>JASDQU010737352.1:67829-97796 GCA_032191745.1 Picea mariana | reverse complement strand
AAATTAACTAAGGAAATGTGTCCCAAGACACAGGAGGAGATAGAATACATGTCTAGGGTCCCTTATTCATCAGCAGTTGGCAGCTTGATGTATGCAATGGTTTGCACAAGACCAGATATTGCACATGCAATGGGAGTTGTGAGCAGGTATATGAACAATCCAGGTAAAGAACATTCGGAGGCAGTAAAGTGGATTCTGAGGTATTTGATAGGTACTACTACTCATGCATTATGTTTTGGAGGTTCAGACACTCTTCTACAGGGATATGTTGATTCAGATATGGCAGGTGATAAAGACAGCAGGAGGAGCACCATAGGGTATGTTTTTACTATAGGTGGAACAGTAGTAAGTTGGATTTCAAAACTGCAAAAGGTTCTTACACTTTCAACAACAGAGGCAGAGTATGTTGCTGCTACAGAGGCTAGTAAAGAAATGATTTGGTTACAGAGGTTTATGGAAGAATTGGGAAAGAAGCAGGAGAACAACAGGTTGTACTGTGACAGTCAGAGTGCCATTCACCTTGCAAAGAACTCATCCTTCCATTCAAAGACTAAGCATATACAGTTGAGGTACCACTTCATAGGATCCACCTTGGAAGATGGACATTTGAAGTTGAAAAAGATACACACTAGCCAGAATCCTACCGACATGTTAACAAAGGGAGTAACCAGGGAGAAACTGAGTTCCTGCTCAGTTTCAGTTGGTCTTCAAGAATGAAGATAAAGATGAGAAATTTGCCAGGTCCAAGAAGGTTTAGAGTCTAGCATATACAACAGCGATGGAGTTGTTGAGATCAGTCTCCAAGTGGGAGATTGTTGGTTGTGGAGCCTGATTATCTTCATGATTCAGAGGTCCTTGTTTTCAGCCGTGTTTATACCCCATGAAGTATTTACACTCTAGAAGTATGTACACTCTTCCACGCAGGGGAGTGCAGAGGGGGGGTACCCCCTCTGCGGGGTCCGGGGGGGCTATCCCCTCGGCTAGGGGGTTTGGGGGCAAGTGGGCCCCCAGAGGAAAAATTGCCTTGTAAATGTATATTGTAATTTCATTGTAAATCTGGACCATTCATTATAAGGTCGCAAATCTAACGGTAGAGATTATGTTAGGGTTTTTTGCCCTAGAAGGCAACCCTCTTTTATGATGGAAATGTATTACGGCTATGGTTATGGTGAATATTGTATTCTAAGAGAGGCGATTGTGAGAGAAAGAAGAGGAAGTTACAGCGGGTTTTGTTGTAGGTTGTATCCCTTCATTTGTTGGATAATAATAAAGGAAGGTCCTGGCAATTTCTCTGGTGGAAATAGCCCACACTGGGTGAACCACGTAAATCCGTGTCTCTCTTGTATAGTGTATCTTTTGTGTTTTGTTTCCACATTTGTTTTATTTTATTGCTCCACGGTCCTGTTTTTCTAACAAAAGAACCGCACATTAAGAGAAATGACTAATTGTATGATCCAATCTAAGGGATTAAGTCTAAAGTATTGGGTGAAAGCCATCAACTATGCAAATTACATAGTAAATCGCACTCCCACCAAGGCTCTTAAAAATATAACAACGGAAGAAGCTTGGACTAAAATTAAACCAGATGTAAGTCACTTCCGTGTATTTGACAATATAGCATGGGCTCACATTCTTGATGAGAAAATGAAAGCATTGCAGCCTAAAAGTGAGAAGTGTATATTTGTTGGTTATTTTGAAGATGTCAAAGGTTACAAAATTCTTCAATCACATTGGAATGAAATTATTATTAGAAGAGATGTTAAATTTGATGAAAATATCTTGGCATGCAAGCCTAATTCAGCGTTTGTGCCTTCTTTGGCCTACAAGCCTAATTCAATGGTTGCTCCTTCTTCAACATGCGAGCCATCTTCGGTGTTTGTGCCTTCTTATGATCTGGTTTCTTCTTCAGATGATGATAGTGAGGATGAAAATCCACCTCTGCCTTCTCACCCTCCTCAAGATGAGTCCTTTGAACCTGAACCAGCACTAGCTCCACCACTTCCTAGATGGGTCCATTCAACATGAGAAGCAGTTGGTGATCTTGTTGTTGATCCTTCAGATCAGCGTCGGACACATTCACAGTTCCAGTGAGCCTCTTCTCTTTTGGCTCAAGTTTCAGAAAATCATGTTCCATAGACATTTGCAAAAGCTTCAAGTCATCTAGATTGGGATACAACAATGAATGAAGAGTATCAATCTTTAATGGAAAACGATACTTGGGATCTTGTACCTCTTCCAAAAGGAAGAAAACTTGTTAGATGTAAATGGGTCTATAGAACTAAGTATGCATCAGATGGAAGTGTTGAAAGACACAAGGCTCGTTTAGTTGCCAAAGGATTTTCCCATGTTGAAGGAATTGACAATCATGAAAACTTTTCCCCTGTATCCAAAATGAATTCCATCCGCATTGTTCTTTCCCTTGCTGCCTCACATTGATGGGAGGTCCATCAGATGGATGTTAACTCCGCCTTCTTGCATGGAGATTTGCAAGAAGGAATATACATGGAACAACCTTCTGGCTATGTCCAGAATGACTCTAGCCTTGTTTGTCACCTTAAGAAATCTCTTTATGGTCTCAAGCAAGCTCCACGAGCTTGGTATGCCAAAATGGACACCTTTCTTATTGCCACTAAATTCTCTAGATGCTATTCTGATCCTAATGTCTATACCAAGAAAGTAGGAAGCCATCTCATAATCCTTGTCCTTTATGTTGATGACCTTATCCTTACTGGTAGTGACTCAAAACTTTTAAACCATGTGAAAACCATCCTTAAGAAGAAATTTGAAATGACAGACTTAGGCTTTTTGCACTATTTCCTTGGCCTCCAAGTTTTGCAAGCCAATGAAGGAATTTTTCTTTCCTAGTCTAAGTATGCTTCTGACCTTCTTCGTCTCTTTCACATGGATGATTGTAAACCAATCCCTTCTCCCTTCCAATCTGGATTCAAGCTTATTGCCACCTATACTTCTCCTGAAGTTGATGCCACCCTGTATCGTCAGTTAGTTGGTAGCCTCTTATACTTGACTCATACCCATCCTAATATTTCTTCTATTGTTGGTCTTGTTGCCTGGTATATGAAAACTCCCCATGAAAGCCATTGGAAAGCAGCTCAAAGGATACTCATTATGTTCGTGGTATAGTTCAGTTCGAGATACATTATAGTTCATAGGGACTCCTTTATTGGTTGGTTTCATTGATTCAGATTGGGTCGGCGACCTTGATGATCGAAAGTCTATTGTAGGTTATGTTTTCAGCCTTGGTTTAGGACCTGTCACTTGGGCCTATAAGAAACAACAGACTATTGCACTTTCTTCAGCAGAAGCAGAGTACCGAGTAGCGGTAAATGCAAGTCAGGAAGCCCTGTGGATTCAACAGATCCTTTCAGAGTTTGTATTCCAACACCAACATCTGACCATCCTTTGGTGTGACAATCTGAGTGCCATCAAGCTCGCCAAAGACCCAATTCAACATCAACGTAGAGAACACATCGAGCTACACATGCACTTCATAATAAAGATCATTCATGATCAAGTTATTGAAGTGCTCTTTTTCCCTACAGAAGATCAAGTTGCAGACATTCTCACAAAGTCTCTTACAGAAGCGAAGTTTTCCAAACTTCAATCTATGTTAGGGGTTCAAGAAGTTTTCATTAAGGGGGGATAGGCTCTAATGCCTCCTTCCTTCTCCTATTGTGTCACTATTGTAAATCCTTCAATCCTATCCCAAGTTGTTATTAAGGGGGGATGTTAGGATATTTAGACACTTAGGAGTTAATTAAGATCTACTTGGTCTATTGTGTCATTAGGTAAATGTGTGTTTTCTAGTGTGTTTCTTTAGTGTGCATTAGTATGAATTTGTAGTTAGGAAATACGATGGTCACGATATGTTCCCGACATAGAGTGATCTGACGATTCATACTGTCCTTGATATTAACAACTATTAATTCGCGGATTAACACCCGATTGGTCCATGATCTCTATTTAAAGAGCATGGAGGATAATTTGATGATGATTGATTGTGAGAAACTCTCTTGTAAAATCTCTCTGTAATTTTTTTATTTGCATTAATAAATTGCTCCAAGTGGCCACGTTGGTTGGGGCCGTGGATGTTTGCCCATAGGGGATTTACCACGTGAAAACATCGGTGTGTTGATATTTGATCTGGTTATGTGAGTGGTTACTAAAGGTGTTCGTACTCTATTGGAATACCTGTGTTGTCGAACAAATATGGTCGATGGAACTATGTATAGCTCTATCATAGTTGTGATGAACATAGGGAAGACCCTCATCCCAAGTGAGGGGATGATTGTAATTGTACATGCATAGGATATGCATGATCATTTGGTTGACGACGTCAGTTTGGCCATCTTTCTAGGGGTGGAAGGTAGTGGATTTGGTGAGATCAGTTTCTAGTAGTGACCAAAGGATTAAACAAAATATGTTGAGGAACTCATTGTCTTGATCTAAGATGATGGTTTTGGCATCCCAAAATGTACCCATACTCATTCGAAGAATAGCTTGATAGTGGCCTCTGTTGTGATGCCCTTCTTACAGGCAGTCATAATAGCCATTTTAGAAAAATGATCAACCACCACAAAAACACAGTATTTTCCTCGCTTGGTTGACGAAAGGCCCAACATGTAATCCATCAAGATGGATTCTCAGGGCCTTTCAGGAGTAAGCAGAGGGGTGTAAATTCTTTGTTTCTTAATTACCAGTTTGGAAATGTTGCAGGAAGTATAGGACCTGATATACTTGTTGACATCCTATCAAAGTTTCTGCCAATAGAAATGTTGTTGTAGCACGAACATTGTCTTTTGCATGTCGAAGTGTCTAGCCACTTGAATGTAGTGGGATTCCCAAATCAGATTCACTCACTCACCTGATGGAACACAAAGATGTCCTAGATGGAACAGAAGCTCATCTTGAAGATGGAAATCATTAACAATTGTTTTTTCACCCAACATCTGGTAGGTGGCAGCAAAGTCAGGATCTCACTCATAGAGTTGGGTCCATCCAGAGTTCTCGTGGTTGCAGGAGTTTATCACCATGGTGAGTGCTCCAACTGGCAGGCGACTGAGGTAATCAATGACAAAGTTGGTGCTTCATGTATTGTACTTGATGTTGATATGGAACTATTACAAGTATGTGGACCACTTCTAATGGAGTTCATTCTAAAATTTTCCCCGAGTTTGCATGAAATGCAACGACTTATGATCGGTGTGGATGACTATCTCCTTACCGAGAATATAATTCCTCCACTAGTGGCATGCTTTCACAATGGAGTACATTTCTTTGTCATAAGTAGGGTACTTATAGATGACATCTAATAATGTCTCACTATTATAAGTCACGGGGTTCTTGTGCTAAGTGAGAACTACACCCACAAGATATTCTGAAGCATATGTCTCGATCTCAAAGGGTTATTGTAGGTCAGGTAATGAAAGAACTGGGGATGAGCACACACGTCACTTCAAATAATCAAATGCTTGTTGTTGTGACAGGCCCCACATGAAATTTTCCTTACCACCACCCCTGGCTACTTGGTTGAGATCCAATGCAATATGGCAGAATCCCAACACAAACCTATGATAGAAATTGGCAAGGCCTAAAAAGATTTGAAGCTCTGTGAGTGTGGTTGGGGTTGGCCAGTGACGAATGACCTAGATCTTGGTTGGATCCACATGCACCCCATGCTTATCAATAATGTATTCTAGTTACTGGACCATGTCCATGTCAAAGTAGAATTTTTCCAAATTTTCATATAGCTTGTGTTTCCGCAGAGTGTGAAGAACCTGTTGAATATGTTGCAAGTGTTCCACCCAATTATTTTTGTATATGAGGATGCCATCCAGATACAAAACCACAAAATAATTTGTGAAATTCTGTAAGATATCATCCATCATCCTCATGAAATTTTTTGGGGCATTCGTCAACCCAAAGGGCATGACCAACCATTCAAACAGACCTTCTTTGGACTTGAAGGGAGTTTTCCATACACATTTCTAATCTATTGGGACCTGATGGTAGCTAGACTTCAAATCAATCTTACTAAATTATTTTGCCCCCTTGAACTGGTCAAGGAGACTGTCAATTAGGGGAATCGGGTACCAGTTCCTGATTGTGATTTTATTTAGGGCATGCTAATCAATGTAGAGTCACCATATATCGTCTTTCTTCTGCACAATCACAATTGGGCTTCCACACAATAATGTGTTGGGTTTGATGTGCCCCTTTTGGAGAAATTCTTGGATATGACACTTGATCTCCTCGTTTTCTAATAGAGAGCAATGATAGACTAGCCCATTGGGTAGTAGTGTGTTGGGGGTTAGATCGATTGAATGCTTGACCTAACATTGTAAAGGTACCCCAGTGGGTGAGGAGAATATGTATTTGTATTCTTCCACGACCTTATCCACTTGCTTTTTTTGTGTGGAGAGTTTGTTCGCGAAGGCCATAGATGTGGCTACAACCTTCCACTTATTTTGAGAGAAAATCATGAAGAAAAAAAATTATCGATCTGAGAGATGACCTTCTTCCATTTCTTGGAAGAGATCAAGGAAATGGCAGTAGGTGGGACTACCTTGGCTATCCTGTACAATTTCCTGTCCAAAGTAATAATAACAGTATGAGGCCTAGAGTTATATACATCATGATGTTTCCATAAATAAGGTTGGCCCAAAATAATATCACAAACTTCAAGGGGGAAAACATCACACAATACATTATCTTTGAAGGGCTTGATTTCATAGGACATGTGACAATGTTGGCTGACGTGAAGATCACTTCCTTGGCAGAGCCATCCGATGGCGAATCTTTGTAGGTGCGACATTGTCGGTAGGGCCAAGCACTTGATGACCTCTGTTGAGATGAGGTTCTTCTGGATACATTTATCAATGTTGAAGTGCAGCGAAATATTATTCACCCACATATTTGAATGAAAGAGGTTGTCGCCTTCCTCTGGCTCATTAGTTTCACCAGGATAGATCGTGGTGGTAGAAATGGAGGCACTAATTTTTGCATCAATAATATGTCTCCCCTTTTCTAGTTTTGACTCTGAGTTGGAACCCATATTTTATATAGAGTCTTTCACCTCTGCCACTAATGACTTCTTTGAGCAACAATTAGTAGTGTTATGTCAGGGGCTCTTATGAAAGTTCCACCACTTCCCAGTGTCTTTCTTCATCTTTTCATTTTCCTTCTTTGTTTTCTACTTAGAATGGTTGTCCTAAGGATGTTCTTCTTTTACCTACCCTTTTTTTTGTAGGTTGGGGTTGTCCTTTCCCTACTTCTACTGTGAGGGGTTCCCAGACCTAAACTGCTGCATCTTTTGTTTAAGCTTCTTCTTGATTTTGACAACATATCGATAGACTACACTAAAGGAAGAGACTTCCAGAAAATACATTTCTATATAGATGTGTTTATGCATATTGATGTAGTACTTGAGCACCAAATGTCACTTAGAATCTTTGATACTGAGCTTGGTGCGCAAGGTATGGAAGATATTTGTGAACTATGGCATTGTTTGGTCACTTTCCTGCCACAATGTGGTCCATATTGTATAGAGGTCATCATAACTTCCAACATAATAGTATTGTTCCTTAATAGCATCCTTGAAGGACTCCCAGGTTAGTGTGACTATAAATAATGAGGGTTCCCTTGTTTCCCTTTTATCACAGAAAGTCTCCCACCAATCTTTGACATGGAGGACGTCTTTGAGGAGTGAAAATACAATATTTTCTCTATTGGAAAAGTTACGAACAGAAAAATAACCTTCTAGAAGATTCAACCATTTGTCTACAACATTTGCATCTATCTGAACTTCAAATATAAGAATATCAAAGTTGATTTGTACCTTGAATGGGGTGGTGCCTCCACTCGAGGAAGATCTATCTCCTGTTGGTAGTCATCGAAGGATTTGCACAAAACTATCCATCATCTAGTTCCTCTATTGTGTGAGGGATTCCTTGAGAAAAAGTTTGAAAGGATATCCTATCCAATCATATTTATTTTTTCTTTCCATGGAAGTTCGCTTGGGTGTGTGAGAGCTCTTGTCCTCAAGAGAAACAAGCTCAAGATCCATCTCTTTATACCATGACCTCGTCGAGGACATGCACTAAGAACGATAAGGAGAATATCACTTTCATATCATTGATCCGGATTTTATGAGTAGAATGAAATGAATGTAGATCTATATTATTAACACATAGATATGATCAAAAATAACACGGATACAATAAAACTTGGCTTCTATTGAATAAAGAAATATGTTGAAACTGTAAAATGCAGAATGAAACAAGCTTGCTAGAATGGTGGAGACTTATCTCTGAGAAGAGATGTGGCAGTTGCACTCATTCACAAGAAGATGAGTACAATGAGTCTCCAAAGGCCTTTTTACATCAAACATGAATGCCAAAACCCTAGACATCCAAAAATCTAACCCTAGGAGATGAAGCACCAAAATTGATGTGGGCCCTCTTGGTGTAAGTTGGTACATCAACTTCTTGTGGTCGTAACTTTTTCATACGATATTCATTTTAGGTGCACAATTTCTCATTGGAAAGGTCTATCTAAGGAATTCAAATTATGTCTTCACAATTTGACTCCATCTAAAGTGTGACCATGGAGGGCCTAAAAAATGTTGTTTAGGGCCTCAAAACGACCCTGAAAGTTTAGGACCTGAAAAGCTAGAAAAAAACTGCCAAGATGAAAAATAAAACTGCCAAGATGACATATGTATGTGAGCCAGTTGGAATATGTGGGTGGCCACTGATATCCACCTAGATAACTCCCACTTTAGGACTTATATCTATTTCTTTCTTCAGAACATCCTCTTGCAAATAATGCATATGTATTATGTCCTTCCATGTTCTTATGTCTCATCTCCTTTGACAACAAGGATGAGACCACATAATCAAAACTAAATGTAGTTGTATTAATACATATGGCCAAAAACATACTATCCCATGAGCCTGGTAAAGAGCACA
Organism: Picea mariana; assembly: GCA_032191745.1. NCBI lineage: Eukaryota > Viridiplantae > Streptophyta > Pinopsida > Pinales > Pinaceae > Picea > Picea mariana. The sequence continues at coordinate 88,809 of JASDQU010737352.1, read as the reverse complement.
ACAAATTGATATACTTATCTTCATCTGAAATTTTAATCTCAATAGATAATAACTGTTTAACCACAGTATTGAAGGCATTCAAATGTTGTCACCGAGTCTCCATCTCTCATCCTTAGGTTATACATCTTCTTTCACAGGAAAAATTTATTTACCAAGGACTTAGACTGATACAATTTCCCCAACTTATCCCATAACTCCTTGGTTGTAGCTTCCCCTGACACATTCATTAATACTGAATTTGAGAGATAGAATTGGATTATGCTCTTTGCCTTCTGATCCAAATTTTTCCAATCATCTGTTAACATTCTTGTAGGTGAATTACCTAGATCCAACACAATCCATTGATCTTTGTCTACCAATAGATCTTCCATATCTCAAAACTTTTCCCATTAAATTTCGTGATCTCTATTTTCGAATTGCTTGCCATTTCTTTTCACTTGAAAAATCAATACCACAGATATCCCACTGTAACAAGGCTTATCACAGTCCCGACCTAAACCCCTGACCACAAAGGTGCCCCCTGAAGCCAATAATTGATTTGATACCAAATGTATATTTTAACCTTGTACAATTATTTACTACAAACCAATTTTCAATAAAAGAACAAAAAAGATACAATGGAAAATACACACATTACATACATATTTTTCCCCTGGAAACCCAAACCGGGAAAACCAAAATATTATATATTCATTCATCTCATACATTGTTTATAATAAAATATACATCTAGGATCATGTAGCATCCAAAACCCTAATCCAATAACCCAGATTAGTCAACAACCCTAACTCCTTAACAAGAAATGGAAAACCATCGACGGAAACCATGTGTTGAAAAACCACCCAAAAATGGATGCAAAAAATTGTCCAGATGTTTTGGGGGGGGCACTTCCCCTATCCCCCTACAACCCTCGGGATAAGGGGGCTATGCCCCCCTATGACCCCCCAGGGAAGGGGGTGCTCCTCCCCCCTCTTACCCTCCTGTGCACTTGACACAATGTATAAACTAGTTCTAACCATGAAAATAATATAACACATACCCAACAAGGTGATGGGTAAACCTAAGTTGGTCTGGTCTCCCATCCAACTCTTATTGGATAATCAATACAATATCTACCCAATATGTCTTATGGAGCAGGTAGAAGTAAACATAGAAGGAGTGAAAACAAAGGCCGACTTTGAGGTCATAGAGATTATAGATGAATCTTATCCATATCTTGTATTACTTGGTATTGATTGGGCCTTTGACAATAATGCAGTGTTAAAATTGAAGAAGAGGCAGATGTCCTTTGAAACAGAAAACTTGCCTGTGGTTGCACCACTAGATCCATATGAAGGTGACCGGTACAATGAACCCATGGATGAGGATACACACAACTTAGTCATTGAAAACATTTACAAGATCATGGGTTGCAGGGAGGACTATGTTAACCCCACTGGAGATGGAGAGTTAAGGTAGATGAGTGTCAAGTCTTACAACACAAATATAGAGGATGCTATCGATCAGTGGAAAAATAAGCTATACAAGGTGTCAACAAGGAGATGCAAGCATATCTCTACAAAGGAGCACAAGGAAGAATTTGGATCATAGCAATATGATGGATTCGAACTGATGGATACACTCATTGTATGGATACAGTACATTCCCAAGCCTCAGAGGGATCGCGCACTGGATACGGTACTGATCAAAATTTATGCATGTTGGTTGGATGTCGATCGAGTGCCACATCACGAGTGGGCATCTCTCGAAACATCCTCGTGAGAAATATTTTGATTAGATGTTGACATTCATCATTACACATGTGTGCGTGAAAGGTGGTGGATAGCCACACATTCCCATAAGAAACACCATAGATACTTACCAAATCCACATCTAAGGATTCAAAAGAAGAATTTTGTCCCAAAACCAAGATTCCATGTTATGGCATAAGTTGTAGGCTGGGAAAATCCTGACCCAACTACCAAAATGGAAACAACTAAGGGACACTATACCCAATGTCACCTTGATATAGGTCTCACACTTCAAGGGTGACTAGGTCACTCTAGGGAGGTGATCTGGGTGACTCTGGGTGTATTGATATGGATGGAAGGGAAAGAAAATAAGTACCCCCCTAACGGTCAGTGATGGAAGAGGAAATATGGCTTTGATGACTTGTCTTCAAACGGTTTAAGGTTTCCAAATCTTTGGATGCCTGCGAAGGATGTTTGTACCTACCCGAGACAAAAGAAAATCCACACTTTTATATAATAGTGTTAGGTGGAAAAGAAAGTTAAGATTGTTGTCCCTAATTGAATAAATAATCAATGATATATATCAGCACATAGAGAAAATAAGGGCTGCAAAATAAGTGCTAAAAGTTGATTTGAATAAGCACGAGACAAGCTAGTAAAAACTAGTTTAAATCAACAATGATAAAGAGAGACTTTAGCACGAAAGAAAGGTTGTCATAAAAATATGACTATAGTGATATTTATCAGCCTCATGACTGTAAAAAAATTGTTATTACAACAAGATATTTAACCATTCAAACTTGCTCAAAACTTGCCAAAATATGTGTTGTACTTAGTAGATTATGTGGGAATATTTTAGGCAATTTTCAATGGTTAAATTAGGAGTTATTGAAGAGTTTGGTTAGGATTTTCTACAGACCTAATGGTTGTAGGTTAAATTTTTAATAGTAGTAATAAATACTTGGAGAAATGAAATTCCCTAGTGGCTCAAGAAAGAATTTATAGAATAGATTTGATTCCACTAGGAACAACATTAAAATCACGAAATTTCATGTTTCCCAAAGCAATAATTTTATATCTCCAATGCAACAAGTGATGACTAGTTCCTTCAATAATTGGGTTAATGGAGTCAAGCTAAGAAATATTTAGATGTACTACCTCCTTGGGGGTGTAAATCCTCTTGCTCTCAAATGCAAGTATCTCTAGCTAGGGTTTAGGCTAAGAGGGTGTATGCCTTTATACTTTTCTTATCAAACCCTTATTTAACCAATAACATTTAAGCATAAATTGATGGAGGCTAAGGTTGGGGTGTATGTAACATACCGATCCACCCACATGTAGGGCTACGCTAGTTCAAGCCCACTCTCAAACTTCTTTCTCTTACAGATACCTTTCATATTAATAAAGGTGCATAAAAGAAAGGAACTAAATGACATGCACAACAATAACCAACAAGCATGCATACTCTAAACATATTGAATTCATCAATAACTAAAATACACAATGGAAATAATTCATACACATGTAAATAATACCATAAGAGAGAGCACTTATATTTTATAGAAGAGAACCACCGACTGGCTAGAGACCAAAGGTGTTCCACCCAACCATAGACATTGTTGTTCCAAGTCTCAACAACAATGTCACCCCTGAGCCAAGGCTATGAATGCACAAGGACAGTTCTAGAGTGTTACTTGGCTTCCCAAACTGGCCAACATTCAATCTCTCATAGGCTTCCCAGCACCCACAATAATCCAAGTACCTAGCTCTCTTCTACCCATCCTACACAACCCAAGAGAATGGACCCCCACCCTTCTTTGCCACACAGTCCCTCAAGAAGTCCTCCTCCTTCCAGGGCTCCAGTGTAGTTGGTCCAAAATATCCATGTTGGGAATCTCAGGACCCACAGCTATGAGCAAAGATAGACAAAGACCAAACATCTCAGACATGCAGGCCTCAAATCATGGTTGGACTACACCAACGATCGCTACAGCCAACAATGCCATGGTTGCTCTTCAACAATTTGTCTTCCTTTCCCAAGGCAAGAAACAAATGAGGAAAACTGAGTGGGTGATGAAAATGAATGGAGTGAGATCTCCATGCAAACTACAAAACAGTGAACGATCGAGTGAATGAATGCATGAGGGAAGATTGAAGCAACCAACAACAGAACAAGGATGAGAAATGAGAGGGAGAGAGAACAAACCCCCCCAACAGACTAGGGACGGGTTTTTGTACTCGTGGGGATCAAGAACCTCTTGTCCTTCCCCCAAGAAGCTCATGTAAATTCTATTCACCATTAATCAAAATGGAGAATAAAATACAAAATAAAATGCTTAGCCCCTCAAGCCCCCTCTCTTGTGGAATCATAGCCCCCTATAACTATAGTCCTTGTCCGTCTAGCAACCAATGATGTATTTATTATTAATAATGATTAAAACATTACATTTCCTGGACACACTAGCCTTTTAATAATTGTTTGGGCACTCTGGCCTCTCAGTAGTGTAAAAATACATTATTTAATATGGGGGTTCAAAACCCAGGGTGTTACATCCACTCCCCCTTATTTTGGCACTGTCCTCAATCCATATACAAACATGAATCAAAATTCCAAAATTTATTCAAAAGGTTGTGGGTACTCTACCCGCATGCCATATTCATGCTTCAAGGTAGCTTCTTTAGGACCATAGCAAGTCCACTGGACTTTTACCAACTCTATAACTTGATTCCAGAGCATTTTGACTTTTTTGTACAATATTTGTAATGGTTGGACCTAGAAGTATCCCTCTGTCTCTACCTGAATCAAATGGCAAACAATAACATGGTTATGATCATGTACATATTTCTCTAGCAAATATACATGAAATACATTATGCATATTCATGGGAACATGCAATGCAAACATGTATGCAACTGGCCCTATTCTGTCCAATATCTCAAATGGACCACAAAATTTGGTTGCCAGCTTTTTACAGCTACCCAACTTCAAAGATCTCTTCTTGGGCTTCACTTTCAAAATCACATGCTCCCCCACTTTAAATTCTCTTGTTGTCCTATTCTTATCTGCATAAACTTTGTGTCTATCCTAAGCTTCCTTTAAATTATGTTTAATCTTAACCATCTGATCTTCCATATCCTTGAGGAAATCTAGCCCAAGTACCACTCTATMTGTTGGGTTGTCCAAACTTACTAGAGTATTGCATTTCCTACCATACAATGATTCAAATGGGCTCATCTTCAATGAAGATTTATACCCATTATTATAGGAAAACTCAACCAAGTGTAAGTAATCTTCCCACTTAGATGGATAACCCATCAGATACATTCTCAACATGTCTTCAATTACTCGGTTGAACCTCTTTGTATGCCCGTCTGATTGTGCATGGTATGTTGTGATAAAGTTCATATTTGTACCAAATCCTTTAAATAATTCCTTCCAGAAACTTGAAGTAAACTTCATGTCTCTGTCTGGGAAAATTGTCCTAGGTATCCCATGCAACCTAGCAATTTCCTTCATGTAAATTTCTGCAATATTAGATGTTGTATGAGTTGTTTTTACATGAACAAAATGAGCAGCCTTTGTAAATTTATCAACCACTACCATGATTGAATCATGTTGCCTCACGGTCCTGGGAAACTTTGTTATAAAATAAATGGTTATCACTTCCCATTTCTTCTCTGGGATTGGTGATGGTTTTAGAAAACTCGCTAGGTGTCTATGCTCAGCCTTCACCTTCTAACATTCCATACATCTAGTGATGTAATCAACAACATTGTTTTTCACTCCTGGCCAAAAGAATTGGCTTCTTACTGCTGCAATAGTTTTTTGGTAACTGGGATGTCCAACCTATGGAACATTATTCATTTCCTTTAATACCAAATTCCTAAGTTCTCTGAAACTAGGAACATAAATTCTATTTTTGTGCATAAGTAATCCATGTTCCTTTATCTCATATTCTTTCATTTTTTGTTGTACATCCTCTTGTTGCAAGCTTTCCCTTACTTCTAGGTAATTCTGATCTATAACAACAACATCTAAAATTCTGCTCTTCAAGTCTGAATGATGCATACTAATAGTTGTAGCATGCATGAGATGCACCCGTCTGCTAAGTGCATCATCAACTTTATGTTTTTTTCCTTTGATATGCTTGATATCGAAGTCGTATTCACTTAAAAATTCCAACCATTTTGTTTTCCTGGCATTCAAAGTTGGTTGTTCAAAAATATACTTCAGACCACTGTGGTCTATTCTTAATTCAAATCTCTTCCCCATGAGATAATGCCTCCACATCTTCAATGCGTGAACAATGGAAGCTAGGTCCAAATCATGTGTTGCATAGTTCCTCTCGTGTTCCTTAGGATTTTTGTACTCATAACCAATGACATGTCCATTTTGAGTGAGGACTCCACCAATTCCTTCCTTGCATGCATTTGTACATACCACAAAAATTTCATTTGGGTCAGCAATCTTTAACACAGGTGCACTAGTAAGTAATTTCTTCAACAAATTAAAATTCTCTTCACATTGAGATGTCCATTCAAATTTAATTCTCTTCTTTTTCAAAGAAGTGATGGGATGAGAAATCTTAGATAACCCTGTTATAAACCTTTTGTAGTAACCAGATAACCCCATAAAATATCTGACTTTTGAAACAGTCATGGGCATTGGCCATCCTCTAATGGCCTCAATCTTCTATGGATCCACTACTATACCCTGTTCTGAAATAATGTGCCCCAAGTAATGGATTTGTTCTTGATAAAAATAACAATTAATTATCTTGGCATACAACTGATGTTCCCTCAACACTTGCAATACCAATCTTAGGTGATGTTCATGCTCTTCCTATGACTTAGAATAGAAAAGTATGTCATCAAGGAATACTATGACAAACTTATCCAAATAATTTCTAAATATTCCATTCATTAAGCACATAAAGACAATTGGTGCATTGGTTAGTCCAAAGGGCGCCACTACGAATTAATAATTCCCATACCTAGTTCTGAAGGATGTCTTATGGATGTCTTCTTCCTTTATTCTTACCCGATGATATCCCGATCTCAAGTCTTACCTGATGATATCTCGATCTCAAGTCTATCTTCAAAAAAATATTTTATTTTCTTAGCTGATCAAAGAGGTCATCAATTATGGGTAACAGATACTTGTTCTTTATAATAGACTTATCATCTTTTGAAATTCAATACACAACCTCAAGGTTCCACATTACTTCTTGACAAAGAGTATCGACGCTAACCAAGGTGAAACACTTGGGCGTATGTACCCTTTCTTCAGCAATTCCTCCAACTGCATTTGTAATTATTTTAACTCTAGTGTGCTCATTCATTATGGTGTTTTTGACACTGGGGAAACTCCTGGCACTAAGTCAATAGAGAAATCTATTTCCCTTTTTGGTGGAAACCCTGGTATTTCCTGTAATACATCTTCAAATTCTTGTAGCACTGTAAAATATTCAAGGCTTGGCCCCTTTGTCTTTTTCGGCTCCTCCACATGGGATGCATACAACTGACACCCTTTTCTGAAACATCACTTCAACTATAAGGCTGAAATATCCATTATAGAGATGGGTCTTGGTACACCTTTCACAGTGTTATGTTTTCCATCTCCATCAAGACATGTAAATGTATTTCTATGACAATCTATGACAGCATGATGCTTGTCTAACCAATCCATTCCAATTAGAATATCATAATATTCCAATGGTATGATATTAAGATCAACACTAGTACTCACACCATTAAGACTTATGGAACAACTTCTAACCATATGATGGATTCTCCTTTTGGTTCCAGTGGCTTGCTAAAACAAACTTGATTTCCCAAGCTTACTTTTCTCCAAATGTAATATACCCACCAACTTAGGATCAATGTAACAATGACTTTCTCTTGAATCAATTAAATTAGAAACAGATTGATTAATGATCTTACCTTCCACCTCGATCATGTTGGATTGGTGTTCTGCTTGTCGATCATATAAGGCCACATAAATTATTTCCATGTATTTGAATGTTGTAGCCTATTGGATCTTGTGCACGATCTTCACTTTATCCTTTCTTTGAGGGAAATCCTTGTACATGTGATCTTCCTTGCACCCCCAACATTGGATTGGTGGTCTTCCCCCCTTTTCCCAAGGAGTCTTCTTTATTGGGTTCATTCTTTGAATATTGGTCTTGATGATTTTTATTAGGCTCATTTATATTGAAAGGAGGCTTTAATCCCTTCTTCCTCTGATCAGACTTCTCCTTCTTCTTATCCTTCCAATATTTATGCATGGATTCTCTGCCCTAGCCTTTCTCATATAGGTACTTATCTTTCCTGATATCCTCAGTCAGGGTCTTGGGTTCATCATACCAAATCTTTTCTTTATAAAAGGTTGGCAGTCCACTCAAAAACTTATATATTTTCACCTTTTCATCATTTATTAACCCAACATACTTTAACAAACCCACGAACTTCTTCTCATATTCTTCCATGGACATGCTTCCCAACCTAAGCTCAAAGAACTCCTGCATTTTCTTGTCATAGAAATGCTCTGAGAGGTACTCCTTCTGAAAATACTTCTTGAACTTATTCCAAGTGATCCTATTATCATTAATATGTTCAACTTTCTTGATTTGGTCCCACCACATGGCAACCTTCCCATGCAAATGGTAGGTGGAAATTTTGGCTTCTAGATTTGATGAATAGTTATGCAATTGGAAATATCTCTTGAGTCCAAGAAACCAAGCTTCAACACCATCTTCCCTTTCCCTTTCACCATCCAAGGATGGTGGCTTGATCTTACTCAACTCTCCTTCCAAACTGTCCATTTCATGCCTTCTTCTTTGGTGCCTAACAGGAGACACCTCTTAATTTCTTATGGAATCTTCAGATGTATATGACCTTCTTGTTGAGTAAGGACGTGAGTGATGTCTATGAGATCTACTAGCACTCCTGGAATAACCAACTCTTCCACGATCATCTCTTCTTTCATGATACCTTCCTTATTCCTCTTTCTTTGAGCCATTCTTTGTTTATCTCTGCAACTTATTTAAGCTCTGCAGCAATTGGGCATTTATTTGAATTTTCTCTCTCATCAGCCTCTCATTGTCTTCCTTGTAGATAAGCACTTCTATTTTAAGGCTTCTCGGAGTTTCTATCAATGTTTTTTTCTCCCCTCAACCCTTGCGTCCGTTGGATTATGTCTCTACATTACCAACTCTGGTATTTTGTCCTTCAACCTCTTTATCATGGCTGGAGGCTCCCTCACCTTCTTCCATTTCTTCAATATGCATTCTGAGCTAATATGTTTAAAATCCCTAATTCTGCAAAATGTGCAAGTGACCATTTTGTTAGAATTAAGCATATGAGAAACAAAATTTGTCGACAATGCTACAGGTCCTTTCAACTCATGAAGAATATATATAAATAACACTTCCATGTTATCCCTGAGCCGATACAAAAATCAATTCTGCACATGTTCTTCCTTCAAACCACTTTCCCAAGTGACCACGGCTTGAAAATGCAGCGAAATCCTTCCTCAACACTTTTCCTTCCTCAAAACAAAATGTCAGCCAATAGCCCCCTTTTTACTCCGACCAAAGTCTCATAGGACCAAGGGCCATGATCACCAAGCATTTAGTAGGAGGAACTTATTCGGGTTGAGATCGACGGTCATAATCGATTGCGGAGATTTCATATTCACACAGATTAACGTCAAGAATTGTACCCGTAATTTAAATTCAATACAGTTGTGTTTTGAGTTTGAAATTTGATCGTAGATAGGATGATCCGTATTGATTGCGGAGATTATAAAGCGTAATGGTTGACCCTACCTTGGACAGACCCACAATTTTTATGAAATACACAGTTATACATTTGAAATCTGATTATTGTTTGGAACTTTAATATTATATTGGAATATTAAACCAAATCTCCACCATAGATGTGTAGATCTAACAGTTGTTCTAGTTGTGTGGGTTGATTTAATTAGTTTTATTGACATTGATTGCATTAATCACTTAGTGCGGTGCACCTAGGGTTCTATGTGTCAGTAATACGGAGGTAACATGTGTCCCAATCAACTATTGACGCATGTCATATTTCCATTGGCACAAATGACCTGTCAAATGCATGAAACAGATGGACATGTAGCATGTGTATGGTGGTCCAAATCACCCTAGGTAACATCAGCATGCCACATCAAATCCATACTCTGTGACTTTGGAATTTTGGGCTTCAACGAACTTTGCACCTGCACACCTCTATTCTCCCAATGCCAAATTTTTGAATACTCGGAGAATGCACTGATCGATGATCCTCATTCACTGTTTAGATATATGGTCAACAGAAGCTTCAGGACTCTAGTATTTGTGAGTTCCAGACTGTCCACACTCTCAATCCTTCTAGAGTTCCTAGTCTCCGGACTGCAGGATCTGCTGCCACGTATCCTTTGTAATCAATGGATAAGATGGACTCTGGCCTTCAGGAGTCCTTGACCCCAACTACTTATACCTTAAATCCTCCAAAGTGCCAAGTCTATGGACTACGAGATCTACTACCAGGTGTCCTCTCCCGATCAATGGTGAGGATTTACTCAACTCTTCAGAGCTTTGGGAGGTTTCACCTTCATTCCACTTCATTCCTTCTAAACGCTGAATTGGTGAACTCCCAGAGTCTTCGTCGGCAACTAAGCACCAAGGGTTGCTATGTGGAAGAACATAAGGAATGGACATGTGGCCCTATCTAACGAGTGACATGTGTCCTATACTGACTAGCACGAATGGACTTTGAAAAAAATGAAACACAATCACACGCGACAAGCATCAAGTGTGTCCATGTCACCCTAGGTGATGCTAGTAGGCCACGTCACTCTAGTGCCTCACAACTTCTCATCTTTGTGACTTCAAAACTTCAGGAGACTTCTCCACACTACACCTCAAATCCCTCAATCGTCAAATTCCCAAATAGGTTGATCTACGGACACATGTCCCCAAACATGAATGATCCAGATTTAGTCTAGAGTTTAGGATTTCGGGATATTTTCCTCTTGGTAGCTTAAGGGATCGCTTCTCTTGGAGTGTCGAATATCTGAACTGTTGTGAGATCGATGGCTCACATTTTCTTGCATGCAGATCAGATGGTTGGGGTCTGTTCTTCTCCACTTTGCTTCGCCTCATGATCTATGCTTGATCCAATGGCCTAAACCTTTCCTTGTCCAAATCCAATGGTATGGTACTCCTCCCAATGATCTATGACGTAGATTCACTTTGGGACTTCCGAGCTTCAGGGATTTGGGATTTGTTTATGACAAGGAACCTGAAAATGCTGAAGCAATGAAGTCCAAAGGACTTGAGGGTTTAACCTCCGTGCTCTTTTCCCAGATCTGACGGTTGTGAAGGATTCATACCCTTCCCGAATAGATCCTACGGCCATTGCGGTTTCCCGAACCACTACACCTCCTGAGCTTTCAAACATTGTTAAGGTGTTGTCTCAGCGCCTTCTGGAACTCTGCAAATTAATTTCTCTGTGAAAATTTTCCTTCAATATCGGTTTACACATCCAGGCTTAGTGTTGGAACCATGAGCTCTGATACCAATCTGTAACATACCCAGCAACCCACAGGTCGGGCTATGCTACTTCAAGCCTGCTCTCAGACTTATTTCTCTTACAAATACCTTTCATATTAAAAAAGGTGCATAAAATAAAGGAACTAAACGACATGCACAAAAATAACCAGCAAGCATGCATACTCCAAGCATATTGAATTCAACGATAAATAAAATAAACAACAGAAATAATTCAAACATAGGTAAATAATACCATAACAAAGATCACTTATCTTTTATAAAAGATAACCATTGACTGGCTACAGACCAAGGACGTTCCACCCAATTGTAGAAACTATTGTTCCAAGTCTCAACAGTAATGTCACCCCTAATCCAGGGATATAAATCCATAAGGACGGTTCTAGAGTGTTACCTAGCTTCCTAAACTAGTCAGCACTCAAGCTATCACAGGCTTCCCAGCACCCACAACAATCCAAGTACCAAACTCTCTTCTACCCATCCTACACAAACCAAGATAATGGGACCCCACCCTTCTCTGTCACGCAGTCCCTCAAGCAGTACTTCTCCTTCCAGAGCTCTAGTGCAACTGGTCTAGAATCTCCATGTTGGGACTCCCAGGACTTGCAACTATGAGAAAACATGGACATAGGCCAAGCATCTCAGACATGCAGGCCTCAAATAATGGTTGGACTACACCAATGATATCTACAGCCAAAAATTCCATGGATTCTCTTCAACAATTCATATTCCTTTCCCAAGCCAACACATAGATGAGGACAAATGAGTGGGTGATGAAAATGAATGGAATGAGATCTCCACGAAAAGTGAAAAACAATGAACTATCGGGTTAATGAATGTGTGAGGGAAGAGTGAAGTGACCAACAACATAACGAGGACAACAAATGAGAGTGAGAGAGAATGAACCCCCCCAACAGACCAGGGATGAGTTTTTGTACTTGTGGGGATCAAGAACCTCTTGGCCTTCCCCCAAGAAGATCACATAATTGTTATTCTCCATTAAGAAAAATGGAGAATAAAATATAAAATAAAATCCTAAGCCCCTCAATCCCCCTCTCTTATGAAATCATATCCCCCTATAACTCTATTCCTTGTCCGTCTAGCAGCCAACGATGTATTTATTATTAATAATGATCAAAACATTACATTTCTTGGGCACAATGGCCTTTTAATAATTGTTTGGGCACTTTGGCCTCTTAACAGTTTAACAATACATTATTTAATATGGGGGCTCAAAACCTGGGGTGTTACAGTGTATTCCCTTATACTTCCCACCTAGCTCTAGCAAATAATCTTGACTTGAACAACAAATGATAGAAAAATGTAAAAAAACTTACCAATTCAAGGAAAAATCTAAGACAAACCACCACAATAGCTAGAAAGAAGCCTTCCAAGTCTAGCGCATCACTTCCATGAACCAATAATCCAAGAGATAGCCATAAACAAGAGCACAAGAGAGATAACTAACCAAATATAGAGAAAATTTCAATCCAAGTACCTCTCCAACATGGGAGAGTTATATCTTAAAATGATATTGTATGATCTCTATTTATACAAAATGTCACCAAAATAGTTTGTCCACATAATTTTAGGGTAAAACACAAGACTAGGGGTCAACAACCCTAATATTTCCCCTTTACACAAATAATATTAAACAATTCACTTAAAATTCTACTATTTTCATAAATGAAAACCTTAAGAGTGATGTGACCCCTTTAGGAGGGACGTTTTGGCACTTTTAGGCCAAACATTGAGTTGGATATGGTAGGTTTGAGACTAAAAAGGCCATGTGTCTCCAATCCAACCTTCTTTTTCATGATCCAAGGGTTTCTTCCTTCAAAATGTGCCATGTGTAGCCATCACCACCTCAATCCCCTCAAGCATGACATCAAGCCTCCAAAAGATGATGTTTTTCCTCTCCTAGGAAAAATGTTTTGCATGTGAGGGCCAATTCATGTCTCTCAAGTCATCGTCTAAGCCTCCAAAGGCACATCTCTCTCATTTAGCATGTGGGCCCTTGGAATCCAACCTTTGGGCTTCAAGCCCCATGGAAACCCCAACTAAGCTTGTTCCTCCAAAATTGTCCACCAACTAGGTCCTGCAAAGACAAATAAGCATGCCCTACAAGCATCTCAAGTCAAAATATCATGATGAGTAAATCAAATTGATAAATGAGACACCTAAGCATGTGCATCAAATATTACCCTGTCAAAACATTAAGTGCTCCAAAACATTATGCGACTTTCCAAGCTTGGATATGGGAGGGTTGACGAGGTGTCCTATTGGGTAGATATTTCCCTATGTCAAGGAATGTTTCCAAGAGATCCCTCTTTAAACCATGTAAATTGGATTAAGTGGTTAAGGATCAAGGCTCAATGGTCATGGAGTTCATGACATACAAGGGGTTGTAGTATCTCATTCATGGGTGCCTTTGTAGAGGGTATGTGGCACCTTCATTTGCAATGTAATTTTTTTCAAGCCCATAATTTTGCAATTATTTGTTTTTTTTCATAATTTAAGGACAAGTTGAAGGCCACTATCCTTGCACAGTGTCTAGATAATGACAGTGCCACTCACAAATACCTAGCGGAAATGAGAAGGATGGCTCATGAAACCCACTTTCTCTCAACCATGCAATCATGAGCCATTACCCTAGCTTGGTGACCAGATGATGGTAATTTCATACCACTAAATATCCATGATCATGATAGGTCGGCTAGTGATGAGATCTATTATCCTCCAATTAACCCTTTAAGCATTTATAATCATTTTTCTTATGGGTCCCCCTTTTCTTACAAATAATTGTTTCATTGTTTTCTTGGGGGATCCCTAGGTGAATCATCTAGAAGGTTTATATATAGGATTTTATATTTTACCCAACAACAATCCCTCTGGGCCTTTAGCCCCTTCTTCCCATAGAATGAGGGACAACCCCTTCTTGGGTCAATACACCCTAAAATCCTAAGAGATAAGGAAATGGGGGGTTTAAGTGATGAAAAGTGGTAAGTATGGTCGGGAATGGTATGATGGCTCTTCAAGGGAGTTCCTAGTAGCAACCCCATTCCCAAGAAATACCACTTACTAGGGCACAATTTCAACCACCTAGGTGAAACAAGGAAAAATCATAATGTGCAAGCATATGTCATGAAATCTAAATCATTCTAAGGTACAACATACTCAAATGCCTCAAATATTGAAATGACACTCACCATAATAATTGATTTGTACCTCATTGAGCAAGGCCCATTGCTTCTCAAAAGCCAACTAGTGTGGTGGATGTCATATGTGATCTAGGTGGATATTGGTGGCCACCCACCTGTTCCAAATTCCAACTGGATTATTTTGGAAGTTTTCATGTTAGTACATCTTTCTGTACTTATAGGGTTGTTTTGCGGCTCTAAACAATGTTTTCTTGTCTTGTCATAGTCAAACTATAAAAAAAGTCATATTTTGACATCATAATGCATATTTATCGAAAAGACCTTTCCAACGGGCTATCACATGCCTAAAACGAAGATCGTATGCAAAAGTTACGACCCTGGGAAGTTAATGTACTAACTTACCCCAATGGGGCCCACATGAATTTTGGAACTTAATCTCCTAGGGTTAGGTTTTTGGATGTCTAGGGTTTTGGAATTCATGTTTATCATAAAAAGGCCTTAAGATCCTCATTGTAATCATCTTCTTGAGAATGAGCGTAGTCATCACATCTCTTCTCATAGATAAAGCTGCCACCATTCTAGTGAGTCTTGCACTCTGTATTTTTACAGTCTCTATGCATTTCATTCATTAATAGAAATCATGTATCATTGTATTTCTTTGTTTCTAGCAACTTTTATGTGTATTTCATTGTAATATCTCTACTTTCATTTTGTTCCAAAAATAATCTAGATCAATGGTATCAGAGCAGGTTTCTCTTGATCGTTTTTCAGTGCATGTCCCCGACGAGGTCCGAGTATAGAAAGTTGGGTCTCGATCTTGTCTCTATAGAGGAATATCGCTTTGGAATGCCCAAGAAACCCTCTATGGTGGAAGAAAATAAAAATGGTGGAGCAGAATATTCTATTAACATGTTGCTTGATTAAGCTCAAGCACAACAGAGGGATAAAATGATGGATACTTTTTCCCACATCCTTCAACTCCCGTTGATAGAAACAGGCGCATCTTCATCAAGCGACCACTTTGGAGGAACCTCTCCCTTCAAGGTACAAGTTAATTTTTATATTCTCCTATTTGAAGGTCAGATATATGTGGATTCCTTAGAAAAATGGTTGAATCTTCTGGAATGTTATTTATCTATTCGCAATTTTTTCGACAAGGAAAATATCACCTTTTCACTCCTCAAGGCTCTCCCCCATGTCAAACATTTGCAGGAAACTTACTAGGATCAAAGTTCCACATAGGAATCAGGAATATATGGTGTCGAGCCCACTTGGTATTTTTTTGTGGATGTGGTCAAGGAACAATACTACCTTGTTGATAACTATGAAGACCAGTACATCAGATGGACCACACTACGACAAGAGAAGAGCCAAATAGTGTCGGAGTTCATAAATACTTTCCATACATTGCGCACCAAGCTGGGTATGAATGACTCCAAGCGAAATCTGATTCTGAAATACCACGGGGCTCTCCATAGGTACATCCAAACTGAAATGGATTTCCTAAACATCTCATCATTGGGAGTTACCTATCGATATGTTGTCAAAAGAGAGAAAAAATTTAGGCACCAGAACAAATGGGAGTTCGGGTCTGCAAATATGAAATAACCAAAGCATGGTAAATATGGACCTAACCAACAGCCTCCTAACAATCAGTCCAAGACATAGGAAAATAATGGTAAAGGAAAGACGAAGAATGACACTAGGAAGTGGTTTGACTTCCACAAAATCCCCTGGAACAATATCGATGAATGTCGCTCGAAATAGTCATTGGTGGATAAGTTCAAAGACAAGGAGTTGAACCCTGATTCTGAATCTGATCTAGAAATATTAAAAACAAAAATATCATCAACACAGAACCTACTGCTATTGTCACGACTGTAGCAATTCAACCAAAAGAATGAGTAGATCTTGAATAGGGGGAGTACCTCTTCCATTCATAGATCTAGGTGAAGGGGACTCTATTGCATTTCATTGTTGATAACATAAACCAGAATAACTTCATATCAAATGAGGTCGTCAAATAGTTTGGGTTGTCAACAACACCACACCAACAACCATACAACATCGGGTGGCTTCACCAGGGATGTGATCTTTGTGTCAACCAATAGTGTCGCATGTCCTATGGAATCCATCCCTTCAAGGAAGAGGTAGTGTGTGATGTTAACCATCTTGATGTCTGTGATGTTGTTTCGAGTCAACCATATATGTGTAAACGTCATGTTTTTTATGATTCTCAACCTCGTAGTGTCATTATTACTCTGGGGGGTCATCTTTGCAGGATAACAGAGGTAGTTCTGACTATTGTTCCACCAAAATAATGTCACAAGGTAATCTATCATACTACAAAATTCATCATCTTCACATTTTGTTCAAAGGATGCACAAAAGGCCACTACAACCATTGCAGCCTTAACGCCTTAAACTATCCAGCAGAAGCAGATTGCATAAGAGAAAGAAAATATTGTTTCTTCACCTATAATGGTTCCTACAGAATGCCCCGTCAATCCCAGAGACAACAAGTTGGTAGAACATATTCAACCTCGCCAGCAACAAATTCGTGATAGACTTCCACACACCAAGCAATGCAACTTCTCCAATAAGGCACACATATCGCCAAGTTTCAGATTCGCAAAATTCTTTCCCCTCTTCCCTGGGCACTCAACAAAACGAATGACATTACTTCCTAAGGGGGGAGGATTGATCCAGGTGGATATTGGTAGCCACCCACCTGTTCCAAATTCCAACTGGATTATTTTGGAATTTTTCATGTCAGTACACCTTTATGTACTTCTAGGGTCGTTTTGGGGCTCTAAACAATGTTTTCTTGGCTTGCTAAAATCAAAATGTAAACAGATTCAAAGTCTGATGTCATAATGCATAGTTCTCGAAAAGACCTTTCCAACAGGCTATCACACACCTAAACCAGAGATCATATGAAAACATTATGACCCTAGGAAGTTAATGTACTAAATAACCCCATCGGGGCCCACATGACTTTTGGCGCTTCATCTCCTAGGGTTAGGTTTTTGGATGTCTAGGGTTTTGGCATTCATGTTTATCATAAAAAGGCCTTTAGAGCCTCATTGTAATCATGTTCTTGCAAATGAGCATAGTCATCACATATCTTCTTAGAGATAAATATGCCACCATTCTAGCAAGTCTTGCACTCTATATTTTTATAGTCTTTATACATTTCTTTCATTAATAGAAATCATGTATCATTGTATTTCTCTGTTTCTGGCAATTTTTATGTGTATTTCATTCTAATATCTCTGCTTTTATTTCGTTCCAAAAATAATCAGGATCAATCTGAAAATATATGACCTCTGTGGTGGTGAGAAGGGTCTCCATCTGTGCAAATGGATATTGTTGGTAATGTAGTCTCGTAGCACTCCATATCTTCAACCTGAGGGCCTCAATACATAATCTCCTTAGTTATCCCACCAAATGGGGATAACATCCGGCTCCTACTTGGGGACATGTTCTCGTCGTAGAGTGCATGATAACCACAACATCTCCTGGTGGACTTGTTCCTGCCAAAAATTAGACAAAAGAATCAGATCATCTAGGGTGGTTCTATCACCCATTATCCATATACATAAAAATAAAAATGAAAACTAATCTAGAAAAGAAAAATTTTGAGATTTTTTCAAAAAATTATAAACTAAGCATGAAATCAATATGCAAGTAGGGAAAAAATGAAATATGAAATGCATATAAAATAATATGAGAAATCAATATGTAAATGCAAGGAAATCAAAATGACCTACCTACTTACCTGGGGCCTTGGGGCCCTGAAGATCAGGTGATG
This sequence comes from Picea mariana, assembly GCA_032191745.1. Lineage (NCBI taxonomy): Eukaryota > Viridiplantae > Streptophyta > Pinopsida > Pinales > Pinaceae > Picea > Picea mariana. Next base: position 70,524 of record JASDQU010737352.1, on the reverse strand, counting down.
GGTGATCTCAGGTGAATTCATACAACCAATGCAACCAGTTGATCATCCAATCCAAGTATCTCCCATTGTGCTTGATTATGTAAAACAAAAAAGATAATTCAAGCATGTAATTATCATGAGCATAAATAGATATATAATCAATTGTGAAATGAAACTCATGGAGATGGGTGGGAGGGAGGAAATCCTACTGGAAATAATGTCCACAACCCTGATCATGCAAGGAATCCTACTTGAAATGACACCCACAAGCTTGATCAATCCATCTCAAAAGGGGGATACTATATATAGATGAAAGCTCATCTTCATCCTCCTCAACATGATCGTTGCTTCTTGAATACTGAGAAAATATGAGATGTCCTAAGAAGACCTCATGATTTCCCTAAGAAGAGGAAATGAGGTAAAGGACAGGCTCAGGTCTAAGAAGAGAAAAGTGTGCCCTTTTTATCTAGAAATCCTCAATATGAAAGTGATTCTTCTTTGTAGAGTGAACCTATGATCACTCTGAGGTGACCATGTCCTAGTGTTCCTTGGATACCGAGGATGAAAGTTGTTGAAATTCCTTGAATAAATCTGTAATCATGTCATCATCAGGCTCCAAAAAAGATGAATCATGTATGCACAAAAAGTAGTCCTCTGAAGATGACAACTCAAACCCATTTTCTTGAGGGATACCCTCAATGTCATATATGGGGTCCCTATCGAAAATAAGATGACCAAACTTCCACCTGCATCTTCCAGTCTATATGAAAGTGTCTATATGATCATCAAGCATATGTAAAGATTTTGTCACAATACCATTAACAATAGTGACCATCTCTTTGGCTTTGTGTGCAGGAGGAGTAGAGGCATGGATGTATTTAACATGATCCTCAAATTCATTAGGAGGGAGAAAAGATAATGATGCCTCAACATGTTTTGCTTCATCATGATTCTTTTTCCTCTTCATGGGCATCTCCTCCATCGCCTCTTCATCACACGAGGCTTGATTCTTAATGCAGGGTTCTTTGTGTGTCTTTTTTCATAAAGATATGCCACATCCAAGGATTCCTCTGACCCCTCTTCGCTTCCAAATTCAAGGAATAGAGTGTCATCAAGATATTCAAAAGGATTACAACTTGTCATGTTCTCTTCTTGATGTGTAGGAGGAACAAAATCCTGGATGTCTTCATCAAATGGAAGGGAAGATATGAGCGCTTGTTCTTCATCAAATGTCTCGTCCAGATCTTCATTGGAATCCTTTTGGCAAATTTATTCATATATATTTTCTTCAAGCACCTCTTCATTTTCAAGGGAAGGAAATAACTCTCTTATGCGATTCATCATTTCCTTAGAATCTTGATTAGCGGCCTTTTCCTTTTCCATATGGAAAAATTCCATTTTTGAGTCATAAAAATTTATGGATGAAGGTTCATCCCAAGGTGCCATAATTCTAGTGACTGAAAAGATACCTCAATGGAGTCACCAGGTGAGATCAAGTCTCACCAAAGGAGGGAAAGGGGAAAGAGGGAAAGTTGGGTTCATGGAAAGTGGAGTTTCGATTCAAGCTTCAAGGTAAAATTATCAAGGGTGGAAAAGGGAACCATCTTCAATGGAGTCACCGGAAAAGATAAGGGATAGAGGCTTTGGGAGGGAAGCTTGCCAAAGTGTCATTAAGGAATGAAGATGATTCAAAATCCTCCCCGACAACGGTGCCAAAATTTTATTTCACAAGTTGTAGGTTGGTAAAATCTTTACCCAACCACCAAAATGGCAACAAATAAGGGACAATATACCCAATGTCACCATGATATAGGTCCCACACTTCGAGGGTGGCTAGGTCACTCTAGGGAGGTGATATCGGTGACCCTAGGGGGATTCCTATGGATGGAAGGGAAAGAATATAAGTACCCACCTAAAGTTCAGTGATGGAAGAAGAAATATGGCTTTGATGACTCATCTCTGGATGGTTTAAGGTTTCCAAATATTTGGATTCCTGCAAAGGGTGTTTGTACTTGCTCGAGACACAAGAAAATCCACACTTGCATATAATAATGTTAGGTGGAAAAGAAATTTAAATTTTTTTTTCCCTAATTGCATCAATAATCAATGATATATATTAGCACATAGAGAAAATAAGGGCTAAAATTCCATTTGAATAAGCACGAGACAAGATAGTAAAAACTAGTTTAACTCAACAATGATAGAGCGAGACTTTAGCATGAAAGCAAGGTTGTCATAAAAAGGTAATTGCAGTGATATTTATTAGCCTTATGTATGTAACAAAATTTTTATTATATCAAGAGATTTAACCACTCAAACTTGCTCAAAACTTTGCAAAAGATGTGTTGTACTTAGTAGATTATGTGGGCACATTTTAGGCAATTTTCAATGGTTAAAGTACAAGTCATTGTAGAGTTTGGTTATGGTTTTTTGCACCCCTAATGGATGTAGGTTAAATTTGTAACATCAGTAAGAAATAATTTGATAAATGAAACTCCCTAGTGGCTCAAGAAAAAATTTATAGCATAGATTTAATTCCACTAGGAACAACTTCAAAATCATGAAATTTCATGTTTCCCAAAGAAAAAATTTTATATCTCCAATGCAACAAAGTGATGACTAGTTCCTTCATTAATTGGGTTAATGAAGTCAAGCAAAGAAATATGTAGATGTACTACCTACATGGTGTTGAACAAGATAAGTCAACTAAGAGGGG
>JASDQU010737352.1:21647-60710 GCA_032191745.1 Picea mariana | reverse complement strand
GGGGGGGGGGTGAATCAGTTGTATAAAATTTCTTTCATTTTATAAGAATATTACTTATTAATCAATAAATCATGCCTTTAACATTTAACTTACAGTAATACATTTAACCAATAAATATACAATCGCATAAATGAAACAATGACATAGTGATTTTTCATGAGGAAACCCAAAAGGGAAAAACCTCTTCTTCTTATGAATGAAAGGCAAGCTCTAACTCCTCTTTACATTCTTATTTTATCTGAGCTACAACTCAGATGAGGCTGCTGCCTCTATTTCTTCAGAACCTACTGAATGGAAGATACAACTCCCAGATGTACAAGCACCAACTTGTACATGAGACTTTTACAGTCTCCCCTTGCTCCTCCCTACCACCTTGAAATCATTCTCTGTCACTAAGAACCTACAAACCAACTCTTTATCTTCTCTGTCAAAGATTAAGCATTCAAATCCTCTCTGTTTTTATATTCATATCACAATTCATTCTTGACCAGACCACTTAGATTTATCAATCTGTGTATGTGTTTTCCCTCCTCTATTTTTTCTTCTTCCTCAAATTTTACAGAGCCATATATCTCCCATAATCCTATTTTTTCTTTTCTTTTCTTGCAACGTTCACTTTGTATATCTTCTTGTATCATCAACGTGTACAATCGAACCCTCAGGCTTCAAAAAATTAGTTACAATAATTGAATAACTTCCTTACAGTAATTCTTATTGGCCAAGGCATCAAGACGAACAATATCCACATGATCAGTTTAAACATTTAACCAGCACTGTTCGATGAACATACATCTATTTTAATTTTTCTTCATGAAATAACCCTTGAGTGCTTTGGAAAACCACTTGTGCTAACCCATATCTCCATTGGCTATGACCACAGGTTAATCGAAATGCATTTCACATTTCGCATTTCGGCAATTCGACAATCTTGTGTCGAAGAGTCTTGACACTTTAAGTTATGAAACCTCGAAATAGAGCTAAGCTTCATGCTATCTCCTCCCTCTCACATGACCATCGGTGGTAACCATTGCCTACACCAAAAAGGTATTTCGGCATTTCAACATTTCTTGTGATAAAGTGTTTCAATACTCCAAGTCACGAACCCCGAAATTTTTGGCGTTTCGCATTTTGGTGTTTCGGCATTTCTGTGATGAAGTGTTTCGACACTCCAAGTCACGAACCCTGAAATGATCTAACGGATTCACATTTGATCTGGTGGAAATAGATCGGATGGTTCTCGTTAACTTCTTGAGGACAGATCAATGGTCATATACAACTCTTATACTATTCCTCCAATGCTTAATCCAACGGATATGAATTAATCATTCATCGAGATGGATGGCTGTCATGGTTTCGGTATTTCAGCATTCGTGACTTCATGATGTTGAATTTTTTGCGTACCATGCAAAAATCTTGAAATAGAAACTCTCGAAATCCCGAAATAGAAACTCCCGGAATCATGTGACATGTGTCCCTTTCAGTATTTCAACATTTGAGACTTCGTGATGTTGGATTTTTTGCTTACCATGCAAAAATCCCAAAATAGAATCTCTCGAAATCCCGAAATAGAAACTCCCGGAGTGACGATCTCCGAAATTGACAATCTTCGAAATTCAAGCTGTGTCTATGCAAACTGATCCACGATACCTGTGCAAACTAACCAAAAAACTCCCCCTTTGGCATTTTAAAGTTTGACATTAATGACAAAACAAGTCCTATGCAAACTGTGCAAGCTGCAATTCCTGCCAACACATGGGAGTGTAAATCCTCGTACTCCCCAAGGCAAGTATATCTAGCTAGGGTTTAGGCTAAGAGGGTGTATGCCCTTATACTTCTCTTAGAAAACCCTTGTTAAAACAATAAAATTTAAGCTTAAAGTGATGTAGGCTGAGGTGGGGGTGTATTCCCTTATACTTCCCACCTATTTCTAGAAAATAACCTTGATTTGAACAACAAATGATAGCAAAATGTAAAAAAAACTTACCAATTCAAGGAAAAATCTAAGACAAACCACCACAATAGCTAGAAAGAAGCCTTCCAAGGCTAGCACATCACTTCCATCAACCAATAATCCAAGAGATAGACATAAAGAAGAGAAAAATAGAAAGAACTAGCCAAATATAGCCAAAATTTTAGTCCAAGTACCTCTCCAAGATGGGGATTTATATCTTAAAATGAGATCTTATGATCTCTATTTATAAAAAATGTCACCAAAATAGGTTTTCCACATAATTTTAGGGTAAACCACAAGACTAGGGGTCAACAACCCTAATATTTCCCCTTTACACAAATAATATTAAACAATTCACTTAAAATTCTACTTTTTTCACAAATGAAAACCCTAAGAGTGATGTCACCCCTTTAGGAGGGACGTTTTAGCACTTTTAGGCCAAACATTGAGTTGGAGATGGTAGGGTTGGGCCTCCAAAGGCCATGTGTCTTCAATCCAACATTCTTCTTCATGATCCAATGGTTTCTTCCTTCAAAACGTGACTTGTATAGCCATCACCAACTCAAGCGCCTCAATCATGACGTCAAGCCTCCAAAAGATGACGTTTTTCCTCTCCGAGGAAAATTGTTTGGCATGTGAGGGCTAGGTAATGTCTCTCAAGTCATTTTTTAGGGCTCCAAAGGTACATATCTCTCATCTGGCATGTGTTCCCTTGGCATCCAACCTGTGGGCTTCAAGCCCCATGGAAACTCAAGCTAGGCTTGTTCCTCCAAAATTTTCCACCAACTAGGTCCTACAAAGACAAATAAGCACGCCCTCCAAGGATCTCAAGTCAAAATACCATGATGAGTAAATCAAATCAATAAATGATCCACCTAAGCATGTGCATCAAATATTACCATTTCAAACAAGTAAGTGCTCCAAGACATTATACGAATTGCCAAGCTTGGATATGGGAGGGTTGTCGAGGTGTCCTATTGGGTAGATCTTTCCCTAGGTCAAGGATTTTTTCCAAGAGATCCCTCTCTAAGCCATGTACAGTGGATGAAGTGGTTAAGGATCAAGACTCAATGGGAATAGGGTTCATGACATACAATGGGTTTTAGTCTCTCATTCATGGGTGCTTTTGTAGAGGGTGTGTGGCACCTTATTTTAGAATACAATTTTTTCCAAACCCATCATTTTTCCATTCTTTGTTTCTTTCATAATTTAAGGATAAGTTTAAGGCCATTTTCTTGGCATGGTGTCTAGATAATGACAGTGTCACTCACAAATACCTAGCAGAAATGAGAAGGATGGCTCTTGATGAGACCCCCTTTCTCTCAGCCATGCAACTGAGAGTCATTACCCTAGCTTGATGACCAGATGATGGTAATTCCATGCCACTAAATATCTGTGATCATGATAGGTCGAATCGTGATAAGACCTCCTATCCTCCAACTAACCCTTTAAGCATTTATAATCATTTTTCTTATGGGTCCCCTTTTTCTTACAAATAAGTGTTTCATTTATTTCTTGGGGGATCCCTGGGCGAAGCATCTGGAAGGTTTATATATAGGTTTTTATATTTTACCCAACAACAATCCCTCTGGGCCTTCAGCCCCTTCTTCCCATAGAATGAGGGACAACCCCTTCTTGGGTCAATACACCCTAAAATCCAAAGAGATAAGGAAATGGGGGGTTTAAGTGATGAAAATTGGTAATTATGGTCAGGAACGGTATGATGTCTCTTCAAGGGAGTTCCTAGTAGTAAACCCATTCCCAAGGAAGACCACTTACTAAGGCACAATGTCAACCACCAAGGTGAAACAGGGAAAAAATCATAATTTCCAAACATATGTCATGAAATCTAAAGCAATCTAAGATACAACATACTCAAATGCATGAAATATTCAAATGACACTCACCATAATACCTAACTTGTACCTCATGGAGAAAGTCCCATTGCCTTTCAGAAGCCAGCTGGTGTGGTGGATGCCATCTAAAAATATATGACCTCTATGGTGGTGAGAAGGGTCTCCATCTGTTAAAATGGATAATGTTGGTCATGTAGTCTCTCGACACTCCATATCTGCAAGCTAAGGGCCTCAAGACATAATCTCCTTATTTATCCCACAAAATGGGGATAACAATCCCCATCACACCACGCAAGAAAATGAATGCACAGGGGAAGGATTATGCTACAATCCATGCTAAGCGAAAAATCTTCATCTCATCCCAGCACCACTAACTCCATTGAGCACACAGATGGAGTATACAAGAAGTACATAACCAATTATTCTCACGAGAAAAAATGGATATGATGGATACACATGAAGCAGTGTTACAACATACTTGGGGCCATTGCACTTCTATAGTTTTTTGGCACCCATACAAGGAGGTGCAAGAAACATGTGCGACACCTCTCGACGAATCACAGGTGCGCATGTAAGAAGATGTCCCTATCACACTTTGGGCCTCATGGTCCCAGGCTTCTCACACATCAAAATGGTGATTTTTTTGTTATAAAGTACCTACATAACATATTATTCCCAAGTATTACAACAATAGATGCGATGACCTTCCCAAAGCACTCAAACGTATGGTGGTTAACTTGGTCGTTAACTAACATTTAATCCCTAAGGAGTGATCTAACATATGGGCTCACAAATGACAATAGTAATAGGTCACGCAACATCCAATCAGCTAAACAGAGGATGGAATTACCATAATATGGTACAAGTAGATATGTTGGACATCGGTGGCAATTTCTTCCAGCACACCACCCAGTTGTCCCACAAATACTCATTTTCCAACTTTCTGCTTTTTCCATTAATGCTAGCCCAATATGTATGCACCTTACTCCATTTATAAGAAATCCTCTAAGCTTAGTTGAATGAGAATGATAGTCGAAGAGTGACCAAGATCCATCCACCCCGTCCTTAACCTAAGCTTTTTCAAGTTCCCAACACAGTAATTCCCATGGCCTCCTCAAGAAGAACACATGGTCGGAATATATATAGGGTTGTCATTGATCTCCAACCAGAAGAACAAGAATTGTGTCGACACGTAACATTCATAGGTTCTCGAATGGGGAGGGTCAATGATGTTCAGTTTGTCGATTACGATGTTCATGAATCTGAGCAATTACCCACCTTGTACTTCCACCATTATTCCTACACCATTCGCAGCGTAGAAGGAAATCCATTAACGCTCACACAAGAGTGGGCCCATCCTCTCCGAAAAGCACACATCCTCCCCCTACTTGACTATCCTCACTTTCATCATAGTGGAATTGCTACCCTATGAATCCACCTCTTACTAACTCGAATGCATGGAGGGTACCTCTATATGGGAGCGAAGTACCTTCTTGATGAATCTACAATCTGTCATGTGACAGGCCTGTTAGCATTGAGAGTCACCCTCAGATTGCGGGAGGATAAGCCCAGTACCCATCATATTATTTGGTGGATGTTGGTTTTATATGAGTGGAGGTCAATGGAAAAAACTTAATATATGAATGATGTTCAACATGAAACTGGACAAGAAATGCACAGGGAAGTGAGGTCCACATTAACTTCAGTCAGTGAATTGAGTTTAAGTGTGAGCAGAGGGAAGACTTAGTGAGAAAGGTGAACAGGCCTGCTATGAGCATCAGGATTTCAAGCAGCTTGGAGAAGAAAAACTCAGACTCAAGATCACTCTTGAGCACAATCTTCAGACACTGAAATATGTCCAAAAAACATAGTCACAACAATACAATGATCAAACCTACATCACAATGCAGCTATGACAACTCGATTGGATCCTCCATGCCCGAGCCATTCAGTGTACGAGGGAGAAAGATAACAAGGGAGCTGACTAAAACTAGTCATGATACCACTGTAATCAAACCTACATTACAACAGCATAACAACCCTCGATTGGATCCTCCATGCCTGAGTGTTTTAGCACAGTTTTTATGGATAGATGAAAAGAAGTTGACTTCTATTAACATGAAATTCTCAAATTTGATACATAACTAAAGAACAGTTATGGCACCAAAACATTACAAAATAGGGAGATTTGCTCAACCAATTGACGACCTTAAAAAAATATTAAAACTATCTATTTATACTTAGAACAATACGCCACTACCAAGAGTGTGACCTGGTCACTACAATCAAAGCTTTGCATCAATGATTTCTTATGTCAAACTGAATGTGCACCCCTCTGTCTGATGCAAGCTCAGATTGGCATGGGTTTTGCAGGAAAATATGCCCATAGGGGTACCACAAGCTCATGGTTAAGTCCCCACAGTTGGGCCTTCCATGACTTCCATTTATGGAGTGAGCCGAGGTTTCAACCACCAACTCTACTTTCATTAACTGCCTTTCCTCAGAGTTTGAACGAAATTTAATGCTCAGGGAGTGACCACGTGCCAAGACGATAAGGGTGCCACTTGTTTGTGCTGACAGTTGCCACACATTTGGCTCTCTAGGGCTCAGGGGATAGCTCATGTTCCCCTGCTCCTTCTTCAATGTGACCCAGGTCCATGACCCTATGCAATTTCATGATTGTGGGCGTGACCAAGGGTGGTTTGAAAGCAAACCGTTTGTGTCCCTGCAATTCAATATGAACCACCACGCGTCCCTTTCTAAAAACCACGGTTTCGACTACGACCCGCCCTTGAAATTTTAAAACATGTGCACCTTCTGACCATGCAATGGAGCACAACCATTGATCTTGTGGTCTGAGATGAGGCTTCTTGATCAACAACCTAGATCTGGCAGTCTTTAGATCGACAGATCAGATCTTCCCTTTTCGAATCAATGACCGAGATCTGCTTTGCGATTTGGGCTTCAGACTTTTCAAACCTCAAACCTCCTCTGTCTTTTGTTTCTTGTATCTGGAGCTAAGGATCTAGCGATGCATGGCCTCCAAATATCAATGGTTGTGATCTATTCGTGGCTTTGGGCTTCGAGAAAAACAAAACTCAAACCCACGCTTCCAAGGGATTTTACCCAGAGTCATGGATCTGATGACACATGTCTCATGTACTTGGACGACCGAGATCCACTTCGGGTCTCTGAGCTCTAGGAAAATCAAAACTCAAATCTCGCTTACCTTATGTGATTTATCTAGAGCTGTCGATCTACTAACGTGCATCTGCTTCAATCAATGGCTCTGCTCCTTCTTTGGGACTTTGACCTCTTCAACCAGATCGATGGCCCTTCTGCTCCTTTCTTGATCAATGATCGAGAGATACTTCAGGTCTTCGGGCTCCGAAAAAATAAAATCTCAAACCTCATCCTCTTGCATGCACTTTTACCCAGAGTTATGGACCTATAGACACGTGGCCCTTGCTGATCAACAACTCAGATTCACTTCAGGCCTTCAGGAGCTTCAACACTTCTGGAGGTTTTGGGACTTCGAGACTTCGTCCATTCGACGCTTCGGGCTTTGAATCTTCAAGAATTTGGCACATTTCTCATTTCAAAACTTCCGAAGTAAAACTCTCGAAGTGATAGATCTGATGACACGTGGCAGTCTGTATTCTGATGGCCGAGACCTACTTTGGGACTTCAGCGCTTTTGAATGTGAAACATGAAGAGTTTCTCGGAGGAAAACTCCCAAAGTGAGAGATTGGTTGCCACATGTCCCTACTGACGGATGGTCCAGATTCACTTTGGGACTTCAGGCTTCATCCCTTCAAAAGTTTTACACACTTCACACTTCAAAACTCCTAAGGCTTATTTCCCCAAACACTTGGATCGGACGCCATGTGCTCTCTTCAAGATCAATGGCTCATGCTTACTTCAGGGCTTTGGGGACTTCGAAACTTTTTCTTTGGCACTATACTTTGCATAAATTTGGAATTCTGGATGCCTGTGGGCCGTTGATTTGGACTGTTCCTGGAATCTCCGCCACTGAAGTATTACAACCACTTGCTTCTTTTAAGTCCGAAATGGGTTTCTTTGAATGTCGCCCTTTGTGTCCATGGTTGCGGCCTGCGTGAACAAGGATTTGGGCGACTAGCTGTGGGCAAGGAAAACAGGGAGACTATTGAATGAAAAAGGAGACGAGTGTTCATCCTTGGATGAAAATAGAGGGGTTTGGGGCCAATATTTCACTCGGGTAAGATATTTAAGGAAAACTAGGGTGCACAAACAAACAAGGGAAAGCAGGGAATGATTTACAATCTGAAAGTGGGGAAAAACTTAAGATTTGGTCTTCGAAAAGGATAGAAACATGGCAAGACTACATATTTGGGTATATAAACACACACCTACGGCCCTTGACAACCTTATGTGATAACATTTGGCTCCACAAGGGATGGCATGCTCCCTGTGAGCTACTAAGAATGCTCAGCTTCAGTGTCTTAATTGTTGGGCTATGGAGTCTAGTTCAAAACTTTCGTCGAAGAAAACAGGGAAATATGTACACTACTCTACTAAAAAATTAAAATGAACACATGAACTCTAGGAGGAACTTATTTATGTACACTCCTAGACTAATTGATTTTTACAAAGTTCTAGGTGAAAGAAAACATCCACCATAGCCACCCAGACTACTCGGTAATAAAATTCTTCTCTTTTCTGCAAATAATCTATAAAAGGTAAGGGAAGTATGACAGCACAAATAAAACATGTATGGGAAAACTGGAAATACCTCCAAATGACAAAAATATGAATAGTTTTGCAAGCTCCAATGCTTTTGGAAAACACAACTCCATATACAACCCCATAGGGTCACAAAATTTATAATCAGGAAAGCTCAACTAGTAAGAAATTATCTTTTGTTCTTCATTGCTTCTCACTCGTTGTTCAATGTTCTCAGAGTGTATAGGTGGGTAGAGGACCAATGCCAGTCAGCTGATCCAAGGTGATATTTTCTCATTTACAGGTTTAAGACAGGAGATGAACTGCACCTCTAGTTCCTCCATTTTTCCTTTGTCTTCTCTGAAAACATATGCTAGTTGAGAGAAAGAAGTCTCTTCATGTGTATCCATGGATGGCTCTTTCTCTCTATCATGTTGATCTTGGTAGGATATTTCGCTTTCATAAGAAGATTGGCAGCCTATGCTTCGTTCTTCTGAATACTCTTCAGGGGTAGGTGAGTGCATAACTCTTTTATTTTTATCCTCGCTTTCTCTCTCAATCAGATCTTTACCGGAATCATCACACAAGGAACACTCTATCATCTGCAGAATGTGGAGTGCCAACTTTTTGCAATAGTCATCAAAAATAAGATGAGTCAGGTAAGTCTTCTCGTAATACGAATGAAAAACATTGTGAAAATCCTCCAAAGAATGGATACTAGCAGTAGAGAGAGATAGACACCAATCAAGAGCATCTTCCTCTAAAGAAAATTTGAACATCTTGATCCAGACATCCTCGTGAAAGAAGTCGTGCTTGAGCATGTATATATGAAATTTTTATAAGTTCTTACCAGGATTTTCATGCTTGCTTCCTTTGAATCTCGGAAGATAGTCATCTGATTCATCTCTATCCGGCACTTGATGCGGATAACTAGCTATGGCTGAGAAATTGAAAGGGAAAAATCTTGGAGCCAAGATAGATGAGAGATGTGGCTCCCCCTTTTCTCCTTAATGGCTCTCACCAAGATCAAAGTCACAATCACCATAAACAGGAACCATGGAGAGGCTCTACTCTTCATCCTCTTCTCTAGGATATCCATCAAAATTTGTTTGTTCTTGGTCAATATCCAACATCACTTCTTCATCATAAGCAGGGTTGTAAATAACCTTTGTTTCCAGGACCGGAATATCCTCTGTAATTTCTTCATAAGAGAAACAAGAAAAACATGCCTCCAATTTTTCTATACTTGCGAAAAGTGATTTTATCAGCTCCATCAGCTCCTTCGGGGGATGTCCCTCATCCTCACATATTTTGCAAGAATGAACCATGTCCCGAACACCACCTTTATACTCCTCACAACAGCTATGACAGATTAACTTAGAGGAATAATAAATTTGACAATGAGCATTGAAAGCTGCATGAAAATGTTCCAGGGAGGAGATGCTAGCAGGGGCCAAGGAGTGATACCACTCATGATCATCTCTCGCTAATTAGAATATAGACATCTTCAATAATGCATCCTCATGATGTATCTCCCACTGATGCATGAGTTCATGAAACTCACAAAGATGCTCGGCAAGGTTGTCATCTTTACGTTCTCTAAATATGGGAAAAAAATCATCCCACTCATTGATAGTAGGAACAATATTTGGAAAACCAGGAACAACAGAGAAATTAAAAGAAGAAAACTTGCGAGCCAAAATGGCTTCCATATGAAAATATGACTTCTTAAACTGTGGAGTCGCCACTAGATTCTTTAAAAATGGAGTCGTCAGGTGAATGATATGCAGTCTGAAAGTGTCTAGTCTTTGTTCACCATCAAAGACCAGATCTAGTTATTATCATTCTCCCATGGAGATTTTCAATTTGGGACAGTAGCTAAAGCCTTCTCGAGAAATATTTCCTTTCTTGATAATCTTCTCTAGGTCAAATTCAGGTTTAGCTAGAGGAAGTTGTGGAGTAGATCTCATGTGTCTGCTTTTAGGAGCCACAACTGAAACAGTGGAGTCGCTAGGTGAAAGTTGCAATCTTCAATGGTACTAATATCTGATGCACCTTCAAAATTAGAACTTCTTTGTTGTTCTATCCCAGGGAAATGTATTCAATTCATTCCCCGGAAATGACACCAATAATGTTAGCACTGAGAGTCACCCTTAGATTACGGGAGGATAAGCCCATTACCCATCATAGTTTTGGTGGATGTTGGTTTTAAATGAGTGGAGGTCAATGGACAAAACTCAATATATGAATGATGTTCAACACAAAACTAGACAAGAAATGCATAGAGAAGTGAGCGCCATATTAACTTCAGTCAGTGAATTGAGTTTAAGTGTGAGCAGAGGGAAGACTTAGTGATAAAGGTGAACAAGACTTCTATGAGCATCAGGCTTTCAAGAAACTTGGAGAAGAAAAACTCAGACTCAATATCACTCTTGAGCAAAAGCTTCAGAAACTAAAATATGTCCAAACAACAGAGTCACAACAACATAATGATCAAACCTACATCACAATGCAGCTACGACAACTCGAATGGATCCTCCATGCCTGAGCCATTCAGTGTAAGAGGGAGAAAGATAACAAGGGAGATGACTAAAACTGGTCATGATACCACTGTAATCAAACCTACATTACAACAACATAACAACCCTTGACTGGATCCTCCATGTCCGAGTGTTTTAGCATAGTTTTTACAGAGAGATGAAAAGAAGATGAATTCTATTAACATGAAAGTCTCAAATTTGATACATAACCAGAGAACAGTTCTGGCATCAAAACATTACAAAATAGGGAGCTCTACTCAACCAGTTGATGACCTTAACAAAATATTAAAACTATCTATTTATACTCATAACAATATGCCACTACCAAGATTATGACCTCATTACTACAATCAAAGCTTTGTGTCAGCGAGTTCTTCCATCAAACTAAATGTGCACCCCTCTGTCAAGTGCGAGCTCAGATCGGCATGGGTTTTGTAGGAAAATCTGCCCATAGGAGTACCACAGGTTGACGGTTCAGTCCCCACAGCCAAGCCTTCCATGCCTTCCATTTATGCAGTGAGCCGAGGTTTCAACCACCAGCTCTACTTTCATTAACTTCCTTTCCTCAGATATTGAACAAGATTTAATGCTCAAGGAGTGGCCACGTGCCAAGACCATAAGGGTGCCACCTATTTGTGTTGACAGTTGCCACGCATTTGGCTCTCCAGGTCTCAGGGGCTAGCTCTTGTTCTCCTGCTCCTTCTTAAATGTGACCTAGGGCCATGACCCTATGCAATTGCACGATTGTAGGCGCGACCAAGGGTGGTTTGAAAGAAAACCGCTTTTTTCCCCACAATTCACCATGAACTGCTATGCGTCCCTTTCTAAAAACCACGGTTCTGATTGTGGCCCGCCCTTGAAATTTTAAAACATGTGCACCTTCCAACCCCACAATGGAGCACAACCATTGATCTTGTGGTATGTGATGAGGCTTCCTGATCAATGGCCCAGATCTGGCGGTCTTCATATTGACAGATCAAATCTTCCCTTTTCGAATTGATGGATGAGATCTACTTCACGATTCAGGGTTTAGACTTTTCAAACCTCAAACCTCCTTTGTCTTCTATCACTTGTATTCAAAGCTAAGGATCTAGCTATGTGTGGCCTCCAAAGATCAATGGCTACGATCCATCTGTGGCTCTGCACTTTGGGAAAAATAAAACTCAAACCTCCACTTCCAAGGGATTTTACCCAGATTCATGGATCTGATGATGCGTGTCTCGTGTATTTGGATGACCAAGATCCACTTCAGGTCTCCAAGCTTCAAGAAAACCAAAACTCAAATCTCGCTTACCTTTTGTGCTTTACCCGAAGCTGTCGATCTATTGACATGCGTCTACTTCAATCAATGACTTTTCTCCTGCTTTGGGACTTTGACCTCTTCAACCAGAATGACGACCCTTCTACTCTCTTCTCGATCAACGATCAAGAGCTACTTTGGGTATTCGGGCTCTGGAAAAATCAAATCTCAAACCTCATCCTCTTCCATGCGCTTTTACCTGGAGCTATGGATCTGTCAACATGTGGCCCTTGCTGATCAATGACTCAGATTCACTTCGGGCCTTCGGGAGCTTCGACACTTCCAGAGGTTTCGGGCCTTCGGGAGCTTCGACACTTCCGGAGGTTTCGGGACTTTGAGACTTCGACCATTCGACACTTCGGGCTTCAGTGCTTCGAGAATTTGGAAAGTTTCTGATTTCAAAACTCTCGAATTAAAACTCCTGGAGTGACAGTTCTAATGACGCATGGAAGTCTGGATTCAGATGGTCGATATCTACTTCAGGACTTTGGGACTTCGATGCTTTTTAATGTGAAACATGAATATTTTCTCAGAGGAAAACTCCTGAAGTGAGAGATTGGTTGTTACGTGTCCCTTTTGATGGATGGTCCGGATTCACTTTAGGACTTCAGGCTTCAGCCCTTCGAAATTTTTACACACTTCCCACTTAAAAATTCCCAAAGCTTATTTCCCTAAACACTTGGATCGGATACCACATGCTCCCTTCAAGATCAATGAATCATGCTTACTTCAGGGCTTTGGGGACTTTGCACAACTTTGGACTTTCAAACGCCCATGGGCTGTTGATCTAGACTGTTCCTGGAATATCCTCTACTAAAGGATTACAACTTTCTATTTCTCTTAAGCCCGAAATGGGATGCTTTGAATGTCACCCTTTGTGTCCATGGCTATAGCCTGCATGAACAAGGATTTGAGCGACTGGATGTGGGATGGAAACATAGGGAGACCAGTGACTAAAAAAGGAGATGAGTGTTCATCCTTGGAGAAAAGCACAGGGGATTGGGGTGAAGATTTCACTCGGGTAAGATATTTAAGGAAAATCAGGGCACACAAATGAACAAGGGAAAACAGAGAATGATTTACAAGCTTAAGGGGGGAAAACTTAATATTTGGTCTTCGAAAAGGATAGAGACAGGGAAAGACTACAGATTTAGGTATATCAATACACACCTATGGCCCTTGACAACCTTATGTGATAACAAGGCCTACCCATGCATGGAGAGGAGCCAGATAAATACCTCACTACTAAGGATGCTACCCAATAGGATATGTACAACACATATTGTAACCACTGTTGAAGGCGAGGAATACTTATTTCAGAAATCAATGCTTGACCAGCTCGCTTTGATACTCACCTCATAGCTTGAAAAATATTGTGAAACTACACCAAGGAGGAGTTCCCATTCGAGGTAATTATTGCAGTTGATTGGTGCATTACCAGGACTCAAATGGAATGGGATCTATATGTGATGAAAAAATTCATTGATGATTGCTTGCACACCCAGAATTTCGTCAAAGAGTTTCATTATAGTAGGATTTTTATTGTTTCTCTCTTTGGTACTCTGGTAGCCCCCTCGAGGGTTTGAACGGACTATCAGAAGCTGACATGCCTATGAAGTTTCATGTTTCCTATGACTTCATGAGAGAAAGGATCCTCATATCCAAAATTCTCACAATGACCTATTCCAGGACTGGTACCATCAACTCATCCAAGAAACCATGTTGCAACAACGCATTTTGCACACCCTTATAGATAAGTATGATGGTTACATTCTATTTGAATGTATTTTACATAACATATCCATCTATCCTAGTGATGACCAAGGTGTTTCAATGGCACTCCTTCCCTTATGTATTACTGAGGATGACATCCAGCAAGGCATGGTCGAATGGCCCACACATATTCAACCATTTCTAGTTGAGGACACTACGATGTTAGAGACGTGCATTAAGAACAATCAAGGTTACAAAAAGGTCGAAGCTATGTGACAACAGACTCAGTGCACGACCTCTGACAGTAGGGGTACCCATACTAATGTAGTCGCTAAATGCCTACACAGACACCAGTTCAGTCAACCCCAGTGGGGGCCAAGCGAAAGTGAACCAACTCCTCCATTCGGAATTCCAATCCATCCACTCAGTCATGGCCAACCCACATGACGTTGGGAGTCGCAATATTAATCGATTCTTTAAGACGCCAATTTGTGTTTCAACAACAACTGCATTTTGAGGTTATGCAAAACATCGACCATCTTTTTCGACAGCTAGGGGTTGCAACACCAGTACTAAACAATATTTTTTGATCGTTGGATTCCAACACGAATTCTAGTGCTTCCGCTCAAATCATTTTATTGGATCCCCCCACATTACTTACTATCAATGCCAACTATGGTGGGATTCCATTGGCACCCATACCCACTCCTCTCATACAATAGTGTGATGCCACCCTACTCTCTAAATTCGAAGAGCATAACAACCAGCTTGGACAAGCCCATGCATAATTACAACTTCAAAATCAAGTTGACATCATCGCACACAATCAGATACGCAAGCAATACCAAAAAACAATTCAGGAGAATCAAGCCTTACAAATGAAATATGACACTAACAAGGCGGCACAAATATTTTCTCAGGAGCAGTACACCGAAATATGTACAACTTTCATGGACTTGGTTGGGGATGTGGATAACTTATATGCCATGATTCCTACCACATCCTCTCAAGACTGCACTAGTTCTCTGGGCCTTAATCTCTCAGCAGTAAAGGATCACCTGCAACACCTAGATTCATAGCTCATCGTCGTTTTTCAACCAACTATTCGCACCAATCCACCCATCTCACCACTCCCGACACTGATTCATTCGGCCCATGAAGCTCTCCACATTGGTCAACTGTGGGTGGAAGAATTATAAAAATTGGTTGACTACGACTCAGCCCTGTGGACTCACCTCCTAACCTCATTAGAAGTATCTACACTTTATGACTGGGTTCGTGCGACCAAGATAGAAGTCACACAACAGAAACGAGACCTAACTTTTCTACCTCCAAGGTAGTGTGTCACTGCGATGCAGTATATCGCAACAAGAACCAAAGAGATCACTACATCAAGGGTTGAGCAGAAAAACATGTTTGATATGATCTTCTTTGTAGCTGATACAACCTTGACCTTTTTCACCCATATCTCTGACGTGTTAGTTGTTTTCATCCCTCTCATCGAGCAACTCAACAACACCAATCTCAGAAACCCTATAGTCACAACTATTGATGCATATGTGGTCATCCAACTTATGTAGATGCTCCAAGACCATTTTACTGAGCATGAGCATCAATTCCTTAAGTTTGTGAAAAACATTAAAGGCCCAGTGTTGTCCATTTCATAGGTCATTCCATAAAGTAGTTGTCTCAAGGATGAGCCAAATAATAGTGGTGGGGGCCTGTTGGCACCCAAAGTTTTAGGTTTAGTTTTTGTGTGCGCACACAAATGAAGTTGTGCATGCTCATTCCATAGTTTTGTGCATGCCTAAGGAAATGTGTGAAAAATGACATAGAGTGCACACCGAACCAAGTTTGTCAGTTTCATGACAAGTTTAATTTCTATCAAGTGTATGTCAGCCTAAGTTTTTTCAGTTTCTATGGAAATCAAGATGATTCCTGTCGGAATCAAGAAAGGAATCATCGGGAAATATTCTCGAATGATTACTGCCAGTAGCATATTAGGACGTGGGACTCCCAAAGAATGATTTGGTCAGGTATTTAAGATCTCCATTGATACAGAAAGTCTACATGGAGTGTTGGAAGACACCAGAAGTGTACGAGGAATGTTTTTTAGGAAATCAAGTGGAGTAGAGAAGAAATAGACAACTCTCCCCGAGAGAGAAAGCTATAAAAGGAAGCAGCAATATCATAAACAGGGCTATATGGTTAGGTAGTTATATATTGAGGAGAAGATTTCATCGAGTCCTTAGTATTGAGCTCACTCTGAGCCTATTGTAATATTTTAATGCTTTTGAATATATTTTTTAGTCGGTTGTCTATTTGAGTTTTGAGCAAAGGCGCATTGTACATTATGTTGTAATTCTAAGGATTTATATAGAGAAGACATGAAGTTTTATGGTTATTATATGTATCTGTCCTATGCCATGTATATATCTATTTTGATGGAATGGCTCCAGTAATAAAGATACGATAGTTCTAACCCATTATGTGTCTATCATGTATGAGCTAAATATGTGTGTGTTGTTTTAATTCTTAGCCGTAATATTTTTCCATATATGAGCTACATGGATGCCAATCCTGATGATTTTTCATGTAATTATCCTTCATACCTATCACAATACTTTATGGTCTCTATGATCCTATTTGCATCTCGAATGACGCTCTGGGTTTTTTTTTTAGACAACTCTAGATGAAACGTAGGTCTAAACTCCCCAAAACATTGCATTACAAATCCCTAGGAAAAAGTTGTAATCCTCACATGCTATCGTGAGACCAAAACAAAGATTGTATGCAAAAGTTACTCTCTCGACAAGTTGACATATCAACTAACCACATTGGGGCCCACAATACTTTTGGTGTTTCATCTTCCAAGGTTAGGATTTTGATGTTTAGGGTTTTTTCATATTTTTCCTTTAGGCTTCATGATAAAAAGGCTCCTTTTGGCCTCTTTGTAATCATATTTTTGCAAATGATTGTAGCCAACTTCTCTTTCTCTTCATAGATAAGCTATCACCATTCTAGCAAGTTTGTGTTCTATAGTTTCTACTATTTTATTCATTAATAGAAATTGGGTTTCACCGTGTTTCTTTAGTCTCTGCTATATTTCTATGTGTGTTCCATTTTGTTCTCAATATAATCCAGATCATGTCCCTTATTTAGATAAATTTGAGGCCATGTATAGATATTGTATCTAAAATTATAGAAACATTTTTAGTTTTTGAATCTATTTTGAGTGATCCTGAAAGGATCAAATCTTAATTTGAGGTGGGGGTGAATTTGACCATCCTCCTTTATTGCTCCAACTAGAGAAGGAATACTATAAATCCCCAAGATTATTCAAATTTAACTCAAGGTGGTTAGAGGACGAGGATTTTTTAAACTTGGTAAAGGAAGAATGGGTTAGATATGATGATTCATTAAGGGAGTTTTCTAGTCTATATCTTGCAACTAATATTAAAAGAATTAAGAGTGTAGTGTCTAATTGGACCTATGATAAGAGAGGGAAAGATAATCAAGCTTTAATAAGGGTGTAAGATAAAATAGCTAAAATATATTATCATGATTTTCAAGGTGGTTTTGATGAAATTTCAATGACTAATTTAAATCTATAAAGAGAAAATGATTGGAAGAAAAGGAATCTCAATGGATATTAAAGAGTCAAGTGTTATGGTTAGCCAAGTGATGAAAATACAAGAAATATACACAATTATGATAACCATATTAAAAATATCAATACTATTTGGGAAATGTAGAAAACAAATAGAAATAAAGAAAAGACTTTAAAAGAAATAGTTGATATTAGGGTCTCTCATTTTTAGAGCTTATATAAAGAACAATATAGGGTTAATATAGTTGAAGTAGTTAATATTACCTCCTTTCCTAGTTTTCTTGGTAAGAAGGAGAATGAATCTTTGTGAAATGACAAAATAAGAACTAAAGGTTGTATTGGATTCTCTTCATAAAAATAAGATTCTCAGTTCATATGGCTAGATTGTGAAGTTATTTATTGGAATCTATGATTGGATTGGATTGTAAAAGGTGGTGGAGGAAACGGTGGTTTTAGAGGAATTCAATTCATCTTTTGTATCCCTAATACCTAAAAAATATAATCCAACGTCATTTGATGATCCCAAACCTATTTCATTGATCCAAAATGGATCCAGGAAGGCCTAAAAATCAAAGTTCTCGGAATGGAACGAAACCAATGCCATTGTGTCTGTCTCGTCACACTAATTCTGGCCATATAATATTTTCCTCAAACGGACAATGTATGTGAAAGTTATCACTTTCTGATCAAATTCACAAACATGCAAAAAGTACACTGGTCAAAGTCAACACTGACATCAACAGTACGACAAATAACATCAACATAATGTCATAATGACTTCATCATGTTGATGCGGTGTCACCGTGAGGTGACACGTGTCACTCGAATTCGACATGTTTGGGATGAGTTGGCACATGTACGAATTTGACACGTGGCACTATATGGATGCCATGTGGCAATCTGTACATGATGTGGCCAAATGACATGCTGACACATGGTAGTACGGACAACAGTTGGGTCATACGAATGCTGACGTGGAAGGGTGACTGTGCAATACGGATGTGACATGGCACGACACGTGGTTGTATGGTGGATGATGTGGCAAGTGACTGGGCAAGTGATAGGGTTGTACGGAAGATGATGTAGTAGCTGACTGGGATGTACAATGGTGATGTGGTAGGCTGACTGGATGCTGACTGTGTCGCTGACTATGCTGGTATGGACCAATCATAGGTGACACGTGGCCATGTTTTAGGCCAGATCTTGGGAGGAAGTTGGGAGGATGTTACCAAATTAAAATCTATATAAACCAGAGGTTTTTGGCATACTAAAAGAGGTTCAGAAGAGGAAAAACATTGTAGAATTGTGAATCCAAAGTCAATTTTATGCAGGGAAGCCATTGAGGAGAGGAAATTTACAGGCCAATTTCGAGAGCTTCGCTCAAACGTTTTCAATGCCTTCAGTTGTGTTGGGTTCTTAAGGTCTAGCAGAACACAACCAGACTAGTTTGTAATCCATTTGACACTTTTTTGATGTACTTTTGAAGCTTTGAAGAGAAATAAGAAAGCCTCACCCACTAAGAAAAAGGCTCAGAGATGTAGGTGATATTGCAGAACTTCGTTAACAAGTTTGTTGTTATGGTTTGTTGATTCTTTGTGCTTACTTTCAGATCTGCATATCTTATTATCGTTTCCATGTTATATCATTGATTCTTCCTCTTTCTTCAATTCCTAAATGGTTAATGAACTCATGCTTTAAAAAATTAACCATAGTCTTTAAAAGATCTTTTTTGATCAAGTGGTATCAGAGCAGGTTGACGGTTGGTTTTTGAGTTTGCATCATTACTAGGGAAAAGTTGAATCATGGTGAAGGCAAGATTATTGAAGAGAATCTTGATATTGGATCGAGAAAGATAACTTCTCAAAGTGAGAAGATGGAGTCAGAAGAGGGACTTTCTCATGAGGAGATGGAGTTTTGAAAGACCTTCTTCACCATGTCGGAGATGGTAAAGGTTTTATATGATGATAAATTGGAGCGGAAGAGACCGATTCTAGGTGAATCTTCAAAGGCCAAAAGTGAAGAAGGAGAGGATCCTCCTAAACCTCCTCCTTCACCTCCTTCTTCTCCATCAACTTCTTCTTCTTCAAGTACAAGTTCTAATTCCACAGCAAGAAAACATTCCCATAAACAAAAACATGATATGCCTTTACTTAAGCTTGATGTGAAGTTTGAATTACCCATGTATGAAGGTGAAGTCAATGCAGAGAGGCTTTATAACTAGGTCAGACAGATGGAAGTGTATTGTAGTGTGCAACAAATTAAGGATGAAGAAACACAAATCAATTTTACATCGCTTCGACTTCCAGGAACAACACTCATCTAGTGGCAAAGCAAGTTGCAAAATGGCATGCAACAAGTGGGTAATGTATTCCCATCATGGAAAGTTTTTGTTTCTTCACTTAAAAATAAATTTTATCCTTTGGGTTATAAAGAGAAGGCTTTAATTGAATGGCAAGGTATTAAACTAAGAAAGGAACAAATAGTGAAAGAATACACAGATGAATTCCGTAAGATGGCATTGATGTTAGATATTCCTTTACATACCCAAGAAATTCTTATGAATTACATAGTAGGTTTACCTACACACATTCATAACACTGTATTTATGTTTGGAACTACTAATATTGATGAGGTTTATGTTCAAGAAACATACATTGAGGTAGGAAAAATAGGAGTTGGTATCAGGGGAATGGCCTTCAAGAAAAGAGGACAAACAGAAGGGGAATGGCAAGAAATAAAATTCAGTGACTAGAAAGGAAGAGAAGCTCTTGCAAGCATTGCAAAAAAAAAGGGCATGATGATGACCATTGATGGCAATTGCATCCCGAGAAGAGACTGAAGTGGTTCGAAGAAAGGAAAGGGAGGCAAACATTTGCAGCATAACACGGCCAACGGACTTGGGATCATATTCGGGTGATGAGTTTAAAGTCATAGCAGTTTGTTTGACATGTAAAATTGGTGATGGAGATTCTAGAAGTAAATTTTTTCCCATAAGGGTCATAATCAGGCATACTAAGGTCGACACATTGATAGATAATGGATCTCAATATAACTTGGTTTCATAGGAAGTGGTTAAACAATTGAGATTAAACACTTAGATGCATCATAAACCTTACTCACTTAAATGGATAAGCAACAATCATAATTTCACATAACAAAGCAATGCACTTTTAAGTTTTCAATTTCATCAAAATTTGTGGATGAGGTAACGTGTGATGTGGTGCCACTCAATGATGTGGAATGGTCTTAGGCAGTCCTTATTTGTATGATTACAAAGCAATCTTCTACAGGGAACATAATCAATATCACTTAACCAAAGAAGGCAATGAATATGTTGTACATGCTCATCACTTAAAAGAAAATCAATCTCTTCAAACAATGGAACAATTAAGGAAGGCAGCTCATGCAAGCAACACACATATAATTGTGCCAAATCAAGGAATTGATATTAAGCATGAACATGAGATGATTGTAGAATGGAAGTTCAATCATACTTTGCTTCAAGATAAGTTAATGTAGTGGAAGTACTACAAACATATTAGCTCATTTGTATTCATATTTATGATGTTATCATTGTTAATGTTTTCAACATGGATGGTAGTGGCTTTAGTAAGATATGATAAAGTACAAGTGGCTAACAATATGCTGTCAGTTGCAATGGTTTTTTTGCAATTGATATTGATAAGACAAATGCACAGGACAGAGTTTAAAGACAAAGAACAAGTGGGTTGGCCTATCATGCACTTGATGACTAGTTAATATCCTTTTGGAGGACCAAAAGGTCTTAGTGGGGAGGCATGATCCAAAATGGATCTAGGAAGGCCTAAAAATAAAATTCTCGAAATCGTATGAAACGAGCGCCATTGTGTTTGTCTTGTCGCGCTGATTCCAACCATATATTTTTTCCTCAAACGAACATTGTATGAAAAATTTATCGTGTTCTGATCAAATTCCCAAACAGGCAAAAGTCAATTGGTCAAAGTCAACGCTGATGTTAGCAGTACGACAGGTGATGTCAGCAGTATGATAGGTGACATCAGCATGATTTTAGGATGACATCATCATGCTGACATGGTGTCACTAAGAGGTGACACATGTCACTCTGATTCAACGTTTTTGGGTTGAGTTGGCACCTGTACAGATTTGACACGCGACATTGTACAGATGTCACCTAGCAGTTCATACATGACATGGCCCAATGATAGGATGACACACGGCAGTACGGACGACAGCTGGATGGTAGGGGTGCTAATGTGGCAGGGTGACTATGCAGTATGAATGTGACATGGAACGACATGTGGTTGTACAATGGATGACGTGGCAAGTGACTGGGCAGGTGGTAGGGTTGTACAGAAGCTGGCATGGAAGATGACTAAGTTGTATGGAGGTGATGTGGCAAGTTGACTGGGCACTGACTGTGTTGGTACAGACCAATCACAGGGTGACACGTGGTCCAATTAGAGGGCACCACGTGGCACCCCAGATTTTTCCAATGACAACCAGTTTAAAAATTTGTTATGGCTCCAGGGGAATTGAACCTGTGACCTCCATGGGCGCTATCGATTTCAGGGAAAGTTGTGGACCGTCCGGGCTACCAGTTGGGGCTTAACCACATTCGGAAAAAATGGTACTTAAGTTAGCATTGGAGTAGATTTTAGGGGATAAGCCCCGGTCAACAGGGACCAGCCTCGATCGACTAGGGGTCTAACCAATTTGGGAGTGTGTGGAGTGTTTAGGTGTTGGCCATATGGCCATAACCATATGACCAGGACCCAATATCGAAGGAACCAAAATGCGCCAGCCTAGCCCTCGGCCACATGACAGGGCGCATATGACCAGGGGCTCAAAATTCAAGGGTTGTGCCCAAATTTTTCCCATTTTGGGGTTTTTAAACTATATTGTATGATTTTATTTGATTTTAAGCCTATTTTTGAGAGTTTTTTCCCATTATTGGAGGATCTAGAGCCCTTTTTGAGGCCAAATCTTGGGAGGAAGTTGGGAGGATGTTACCAACTTTAAGTCTATATAAACCATAGGTTCTTGGTAGCCTGAAAGAGGTTCAGAAGAGGAAAAATGTTGTAGAATTGTGAAGCCAAAGTTAGTTTTATGTAGGGAAGCCATTGAGGAGAGGAACTTTGTGGGCCAGTTTCTAGAGCTTCACTCAACCATTTTCAATGTCGTCAGTTGTGTTGGGTTCTTGAAGTCTAGAAGAACACAACCATACTAGTTTTTAATCCATTTGGCACTTTTCAGATGTACGTTTGAAGCTTTGAAAAGAAATAAGGAAGCCTCACCCACTGAGACAAAGGCCTAGAGACGTAGGCGATATTGTTGAAATTCATTAAAAACTTTGTTGTTATGGTTTACTGATTTTTTGTGCTTACTTTCAGATCTGCATATCTTATTATGGCTGCCATCTTATATCATTGATTCTTCCTCTTTCTTCAATTCCTAAATAGTTAATGAACTCATGTTTTAAAAAATTAACCATATTCTTTAAAAGATCTTTTTGGATCAAGTGGTATCAGAGCAGGTTGACGGTTGGTTTTTGAGTTTGCATGATTACCGGGGAAAAGTTGAATCATGGTGAAGGTGAGCTTGTTGAAGAGAATCATGAGATTGGATCAAGAAAGAGAACTTCTCAAAGTGAGAAGATGGCATCAGAAGAGGGACTTTGTCATGACAAGATAGAGTTTCGAAAGACCTTCTTCGCCATGTTAGAGATGGTAAAGGTTTTATATGATGATTACTTGGAGCGGAAGAGACCGATTCTAGGTGAATCTTCAAAGGCCAAAAGTGAAGAAGGAGAGGATCCTCCTAAACCTCCTCCTTCACCTCCTTATTCTCCATCAACTTCTTCTTCTTCAAGTACAAGTTCTAAGTCCACTGCAAGAAAACATTCCCATAAACAAAAACATGATATGACTTTACTTAAGCTTGATGTGAAGTTTGAATTACCCATGTATGATGGTGAAGTCAATGCAGAGAGGCTTGATAACCGGGTCATACAGATGGAAGTTTATTGCAGTGTGCAACAAATCAAGGATGAGGAAACTCAAATCAATTTGGCATCACTTCAACTTCTAGGCACAACACTCATCTGGTGGCAAAGCAAGTTTCAAAATGGCACACAACAAGTGGGTAATGTATTCCCATCATGGCAAGTTTTTGTTTCTGCTCTTAAAAAGAAATTTTATCCTTTGGGTTATAAAGAGAAGGCTTTAATTGAATGGCAAGGTCTTAAACTAAGAAAGGGAAAAACAGTGCAAGAATACACAGATGAATTCCGTAAGATGGCATTGATGTTAGATATCCCTTTATATACCCAAGAAACTCTTATGACATTTATAGAAGGTTTACCTGCACACATTCATAACATTGTATTTATGTTTGGACCTACTAATCTTGATGAGGTTTCTCTTCAAGCAACATAAATTGAGACAGGGAAAATAGGAGTTGGTGTATCATGGGAATTGCCTTCAATAAAAGAGGACAAATAGAAGGGGAATGGAAAGAAATAAAATTCAGTGACCAGAAAGGAAGAGAAGCTCCCTGGCAAGCATTGCAAGAAAAAAGGGCATGATGATGACCATTGTTGGCAATTGCATCCAAAGAAGAGACCAAAGTGGTTCAAAGAAAGGAAAGGGAGGCAAATAGTTGTAGCAACAATGTGGCCAACAGACTTGGGATCATATTCAAGGGATGAGTTTAAAGTCACAACAATTGGTTTGACAGGTAAAATTGGTGATGGAGATTCTAGAAGTAAATTGTTTCACATAAGGGTCATAATGAGGCATACTAAGGTCGACACATTGAGAGATAGTGGATCTCAATCTAACTTGATTTAGGAAATGGTTAAACAATTGAGATTAAACACTCAGATGCATCATAAACCTTACTCGCTTAAATGGATAAGCAACAACCATAATTTCACATAACAAAGCAATGCACTTTTAAGTTTTCAATTTCATCAAAATTTGTGGATGAGGTAACGTGTGATGTGGTGCCACTCAATGAATGTGGAATGGTCTTAGGCATTCCTTATCTGTATGATTGCAAAGCAATATTCTACAGGGAATAGAATCAATATCACTTAACCAAACAAGGCAATGAATATGTTGTACATGATCATCACTTAAAAGAAAATCAATCTCTTCAAACAATGGAACAATTAAGGAAGACAATGCATGCAAGCAACACACCTATAATTGTGCCAAATCAAGCAATTGATCTTAAGAATGAACATGAAATGATTGTAGAATGGAAGTTCAATCATACTTTGCTTCAAGACAAGCTAATCTCGTGCAAGTAATACAAACATATTAGCTGATTTGTATTCATATTTTTGATGTTATCATTGTTAATGTTTTCAACATGGATGATAGTGGCTTCAGTAAGATGTGACATAGTACAAGTGGCTAACAATATGCTGTCAGTTTTCATGGTTGTTTTGCAATTGATCTTGATAAGTGATGCAGGAGCATCTTCTCTCATTGACAAGTCTAAATATTGAGCAGACCAAGGGTCTCGATGTTTTCCCAAGATGGGGTTTCTATTGTAAAATATTTTGTAAAATATTCATAGTTTACAAGCATAGATTTAGAAGGTTCTAAGATATGGTTAGGTGTCACTAAGAGTTATGAGTCATTGTGACTAAGTCCTTTTTTGAAGGAAGTATTTGATGGAGTCATAAAGAGACCTAGGAAAGAGTTGCAAGCTTGTAGGAAGTTGTTTTAGTGAATCACTATAGGGATAATGATCGAGTTCTAAAAATAGAAACAGTTAACATGAATTCAGCAGTCTGTTAGTGTGCTGACAATGTCATATGCCATGCATAAATATGTAATCTAGAGGGAAAGATGGGGTTCACTTCAGTTGGCCTTAGAAATAGGTTTTGGCCATAGAAGAGTAGATTATGATCTTGTAATCATGTACAGTTGTATTGTTTAATGAGCAGATAAATTCATCAATTACTGTGTGTTTACTCTTACATAGTTTGTGTGAAATGTGTTTGAGTTTGATGGATGTTGGTTGATATAGAATTAACTAACCTGTGCGTGAAATTCTAATGAGAAGACAATCAATCTGTATGAATCAATGACTATAAATGAAGGTTTGAATGAATTTATTTCTGGTTTGGGCCAAAATACAAAGTATTTATTTGTGAGTGAATGGTATCACAAGGTTTGTGCATGTTAAGAGGTGATATTTACATGAATACGAGGTTCATGTAGAGAGGTTGAATGCATATTGAAGTTGAATATTTAATCGAGAGTTTCTGTGTGAATTTAACCCTATAGAACGGGATTGAAAACTCATTAATGATGATGTTGTTTGTGTGATGTTACTTTGCAAAACATGAAATAGTCTCGTTGACAAGTATAGAGATTCATGTTACAAGAGAGAATGCGTTGAAGATGAGATTCCAATAGAAGAGTTGAAACAGCGGCAAGGATTGATAAGTGATATTTGGGAGAAATTCTGGAATTAGTTCTTGCATCGAACTACAGAGGGAACATAATCAGATTTGGAGCTTTTGCTTCTAAGATTGAGATCATCAAATTGATCTGTGTTAGAGGGGTAAATGCATTGCATGACAAGTGAAATCAATTTTGTAAGTATCTATGCCAAATGGGTAAGAATTGATTTGGTAAGGATTGTGCTAGAGTTTCGATTTTCTTGATAATTGAATTCTAAGCCAAATCAAATATTATTGGATTGAGTTTTCCTTTGTTGAGTACAGATTTTTCTGGGTATGATATACCAATATTTTGTTTCCTTTGAATAACTCTGAAATGTATTAATTTGTATGAAGCCTGAATACTCTAGTTTGAAGATTGATTGTGTAAAAGGAAGTATTAATATTTATATTAAAGTCTACCAAATGTGAATACCCAATGCATGATGGATGGTAGAAACTATTGCTTCCAACTCGTAAGTTGTTCTTGTGAAAATCCGTTGATGATAAAAAGGTATGCCCTTTGAATGGTAATAAATATACCTTATGAATCATAGAAGATACATATGAGTATTTGACCATGAGAGAGAATTAGTGGGAGGTGAGAGAATAAGTGCTCATGAGTTTTATTATTTTATTTATTGAGAAAGGATTTGTGTAATGGATTCAAGAAGTTCTGGTAACTCTTGAGATTCAAGTAGTCAGTATGAGATTCCTGAAGAATTCAAACTTATTGTTGTTTTTTGTACAAATGTATTTGTTGATAATTAAATTGCTAATGAGGAACTGAGCTTGAAACATAGTGAGGCAAAAATGAAAGAGAAAGGACAAAATATGATATGAAGCTACATGAAAATTGTTTTCGTGCAACCAAAGATTGAGAAGGTTTTGTGTTGCAACTGAATGTTGGTAGCATTAAAACCTTGCCAGCGTTTTGGTGGCATTAATAAGACAGATGCACAGGAAAAAGTTTAAAGACAAAGAACAAGTGGGGTGGCCTATCCTGCACTTGATGACTGGTTAATATCCTTTTGGAGGACCAAAAGGTCTTAGTGGGGAGGCGTAATCTAAAATGGATCTAGGAAGGCCTAAATATCAAATTTCTTGGAATCGTATGAAATCAGCGCCATTGTGTTTGTCTTTTCGTGCTGATTTCGACCATATATTTTTTTCCTCAAACGGACAACGTATGCGAAAGTTATCGCGTTCTGATCAAATTCCCAAACATGCAAAAAGTCAATTGGTCAATATCAATGCTGACGTCAGCATTACGAAAGGTGATGTCAACAGTATGACAGGTGAAGTTAGCATGATGTCAGGATGACATCATCATGCTAACATGGTGTCACCAGGAGGTGACACATGTCACTCGGATTCAACATTTTTGGGCTGAGTTGGCCCCTGTATGGATTTGACACGTGGCACTGTATGGATTTGACATGTGGCACTATACGGATGTCACATGGCAGTCCATACATGACGTGGACCAATGACAGGTTGACACATGCCAGTACGGATGATAGATGGGTTGTACGGATGATGATGTGGCAGGGTGACTTTGCAGTATGGACTTGACGTGGCACAACACGTGGTTGTACGATGGATGATGTGGCAAGTGACTAGGCAAGTGACAGGGTTGTACGGAAGTTGACGTTGAAACTGACTAAGTTGTATGGAAGTGATGTGGTGGGCTGATTGGACGTTGACTATGTTGGTATGGACCAATCACATGGTGACACATGGCCCAATCAAAGGGAACCACGTGGCACCCCAGATTTTTCCAATGACAACTAGTTTAAAATTTTGTTATGGCTCTGGGAGAATCGAACCCGTGACCTCCGTGGGTGCCAGCGATTTTGGGGAAAGGTGTGGACCATCTGGGCTACTAGTTGGGGCTTAACCACATTCAATAAAAATGGTACTTAAGTTAGTGTTGGCGCAGATTTTAGGGTATAAGCCTCGTCAGTGGGGGCCATCCTCGACCGACTAGGGGCTGAAGACTGGGGATCTAACTAATTCGAGATCACATGGAGTGTTTAGGTGTATAAGAGCAGGTTGATGGTTGGTTTTTGAGTTTTCATGATTACCAGGGAAAAGTTGAATCATGGTGAAGGTGAGCATGTTGAAGAGAATCCTGAGATTGGGTCGAGAAAGAGAACTTCTCAAAGTGAGAAGATGGCATCGAAAGAGGGACTTTCTCATGACGAGATAGAGTTTCGAAAGACCTTCTTCACCATGTCGGAGATGGTAAAGGTTTTAGATGATGACTACTTGGAGCAGAAGAGATTGATTCTAGGTGAATCTTCAAAGGTCAAAAGTGAAGAAGGAGAGGATCCTCCTAAACCTCCTCCTTCACCTCATTTTTCTCCATCAACTTCTTCTTCTTCAAGTACAAGTTTTAAGTCCACTGCAAGAAAACATTCCCATAAACAAAAACATGATATGCCTTTACTTAAGATTGATGTGAAGTTTGAATTACCCATGTATGATGGTGAATTCAATGCAGAGAGGCTTGATAACTGGGTCAGATAGATGGAAGTTTATTGCAGTGTGCAACAAATCAAGGGTGAGGCAACTCAAATCAATTTGGCATCGCTTCGACTTGCAGGAACAACACTCATCTGGTGGCAAAGCAAGTTTCAAAATGGCACTCAACAAGTGGGCAATGTATTTCCATCATGGCAAGTTTTTTATTCTGCACTTAAAAGGTAATTTTATCCTTTGAGTTATAAAGAGAAGGCTTTAATTGAATGGCAAGGTCTTAAACTAAGGAAGGGACAAACATTGCAAGAATACACAGACGGATTCTGTAAGATGGCATTGATGTTAGATATTCCTTTACATACCCAAGAAACTCTTATGAAGTATATAGGAGGTTTACTTGCACACATTCATAACATTGTATTTATGTTTGGACCTACTAATCTTGATGAGGTTTCAGTTCAAGGAATATACAATAAGGCAGGGAAACTAGGAGTTCGTGTATCAGGGGAATCGTCTTCAAGAAAAAAGGACAAATGAAAGGGGAATGGAAAGAAAGAAAATTCAATGACTAGAAAGGAAGAGAAGCTCTCTTGCAAGCATTGCAAGAAAAAAGGGCATGATGATGACCATTGATGGCAATTGCATCCCGAGAAGAGACTGAAGTGGTTCGAAGAAAGGAAAGGGAGGAAAACAGTTGTAGCATAACACGGCCAACAGACTTGGGATCATATTCGGGTGATGAGTTTAAAGTCATAGCAGTTTGTTTGACATGTAAAATTGGTGATGGAGATTCTAGAAGTAAATTTTTCCCCATAAGGGTCATAATCAGGCATACTAAGGTCGACACATTGATAGATAATGGATCTCAATATAACTTGATTTCATAGGAAGTGGTTAAACAATTGAGATTAAACACTTAGATGCATCATAAACCTTACTCACTTAAATGGATAAGCAACAATCATAATTTCACATAACAAAGCAATGCACTTTTAAGTTTTCAATTTCATCAAAATTTGTGGATGAGGTAGCGTGTGATGTGGTGCCACTCAATGAATGTGGAATGGTTTTAGGCAATCCTTATTTATATGATCGCAAAGAAATCTTCTACATGGAACAAAATCAATATCACTTAACCAAAGAAGGTAATGAATATGTTGTACATGCTCATCACTTAAAAGAAAATCAATCTCTCCAAACAATGGAACAATTAAGGAAGGCAGCTCATGCAAGCAACAAACATATAATTGTGCCAAATCAAGAAATTGATCTTAAGCATGAACATGAGATGATTGTATAATGGAAGTTCAATCATTCTTTGCTTCAAGATAAGCTAATCTCATGCAAGCACTACAAACATATTAGCTCATTTGTATTCATATTTTTGATGTTATCATTGTTAATGTTTTCAACATGGATGGTAGTGGCTTCAGTAAGATGTGACACAATACAAGTGGCTAACAATATGTTGTCAGTTGCCATGGTTGTTTTGCAATTGATCTTGATAAGATAGATGCACAGGACATAGTTTAAATACAAAGAACAAGTGGGGTGGCCTATCTCGCACTTGATGACTGGTTAATATCCTTTTGGAGGACCAAAAGGTCTGAGTGGGGAGGCGTGATCCAAAATGGATACAGGAAGGCCTATAAAAAAAAATCTTGGAATCGAACAAAACTAGTTCCATTGCGTCTGTCTCATTGCGTTGATTCTGACCATATAATGTTTTCCTCAAATGGACACCGTATGCAAAAGTTATTGCATTTTGATCAAATTCTCAAACAGACAAAAAGTCAACTGGTCAAGGTCAACATTGACGTCAGCAGTATGACAGGTGACGTCAAAAGTACGATAGGTTGTGTCAAAAGTATGACAGGTGATGTCATCATGACATTGGGATGACATCAACATAACATCATGATGACATCATCATGCTGACGTGGTGTCGCCAGGAGGTGACACATGTCACTCAGATTCAACATTTTTGGGTTGATTTTCCATCTGTACAGATTTGACACGTGGCACTATACGAATGTCACGTGGTAGTCCATACATGACGTGTCCCATTGACAGGCTGACATGTGGCAGTACAGACGACAGCTGGGTCGTACGGATGCTGATGTGGCAGGGTGAGAGTGTAGTACAGACATGACATGGCATGACACATGGTTGTATGGGGCATGATGTGGCAAGTGATTGGGCAGGTGACAGGGTTGTACAGAAGTTGACGTGGTAGCTGACTGGGATGTACGAAAGTGACATGGCAGGATGAATGGACACCAGCTGTGTCGCTGATTGTGTTGGTATGGACCAATCACATGGCGACACATGGCCCAATCAAACGGTGCCACGTGGAACCCCAGATTTTGCCAATGACAACTAGTTTAAAAATTGTTATGGCTCTAGGGGAATTGAACCCGTGACCTCCATGGGCGCTAGCGATTTTAGGGAAAGGTGCGGACCGTTCGAGCTACCAGTTGGGGCTTAACCACATTTGGAAAAAATGGTACTTAAGTTAGCGTTGGCGTGAATTTTAGGGGATAAGCCCTGGTCAGCGGGGGCCATCCCTGACCGACTAGGGGCTAAAGACTAGTGGTCGAACCAATTTGGGAGCGCGTGGAGTGTTTAAGTGTTGGCCATATGACCATAACCATATGACCAGGACCCTATATCGGAGGAACCTAAACGCGCCAGCCCAGCCCTCGACCACATGGCAGGGCGCGTATGACCAGGGGCCCAAAATTTGGGGGTTGTGGCCAAATTTTGCCCATTTTTGGGTTTTCAAACTATATTGTATGATTTTATTTTATTTTAAGCCTGTTTTTGGGAGTTTTTGCCCATTATTGGAGGATCTGGAGCCCTTTTTGAGGCCATATCTTGGGAGGAAGTTGGGAGGATGTTACCAACTTCAAATCTATATAAACCAGAGGTTCTTGGCATCCTTAAAGAGGTTCAGAAGAGGGGAAATGCTGTAGAATTGTGAAGCCAAAGTCAGTTTTATGCAAGGAAGCCATTGAGGAGAGGAAATTTGCGGGCCAATTCCGGGAGCTTCGCTCAACCATTTTCCATGTCGTCAATTGTGTTGGGTTCTTGAGGTCTAGCAGAACAAAGTTAGACCAGTTTGTAATCCATTTGATACTTTTTTGATGTACTTTTGAAGCTTTGAAGATAAATAAGAAAGCCTCACCCACTGAGACAAAGGCTCAGAGACGTAGGTGATATTTCCGAACTCCATTTACAACTTTCTTGTTATGGTTTGTTGATTCTTTATGCTTACTTTCAAATCTGCATATCTTATTATGGCTGCCATGTTATATCAATGATTCTTCCTCTTTCTTCAATTCCTAAATGATTAATGAACTCATGCTTTAAAAACATAACCATAATCTTTAAAATATATTTTTGAATCATTCATTGTGCAATTTCGTCTACAATATTATTGCACAAATCGTAATTGTTAGGGTTAAAAGAACTTTTTCTAAAACTATTTCAAAGGAACAATTTGGGTTTTTTCAATGGGAGGCAAATCCAAGAATCCATAGAAGTGGCTTGGGAAGGTTTGCACTATATTAAAACTCAAAGGACGCATTCCATGTTTATGAAGTTGGATCTTTCCAATGCTTATGACTTATCCAATTAATTGTATTTGAGACTAATTTTAATTCATATTTGTTTCTATGTTCAAATGACGAATTGGATAAGGGAGTGTTTATCTTCTATTTCCTTTATATTTTAATTAATGGTTGAGCATCGAAGTTATTCATGCCTTTCAGAGACTTAAGGAAAGGATGCCAAATGACCCCTTTATTGTTCTTGATTATTTCAAAAGGCTTGGGAAAATTAATTATATAGGCTAAAAGAATCGGTTCCCTAAATGGCATAAAGTTAAAAGAAAATCTTTCTTCTTGACTTATTTCCTATTTGTAGATTATTCATTATTGTTTTATGACGTTTTTGGAAGAGATATTTATAATTTAAAATATATGTTGGATGTGTACAATAAATCTTAAACATGAAAAAATCACCAATAATATTCAATGGTGTGGAGGAGGAGTAGGTAAGAAACATACTACAAGTTTTCTCTTATCCAAAAGAAGACTTCCAAGTGTGTTTTAAATACTTGGGTTTTGCATTGAAATCAAATGCCTACAAAAAGAGTGATAGGAAGTGGTTGTTTGATAATATTGAGAATATAACTAAGATGTGGTGTAACAGACTCCCTAGGAAGGTATACGAAAACTGGTAAAGTTAGTCTTGGAGGGAATACTAATGTGTTGGAAATCTCTAATATTAATAAAAAAAGGGGTGTTAGAAACAATATGAAAGAAAAAAAATAATAATATTTTTTTGTCGGCTAATAAGAGAGAAAAACATGGTATCTCATTAGTCAAATGTTAGTCCTTATCCAAACCTAAGGAGATGGGAGGTTGGGGTTAAAAAACATTGATTTCATTGGGAATGCGTTAGCTGTTGAGAATTTGTGGAGGTTGATTTCTAAGGAAAGGATGCCGAGTAAGGTGATTTGTTAGACCCTCTAATAGTAGAAGAATGGACATAAACCCTCTAATAGTAGAAGAATGGATTTGAAAGGAAAATAAACCATTACATAATGTGTCTATAATTTGTATGCTATTGTTTTTTCCTTTTCATTAGTGGGCAACTGGTTAGTTTGTAAAACTTGTAATGAGAACAAAGTGAGGATTGAGGCAGACCCTTGGGTTGGTAGTGGAGAGGTGTATAAGTTACCAAGCAAGGTGATAATTGAATTGTAGAGCCAAGATATACACAAAATAGAATATGTTTCTAAGCCTATTAATACATCAATTTGACATCAAGGTTGGAAATTAGGAGAGAGCTTGAGGCTAACAGACATGGAAGTTCAACTTTGGAAAGGGAATGTTGGTCAACTTAAAAAGAACCACAAAAGGATTAGAGAGAAAGAGGACTTACCAATCCACTCAAAGAACCTAGTTTTATAGGATTATACTCCAAGAGTATGCTATAAATCAATGTTTGAGGAAGATAATTAAGGTGGTAAGGACTGGTGGTTAAAATCATTATGGAGGATCAAAGATCCCCTTAGATAAAAGGTGTATATGTGGATTGTCTTAAGGAATAAGTATCTAACTTTGGGAAGTTTTGTAGAGATGAAGTTGACAAACCCCAAGTCAATTTACTTTGTGAAAACAAGAAGAAGAAATTGAAGGCAGTCTATAATATAATTGTTCATATGTCAAGAAAGTTTGGTTGGAAATGGACCAATTCACTGGTTGTGAGGGACAATTCAATGGACAATTTGTAGGAGCTTGTCTAAAGAATTGGATGCAAAATAATGAGTTAAAAATAAATATAGTGTTGTTCCATTGGTGACCTCATGGGGTATCTTATTAGCTTGATTGCATGAATATTCCAAGACAAAGAGGACCTTCCATCATTTCAATGTGTTTCTGAGATTAGAAATATATTTAACATAATAATAGTTCATGGAAAGAGCGTAAAACAAAGGATATTGGAACACAAACTAATAAAGTAGATAGGGGTCGGGGCTATTTTGGTAGAGCTAGCCCAAGGAAACTAGAGGTATTTGGAGTTGGTAGCATTATAATTCTAATTAAATCACACTATATTCAACTTAAAGCAGGTTTAGGGAGAGGATATAATAATTATGTTGAGTTGTTAGCTTTCAAACTAGTATTAACTTGGTAGCCGAAAAGGGAAAAAATACTTACAAATCTATGAATACTCTACTATGTTAATTAACTCTTCTCAAATAGGTTTAGGATAGAGAATATAATATTTTTTTAATTTTAGAACAATTGAAACAAATGGAGATAGTTTTTTCGAAGGTCTCCTTCCACACCATGTGTACAGAGAACTCAACTAGGCATACTTCTTGTCCAAAAAAGGTTTGTGATTAGAATATAATGTAGGGTGGGTAAAGGATTTTAAACATGGCATTGGTCTGCCGAATCATCCCATGGAAGTCAATGTAATATAAGTGAAGCACATCGTTTAATGTTTACTTTGTGTTATTTTATCCATGTAGCATAGTATATTTGGAAAGACTTTAGCCTTGAATAGTTAATAGTATATTCTGGAATAAACAAGTGGAACATGATTTCGCATTCTCTCTGATTTTTTTTTGGAGAATGGCTCCACTACTTATAGGTGGAAGAAAACGGGTTTTTTCTTTGATGAATTATATACTTGGTTTTCTAGTATAGTAGAGTGATATAAGATTAATTAAAAATTAAAATTAATTTTTTTTGGAATGGAAATTTATTTTATTTATTTATTTAATCAAAATATATATTAAAAAATATGATAAATAATTAT
This sequence comes from Picea mariana, assembly GCA_032191745.1. Classification (NCBI taxonomy): domain Eukaryota; kingdom Viridiplantae; phylum Streptophyta; class Pinopsida; order Pinales; family Pinaceae; genus Picea; species Picea mariana. Next base: position 25,758 of record JASDQU010737352.1, on the reverse strand, counting down.
AAATAATATTATAATAATAATCTAATTTTAAATATTTATGTGTTATACATTAAAAAAAATTCAACAGTGTTATACACTAAATTGGTGTATGATACTTTTGTGTTTGTGAGACATGGGACTTCTCCACCTAATTATTTGATTACTAAATTCTATCAAAATGTATATACTTTATCTCCTCTAAATTTGAATTAAAATTTTTATATTGCATATTGTTATCTTTAATTATTTCTCTTAGATATGTACCACCACTTGTTAGCACTGAGAGTCATCCTCAGACTGCAAGAGGATAAGCCCAGTACCCATCAGAATGTTTGGTGGATGTTGATCTTGTGAGTAGAGGTCAAATGGAAAAAATTGAGTACAAGATTGATTTTAACATAGAAACTGGACATGCAATGCATAGGGAAGTGAGGGCCTCATTAACTTCAGTCAGTGATTTGAATTTAAGTGTGAGCAGAAGGAAGACTTAGTGAGAAAGGTGAACAAGACTACTATGGGCATCCAGCTTTCAAGCAGCTTGGTGAAGAAAAATTCAAGCTCAAGAGCACTCTTGAACTCAAGTTTTAGACACTGAAATATGTCACAGTAGCATAATAATCAAACCTACATTATCATGCAACTACAACCACTCGACTAGATCCTCCATGCCCGATCCTTTCAGCATAAGAGGAAATAAGGTAACAAGGAAGCTGATTAAAACTGGTCACAGTACTACTGTAATCAAACCTACATTACAATAGAACCACAACCCTCGATTGGATCCTCTATGCCTGAGCGTTTTAGCATAGTTTGAACAAAGAGATGAAAGAAGTCGACTTCTATTAATGTGAAAGTCTCAAGTTCGATACATAACCAAAGAACAGTTCTGACATCAAAATATTACAAAATAGGGAGCTCTACTCAACCAATTGACGACCATAACAAAATCTTGAACTGATCTATTTATACTCATATCAGTTTGCAACGACCAGGGGTGTGATCTAGCCATTCCATTTAAAGCTTTTTGTATGTGCCTTCTTCTGTCAGACTATGCATGTATCCTCTTGTCAGACGCAAACTCAGCTCAGCGTGGGCATGCAGGAAAAACCGTCCATAGGGTTACCTCGGGATGACAGTTCTGTCTCCACAACCAGATCCTCCATGCCTTCTATTTATGGAGTGAGTTGAGGTTTCAACCACCATTCATTTTTCATTAACTAATCCTTCCTCGGGATTGAGATGAGGCTTAATTCCTAGGGGGTTGCCACACATTGCTTTCAGATTTGACGCTATATGAACACGTGACTGCGGGGCTGTCAAAGGCAGTTTAGATTCACACCACTTTTGAGACCGCAATCCACCACCTTCCATCGTGTATCTCTTTCATTATACCATGGTTTCAATTGCGGGACTGCTTAAGAATTTTGTCGTTCGAGCATGTTACATCCCYGTAATGAAACGTAGCCATTGATCTGGTTGTGATCTACGATCTGGGCGCTCCTGCTGAATTTAGCGCCACCACTAAAGTTTATCCACCTGCTGAAMAAGAACACTTCTTAGAGGATGATCTAATGTGGTGGCCTTACGTCACTATGTTGACATGTCATGAAAAGAGAGGTGACATGTGTCACTTGAAAAAACGTAGATGATATGCCCAAAGGCGCCTGGACTGAGTGCCACATGTCATCGCCAGATGGATGCCAAGTGTCATGACTAATGAGAGCGCCATATGTCTGAACTAATGATTGTCATGTACTTTGGCACTTCAGGGCCCAGGGGCAGTCTGCATGTAGAGATGGAGCTCAGAAGTGAATGACGGTCGTCGATTTGGATGGACACATGGCAGCGATTGGTGGACTTCGGGAGAAAACAATCTGGATGAAAGCGAGAGGGGAGGAGCTAAAACTCTCGAAGCCCGGATTCCCGAAGTAAATATTGATCGTTCACTCCAGAGGACGCATGGCACCTGATCTGCAACTCCAGGGGAAAGTACTCCAAAGGAAAATGAGAGGGGAAGCCCTGAAATCCCGAAGCAAACTACCATCGTTAGATTTGGATGGACACGCGACAACGATCTGTGGACTTCAAGAGAAAACGATCTGGATGAAATCGAGAGGGGAGGACCTAAAAATCATGAAGTCTGGATTCCCGAAGTAAATATTGACCATCTAATGAAGAAGGGCATGTGGCGCTTGATCTGCAACTCCGAGGCTTCTTCCTAGCCACTAATCCTCACGCAATTTTGACATGTCCAATACACACGAGTCATTGAGCCGATTGCAATATATGATCTAGGAAAGCCCCACTTTTGTTGCCATGCACCGCTCTTGGATGGACCCTGCTTCTTGTTGCGAAGATAAACGACTCACAATTACTTCGGGAGTTCGAGCTTCGGGCCTTTTCAGTGCATAGCTCTTACAATCCTCGGAAGTAAATATTCTGAAGTGAGGGATCTGCCTCCACGTGTCCTCAATCTTCAATGGCTCATATTTACTTAGGGACTTTAGCTCCTCTATCTAGTTGTTAATGCTTGCACTACTTTGAAATCCTGAACGCCTGAGAGCCATTGATCTGAACTATTCATGAGATCTTCGCCATAGAAAATCGAGCCCGTCTTCTTGCTTGTGTTTCAAGCCTGAAATGGACTGTTCTGAATGTTGTGCTTTTTGCTCATGGATGTTAATTGTACAAACAAAGGACTTGGATGACCCGATGTGAGCTCAATCAATAGCAAATAAGATGACCGGTAATTTGGACCAAAGATCACAATATGTGTTCATCCTTTAAAGAAAATAGAAAACCCCTAAGCTGAGAATTAGTTAAGCAAGACACTAAGGAAAACCAACTCATTAATCGAAAAGGGAAATTGACTTTATCAACCGGAAGGAAAAAAATCTTAAGAATAATGTGCGAAAAAGAAAAAAAGAAGACAAAAATACAAACTTAGGTATTCACAACAAACACATACAACTCCTAAAACTCTATGAGATAACACCACCCAAAGCTCTTTTCCACTTTCTCTCACTTACATAAACATAACCCAACTTCTCTTACTTACATAAACATAACCTAACAAAATTTGACATTGAAAAGTAAAAATGGCAGAACTCTCTTATCTACCCTCGTTGTATTCATTGTCGTATCTACTCTTGATGTATCCATTATTGTATCTACTTCTGATAGAAAAACATACAAAAGCTCCTACTTCACATGTTTATTATTTTGTTGTTTTCGTATGTTTTTACATAAATAAGCGTACTTCATTATTTATATAAAAGTTTTAAAAAACCATTGAAAATATAAATAATGTTAAAAAAACCATCGTAATTTTATCAACAATATATTAAATTATAATATAGATGTATAGATATATATCCAACATTTGTCTTTCTACTCACTAAAGACACATGACCATTTTCAAGTCCTTTCCTTTCCACATTTGTCGAATTTACATAAACATAACCTAATAAAAAATTTGACATAGAAAGGCAAGAAGGATGGGTTTTCTTATCTACTTTTGTTGTCAAGGATTATCCTTGATGAGGAAAACACAAAACCTTCTCTAATTTTCAAGTTTATTATTTTGTTGTTTTGTTATGTTTTTATATAGATAAATGTATTTCTCAATCACCCAAGCTAGATCTAATATTTTTAGAAAATCTATGAAGCACTTCTCTTCATTTTAAGGATAGTATCTTAAGTAAATTAATTGATTACATTTTTACAACTTAATTCTAAGAGTAAATTAGTTGATTACATTTTTGACAACCTATTTCGACGAAAACAACCAACAAATAAAAACCATAATATTCAAAAATACAATCAACTCAAAAAATTTACATTAAATAAAAACCACAATATTCAAAAAAAACAAATTCAAATTTATCCACAAAACTAATCTATGATGTATTAGATAATAAAATTTTAGATAATAAAATAAAGTTCACATTTTGTAATATGTGTATTTAAGAAAATATTTATTATAAAATTATTTACATTACAAATTATTTATGTTAATTTTTTTTTGTTTTATACATTTTTACATCTTTATATTCCATCTTCCACATTATATATATATATATATATATATATATATATATATATATATATATATATATATATATATATATAT
>JASDQU010737352.1:4817-21479 GCA_032191745.1 Picea mariana | reverse complement strand
CTTCATGTTTATTTAGCTTGAGTGGGTCTAATGGTTAAGAACATGTGTTTCCTCTTAAGAGGTCACAAGTTTAAATCCAGAGTGGGGTAGGGTATGCATACCTTTGTAGACTTTACCAGTCAAATCGTTGAGCGGAGGGGGGTCCCTTATCCCACAAACAAGGGAGTCTCATACACCAATTTGATGTGCTGGCTTGGTCGTGACCTTAAAAATAGATTATTATTATTATTATTATAAATATAAACTATAAAAACATCAAAATAACTTCATGTGCACGTCATGTTAATTAAAAAAAAATTAAAAGGTAAAACATTGAAATTGATCGTATTCTTTCTTTTAGAGTTTATCAGAGAAGGACAAACTCCTAACTAACAACTATGGCATATTGAAATAGGGGTGACTTTTTATTGAATTTTTTTGGACCTTTGTAACTTTGTAAATTGAAAAATGTCTTCTTTTCTTTTCCTCATCTACATCCATTTCATTCAGTGATGTAATGGTGACTTTTTATTGGATTTTTTTGGACCTTGTAAATTGAAAAATGTTTTTTTTCTTGTTTTTTCAGCTGCATCCATTTCATTATTCATTGATGTAATATTGATGTAATGTTAGTGGAGATTCAAACCAGGCAAATTGAATTTATTATTTAAATTATCCATAATATTGATGTAATGTTAGTGGATATTCAAACCAAGGAAATTGCATTTATTATTTAAATTATCCATAAGGATTGGTTACTTTACGCATTCAAAATATTTATTCAATTTCTCTTTCATCCTTAACCGATATTGAGGAATCTTTAATGATAAATTTGTATCATTTTCAATGATTTCTCTTTGAGAAAGTATGATAGATTTTTTTTTACATAGTCATTGGTTTTAATGTTTATGTTTTTTTTCCATGGTTTTTTTTCTATTTGTATTAGTTATTAGGTCATTTTGAATGTCTTTACTTTCTTTTCTTTAGGTTTTACCTCTCATTTGTTAGGTTTCCCCTTTTAGTGAGAAGCATTTGGACCAATTAGATTTAAGATACTTTTTCTCAGGAAACATTACAATTGAAACTATAACTATTAGTTAGTATATTTTGAGAAAATTTAAAACAAAGGTAAAAGTGTTTAATTGTTGTGAGAGAAGTTAAGAAGATTTTACAATGCAATATGGATGAAAGAAGTTAAGGACATTTTACAATGTAATATGGATTAGACTTGTGATAAATAATAGTGTATTAGTGTTGTAAAGAGGCACAGACAAATAAAAAAGTTGGAGCATAGATAGCAATGCATAATCATGGAGTATAATTAGGCATAGGCATTTGACCCTGTTGATCGAGCAGATTCATGTACAGGTGACCTTGTTTGCCCGTCTTTCAACCTGGGCATAATAAGGAATAGATAGTTTTGATTTAGCTCTTTGGCTGAAGTAGCCTCTAGCTTCATATTGGCTTTTGGCTTGCTCAAGGTCTTGGCTTCCTACTACTGGGGACATTTTACAATGTAATATGGATTAGACTTGTGATAAATAATAGTGTATTAGTGTTGTATATTTAGTCAAGTTAAAAAAAGAAAAATTGATCATAATCCATATAATTAGGAATGAAGTTTTTAATTTACGATATTAAATTTGAAAAATAAATTATGATAAAGTTTTCTTGGTAAGCAGGAGAGTGAATCTTTGTGAAGTGACAAAAGAATTAAAGGTTGTATTGGATTCTCTTTAGAAAGATAAGATTCTCAGTTCCGATGGCTAGATTGTGAAGTTCTTCATTGGAATCTATGATTGGATTGAATTGTAAAGGGTGGTTGAGGAAACTAGAAAAACTAGAAAGGTTGTAGGGGGATTTAATTCAACTTTTGTATCCTTTGAGCTAATAAAGAAGGCCCTGCCTGAAGCCCCCATGCTTGTCAGTCCCGATTACTCAAAGGATTTCCTTATTTTCTCCTTTGCTTCACTTGACATGGTAGCTGCTGTTTTATTACAGATAAACAAGGATGGGCTAGAGCAACCTATTGCCTATTTCAGTTGAGCATTGAGGGATGCCGAAGTCAGGTATGACACTATGGAGAAGTAGGCCTATGCCCTGGTAAAGGCCCTCAAGGCTTTTAGAGTCTATGTCCTGCAGTCAAAAATCATTGCTTATGTCCCCTCAGCTCCTGTTAAGGACATTCTTATTCAGCCTGACATGGACGGGAAAAGGAGTAAGTGGATAGCCAGGATTCTGGAATTTGACCTGGAAATAAAGCCTACCAAATTGATCAAAGGTCAGGGTTTAGCCAAGCTGTTGGCTAAAGACAATTGCCAAGCTTTGGGGATAAGTTTCATCAATGAATGCTCAGGGATTCAGCAGGATTAGCTGCCTGACATGGACCTTCAAAGGGAGCCCCTGTTGGCTCGATGTCCTTGGTATAAGGATGTCATCTACTTTCTGCAAGAGTTGCGGCCTCCAGACGGCCTTCAAAGAAACAAAGCAAGAGCTCTAAAGCTCAAGGCAGTCAGATACTGCCTTATCGATCAAATTTTATACTGGAAAGACCCCCTGGGGGTATTTTTAAAATGCATGGATCCACAAGAGGCCGACAGGATTATGTTTGAATTTCACAGTGGCCTATGTGGAGGGCACCATTTCTGGATGGCCACAACCCACAAAATCCTCAGGGATGGATACTATTGGCCCACCTTGTTCACTGATGTCCATAGAGGAGTTAGAACCTGTATCCAATGTCAAAGGTTTGCAGGAGAACAACAGCTCAAGTCCTTGCTGCTAAATCCTGTGGTTGTTTCGGGACCTTTCCAGCAGTGGGGCCTAGATTTCATTGGGGAAATTCACCCCGCTTCCAGTGGGCAGCACAGATGGATCCTGACTGCTACAGATTTCTTTACCAAGTGGATTGAAGCTATCCCTAATAGGAGTGCTTCCCACAGGTAATCATTGGGTTTTTGGAGGACCTCATCACAAGGTTCGGCTACCCAAGTAAGATTGTCACTGATAACGCAGCCGCTTTCAGGGCTGAGCCGTTAGCCAAGTTCTGTGAGAAATTCGGGATCAAACTGATTCATTCCACCCCATACTATCCACAGGGCAACGACTTAGCAAAATCCTCCAATAAAAGCCTGATAAGGATTATCAAAAGGCTGTTGGAAGACAACAAGAAGGCCTGGCATTCAAGATTGGAATTTTCTCTATGGGCCGATCGAGTGACCACGAAGAGATCTATAAGCGTCTCTCCTTTCCAATTAGTCTATGGAGCAGAGGATATTTTTCCCTCTCATCTGGCCATTCCTGTAGCAAAATTCCTCCAGGATCATCAGGAGGAGCCTGATGACATGATCAGAAGGATTCATTAGCTAGTGGAGGTCCAGTAGGCCAGGGAGCAGGCAATGGACAGAATTCAAGACCATCAACAAAGGATCAAGCAGGTTTTCGATAAGAAAGCCAAGAAGGAAGAATTCCGGATAGGGGACCTGGTGCTGACATGGGATGCTCCTAAACAAGATAAGGGCAAGCACGACAAATTTGAAGCCCTGTGGATTGGGCCTTTCAAAATCTCTGAGGTTTTCTCAAATAACACATATCGGTTGCAAGATTTGGAGGGTGAAGAAGTTTTCAACAGCCCAGTAAATGGGCATTTTCTTAAAAAATGCTTTGTCCGAGTCTTCGGTGGCTCCTGTATTTTGTAAATATTGTCCTTTCTATTCTTTGTTTTTACTTTGATTGTTTTGGCTTAGTAAATGACTCCATAGCCCAACAGCAAGGCACTGAAACTGCAAAATGAGTCCTTAGAGCATCACAGGGACGACTCTATCCCCCATGGAGCCTAATGTTAGTAACATTTCTCGTCCAAAGCACGAGAGCGATCAGGTCTGCAAGTTGCACAAGAAGCGCCTGAGCACGACACGGGAAAATCTCGTTTTTCGGGTTTCCTGGCAAGTAAGCGGGAAAAATTATGTTGTCGACAATCCAGATCCTTTCATAGGAGCAGATCAACAGTTAGTGGGAAATCGTGGATAGCAGAGTTGCGTCGAGATTAGCGCAAGTAGATCATGCCCATATTATATGCAGGGAAGAATAGTAAACGTCCATCCAAAGGACACGTGGTACGAGATCTAGTCGTGTCAGCTTTTCGACAGTCACGAGTTCAAGGGGTGAAGGTTTTATGTCGTTGTACATTTCGAAACCCCAAACCCCGAAGCGCCGAGAACGCCCAAAGGTGGTCCCACAATGTCGAGGAGTAGTCTCAACCGTCCATCTAAAGGGGACACCTGGTGCGCGATTGGGCTCCCCACCTTTTTGCCCATCGCGATTTCGAAGTGCAAGGAGCAGCTCCCTCACATCNAAGGGGTGAAGGTTTTATGTCGTTGTACATTTCGAAACCCCAAACCCCGAAGCGCCGAGAACGCCCAAAGGTGGTCCCACAATGTCGAGGAGCAGTCTCAACCGTCCATCTAAAGGGGACACCTGGTGCGCGATTGGGCTCCCCACCTTTTTGCCCATCGCGATTTCGAAGTGCAAGGAGCAGCTCCCTCACATCCCCGATGTGCGAGGTGCCGAGAGTATCCAAGACCAGGGCCCACAACATCGTCGAGAGAGTTTGGAACCGTTAGATCTAGAGGGGTGCGTGGCTCCAGATTAAGCTGTCTCGGCCTTTCGCTCATCGCGATTTCAAGAAACAGGGATTAGCCCCTTCCTATTCGCAAACGCCGAAAGAGCCTTGAGAATAAGCACAGGGTCATAGCCCGTGATCACTCAGGAAAGAAAGGAGTTGTGCAAAGGGGGGGCCAAAGGTGTCGGGTTTCAGTGGAAGAGAGGCCCGTCCCGACCTCCAGTTGCCATCGGACCCAACCTTGATCCTGGTCTTCACTTGGAGTAAATGAAGACAAGAAGGGGTGGTTGAAACCTCTCCTCATTCATTAAGTGCAAAGTATGGAGGGCCTGGTGAGCGGTCTGCTCGAGAGGGTCCTGTGTACCCATTTTTCCAGAGAAGACATGCCGAGTTCTCAACTAGCTGGAGGAGGTCTGCACACACTATCTCGGCACTTAATGGCTCAGCTACTCCCCTTGTAGGAGCCACGAGCAGTTAAGGTGACGTTTGACAAAGAATTCCCGCCTGAATTTGGCTGAAGGGACATCAAGCCTCGGATGACTGAGGACGTCGATGTTAGGCGATTTTCTCTGAGTATATAAACTGAGTCTTTGTATTTTGTAATCTATCGATGGTTGAGCAAGGCTCCCGATTGTAAAGTTTTGATGAAGCGTTGGTCGCTCTGGTTAATGTACAAGGCATTTGAGACTTCTTACTTTATGGATGTCAGCTTCTTTTCCATCTCTTTGTTTATTGTGTTAGAACAACTCAAAATTGGAGGATCTAGTCGAGTTGTCGCTGTTATAGGATGATGTAGGTTGGATCACTGTAACAGTTGCATTGTTTCTAATCGGTTCTTGTGATTTTCTTAGCGTTGAACGACTCGGAATTGGAGGATCCAGTCGAGTCACCCTTCAGCTCCTTGAGGCTCTGGACCAAGAGGATCTTGGCTTCCGAGTTTTTCATCTTCAAGATTCCGAAGGCCTGTCACCCGAGGCAGTCTCACTCGCCCTTCTCACAAGTCTTCCCTCTACCACCTTTTAATCATTTATTGACAAAAGTTAGATCAAGACCTCCCTTGCTTTCTACATACCAAGCCCAGTTTCCTGAGTTAAAGATGTATCTTCTTGAGTCTTTATCCATTCGATCATTCATTCAAAAATATCATGACATAAAACTGATGGGCATTGGGCTCTGCTCCTGCAAGCAATCCAGGGGTGACTTCTACCACTAACACTTCCCTGAGGTTCATCTCTTCCTTGCAGCTACAGAAGGGCATGCGCAAGGGATGTAAGATTATTTTGATCCTTGCGTTAAACAAGAAGGGAGTAATGGAAGGTATAGAACATCGTTCGGTGGTGAGAGAGTTGCAAACGTTTTCCCTGAGGAGTTACCTGGGATGCCACCAGAGAGGGAATTGGAATTTACCATAGACCTAAAACTGGGGACTGAACCGATAGTAAGAACATCTTATCGGATGTCGACTCTAGAGTTACAGGAGTGGAAAATTCAATTGAAGGAGTTGTTGGACCTTGGACTTATATGTCCCAGTGTGTCACCGTGGGGTGCGCCTATTATTTTCATACGGCAGAAGGATGGGTCATGGAGACTCTGCATCAACTACCGTCAATTAACAAGGCAACGATCAAGAATCAGTATCTGTTTCCAAGGATTTATGATCTATTTGACCAAATGAAGAGTGCGACGATGTTTTCAAAGATCGACTTGAGATCAACGTATAACCAGTTACGGATCATGGAGGATAACATCTCTAAGACCGCCTTTAAGACAAGGTTTGGACATTACGAGTTTACTGTTTTACTGTTTGGACTGACAAATGCCCCAGGGGTATTTATGAGTTTGATGAACATGGTGTTCCACGAGTACTTGGAAAAGTTAATCTAAGTATTCATTGATGATATTTTGATTTACTCTCGGACGATGATGGAGCATGACAAGCACTAGCGCTTGGTTCTACAGTGTCTATGAGAGAACAAATTGTATGGGAAATTCTCTAAATGCTCATTTTATCAATAGAAGATTCACTACTTAGGGCATGTCATCTCTGGTGTAGGTATCATTGTGGATCCAACAAAGTTTGAGGCTATTATGGAATGGCATGTGCCAGTGAATGTCCTGGAAGTGCGTAGCTGCATGGGTTTAGCGGGATACTACCGACGGTTCATCGAGGGTTTTTCAAAGATAGAAAATCTAATTACAGAATTGTAGAAGAAGACCAAGAAGTTTGTTGGGACCAAGAAATGCACAGAATCATGTCGGAGGCTCAAGGAGTTGTTGACAACAGCATCATTACTAAAGGTCCCTGACATGGATGTTGACTTCTTTGTATGCACTGACGCATCTAAGGAAGGCTTAGGCGGACTCTTGAGGCAAGTCGAACGAGTGATCTCTTACATATTGAGAAGGTTGAGAAGGCATGAGGAGAACTATGCGATGCACGATTTGGAGTTTCTAGCCATTATTTATGCCTTGATTGTTTGGAGACACTACCCTTGGTCAGAAATTGAACTAACAACAGACCACTGTGGACTACAACACATCTTTACACAAAGCGACTTGAACACACGACAACGGCGTTGGTCATAATTTCTTAGTGAGTACGATTTAGAGATCACTTACATCAAAGGAACAGTGAACAGAGTGGCATATGCTTTGAGTCGGAGACCACGCATCTTTTTGGTGTTTCCTCTTCAGATGAATCTATGTAAAAATATTCTAACTCTACAGCGCAACGATGAATGGTACCAAGAGGTCAAGGATTTTATCGGACAAAACACAATGATGGTACCAATATTTGAAGGATTTACATTTGACGACAATGGATTATTGAGATTTAAGAATAGAATTTGCATACCACTGAATGACGAGTTGAGGATTTTGATCCTAAATGAGGCTCACAGAGAAGTGTGCATGGCTCACCCAGTAGTCACGAAGATGAGGGAAGACCATAAGCCCTTTTTCTTTTGGAAAGGAATGAAGGCAGACATATTCAACTATGTGGCCAGATGTCTAGAATGTGAACAGGTGAAGGTTGAACATAGACATCCAACATGATTACTACAGCCACATGCTATTCTGGAATTGAAATGGGAGGTCATTTCGATGGATTTCATTGTTGTATTTCCATTGACGGTAAGGAGACACGACTCTATTTTTTTGGTAGTCGACACTCTGACTCAGAGTGCTCATTTTATTCTTGTACGTACGACGTATCAGGCACCTAACTTTGTTGGAGTTTTCATCAGTGATATTTTGAGGCTGCATGGCGTGCCTAAGAGGATTATATCCGATCGAGGATCGGTGTTTACCAGATGATTTTGGACTAGTTTCCAAGAGGCATTGGGAACCCAACTTAACTTTAGTACTGTGTATCACTCGGAGACAGACGGACAGACTGAACGAAAAAACCAAATCTTAGAGGAAATTTTCCGTATGTACGTGATGGTCCAACAGAAGTGTTGGTAAGAATTCTTGCCACTGGTAGAATTCGCTTATAACAACAGTTACCAAAGCACCATTAAGATGGCGCCTTTAGAGTTTCTTTATGGGCAACCATGTCAGACGCCTTTGAGTTGGGATCAACTTGAGGATAGGATCCTAGTGGGACCAAAATTCATCCAAGAAATGGAAGATCAAATGAAAACAATAAGATAAAGGATCAAAGAAGCACAGGATCAACATAAGAGCTATGTCGATGTGCACTGTGTYGACCGTAGTTACGAAGTTGGTGATCGAGTCTTCTTGCAGGGGAAACCGCATAAAATTTTGATCAATTTTGGAAAGGGTGATAAAMTCTCTCCTAGGTTCATGGGACCTTTCAATATTGTGGAAAGGAAGAGGCTCGTGGCCTGTTTACTAGCCTTGCCTGATTCTTTGAGGCATATGCACGATGTTTTTCACGTATCTATCTGAGACATTATATTAGTGATCCTACACATGTTATTGACATGAGTTCCTTGCAGGTATCTGACGAGGGTGCGCTCATGATTGAACCTATTCACATCTTGGATCATCGCATTCGACAGCTACGACGTCGAACAATAGAATAGGTCAAGGTCCAGTGGGACAACTATAGTCCACACTCGGCAACCTGGGAGGATGCATATGATATGCACCAATAGTTTCCATTTTTGTTTGATAGATAGACTTATGATACTGTGATACACATTATTTCGGCACTTATATACTGTGAAACTTTAGGACGAAGTTTAGACCAAGAGGGGGTGGGGTGTATGTAACATCCCGCTCTTGCACGCACTGAGAAAACTTATTCTTTGAGGACACTTGCTTGCAAGTGATCCGGATTAATATACTATTGGTCGTTTGATTATGATTATGAGGCATTATGGATATCGTGATATGTTATTTTGATTGTATTGACATAGACAAGTGGTATTGACTGGGTTCTACTGAGTGTGAAGAAATTTGGACCTCGAGGATGCAAAGGCATAGATGAAACCCCTTGGACTCTGGATCAGGTCAAGGAATGGACTGTTGTGTTGATTATTATTGATGTGACATATGATTAGACGTTACAATGATAAATTATTTTTCTCACATGATTCTTTGATGATGCATGCTGACGATAGCATGTCGACCAGACTCACATGTGGAGTAGAGGGGTCATGCATGACAACCAAATACTTTGAGGGAGAGGTGTGGACAAAACCCTACCACCGCCTACTAGCACTCCCGTCGTGGTTCAAACTGTAGGTTAACGATTACCTAGTTCGAGAAGACCCATGATGTCGTGAGGGCAAACTGTGAAAGTTGCTCACGATGATTCTAAGGGGCGCGCAATAAGGCAGGGGCTTTATTCCTTAGAGGCCCTTAGTCTCCCACAATATCACCGGGCAGAGTATTGACTCGAGGGGTTTTTGATGTCTACCAAGTCAGTCAAGAGGTGAGTGGAACCCTTGGAGCACGTAGTGTGTCCTGAAGGGCACGTCGTGCAAGGAAAATGGAAAGAGGCGAGTGGCCCCCTTGGAGCACGTAGTGTGTCCTAAAGGGCACATCGCACAAGGAAAATGGAGAGAGGCGAGTGACACCCTTGGAGCACCTAGTGGGTCCTGAAGGGCACATCGTGTTTTTAACTGGTAAGTGAATAAATTGAGACAGCATTAGAACGAATGATGTGACAAGTATGATTTAAAAATTTCCCCTAATAAAAATGTCTCACAGCCTAGTGAAATTAAAATCTAGGTCTAAGTGAAACTTGTGGTCAAAAATAATAAATCATAATTAAACATGTGACGTGAAGGGGGGTAAGAAATTCAATTAATTTATTAAAATTAAATTATATTGGAGGATTAAATTTAAAAAAAAATAAATGGTTGTTTTTCTACATATGCTAATTAAATTTTATTAATTAAAAATAAAAAGGGGTAAAAGGTGATTTTTCTACACTTGCTAATTTGAGTTTTAGTTAAAAAAAAAAGGAAAGAGGGAAACTAAAAAAAAAATAGGAAACTAAGGGAAAAAGTGGAAACTTAAAGAAAAAGGGAAACGTAAGGAAAAAGATGAATGTCTGACATAGTAAGGAATCTTGCCTTTAAGAACTTTCTAATTATGAACTCAACTAGGAATTTAGTAAAGGCGTAAGTCATTTAAAATGTATAAGGGAATATTGTGACACCAAGGAGTGTTTTTAGGAATTCTTTTTGGTGGGTGAGGGAAATAGGAGTAATTAAATAATTAATGAAATAATTTCTGGTGCAACTAGGGGGATGCATGACATGAGTACGAGGAGGTTTTTTTTGAATTAAATTAATGAAAAATAAATTAAATGGAAATTTGGGGGAAAAATCACTTAGAAACTCTATAAAAAGGATGGAGGAGGAGGAGTATGGATATCATCTTTCATGCGTAACGTTACGCTGTGGAATTTTTTTCTTGACTAACTTATCTTGTGAGAGTTGGGATACCCAACTCGGGTAACGAGTGGTAGCTCGACCTTGCGAGGTGAGTTGGGTGCTAGTTGTTCTTTCGTTTAGTCTGTGTGGCCCCTTTGCGGCTCGGGGGGCTCAAGGGGAAGAAGAGTACCCCTAACATTGGCTGGGAGGTACCAGTGAAGTCACATTGGTTGGCAAGAGGGAGCTAAACGGAGCGCGCGCGGGACAACGATTCAGAGTTGTCACCTTGGGCTATGGTATGTATGCGTTTATTGAATGGTACATTATTATTCTTCTTGTGCTTTCATTACTGTATTTCTATTGTGTAAAGAAATGTGTTTTACTCAACGTTTTTAATCGAGAACTTAAAATCATCATAGCTTTACGCTCTCTACTTGTGAATTGATTTCCTTGGCAACCGAAACCCTGATTGCTATAACTGTTCTATTTGATTGATTGATTACTATGAATAGATTGTGATTATCTTCCATCCTTATCCCTAGATCATGAGTCCATGCTTGATCAGTCGGCCAGGAGCCGAATTGATGGTCGTCACTTCGATGTTAATAGACCTATAGATTTTGATGCCCTGCTTTTCTATGCGTGGATGATGAGTGAAGGATAACTTTTCTCAGCCATCTATCCCTTACTTAACCTTGCGTTGATTGATTCATTGCCGAAGTATTGGTCCTTGCGCCTTCTTGTGTTGAGTATCTCTTCATTTTTGTGTGATTATCTCTGTGCTTTATCTCAGTGATTTCTTGATATAACCTCTGCGATTTTATCGATAAACCCCAAGACTTTGTTGGGTATCATCTATGTGACTTTAATAATGAATCTCAATACTTGGATTGGTCTTTTGATAGCATTTTATTTGGATATAGTGACTGCGTTTTTATATATTGAAACAGTGTTTTATTCTATATATCTCATTTAGGAATTTACCACAGCGATTTTACATGGCAGAGTTTCATTGATGCAGTTTTATTTTTTTGTATGCATTTACCACAGTTGTATTTTCCTCTACATTTTTTTAATGAAATTATTTACTCTATGTTTTATGACTATTGACTATGATTTACCATTTCTATAAGTCAGCAGTGTATACGCAGAGATTTCCTAATCGATTTTTGATTGATAGTAGACCGTAGTGATTTTAATGGAAGTGTTTTTATAACAACAATTTAATTGTAGCATTTTTCTTTATGTATGTGAATGAAAAACAATGTTCTCTTTTATGTAAATGATAGACAATGTTTCTGGGACAATTCACATGGAATAACAAGATTAAAGAAAATTCCAGTAAGCATAGCATGTGAAATGTGTAGTCAATTTAAGGATAGCCAACTCGAATACTATTAGCTAATGTGATTGAAAATCCGTTGTCCCTCACATAATCCTGAGTTATAACGTGATGATAAGAATACAATTATCAATTAAAGTCTGTGGGAATCGATCACCTGAAGGTTAAATACACTACAAAGTTTAACGTTTATTTCTACTTTATTCTGATATGATTACTTCGAAATAAATATCAGTTGTTTACCCTTGATACATTGGAGCAAAGTGTTGGGTGTTACAGAGCGGCCTTCCATTATGACAGCTTCAATCATTTCGGAAAGAACTATTCGTATGCAACTTTTTCAGGTTTACTCATTTAAACCCCAAAAATTAAGACAACATTCTATTAGTTAGAATACTATAAACAGAGTTCTTATATGTATCATTAGTTTAATCAATAGTTTGTACAACGAATATTCTTCAAGAGTTTTTACAGCTATTGTTTAGTTACATCGAATCTTTATCCATAGTTTCTACAACGATTTGTTATATTGGGTTCAGTTTATTTTATTTATTGGTTTTATCTTAAGGGACAACAGTTTGATTCCTTTGATAGTGAATTGTACCTTTCAATGACAACTATGTAATATTGACGGCGTTATTAACATCTATTGACTGCAAATATCATATTTCAAACTCAGGGATTTCCTTTTTATCTCAACGATTATCATTTATTGACTCTACGAATTTCCCTTAAATAGACAGCAACGATAATTGACTCTGCAAATATTTAAAAGAATACATCAATATCCCTGAGTTTGGTAAAGATAGTGATATCAATGCTATGGTTTATAGACAAAGATTTTATAAGGAATGAAATCAGCATGTTTATATAGACAGCAAAATAGCTTGAAATAACAGTGAATGGCATTGAAGTAGCATTATCTACAGATAGCGAATTAGGCAGCGAATTATCATGGATTTAGCATTTATTATAGACAACAATTAATGCATTTTAGACAGCCATTGACAATGTTTTTATAGGTATTGTATAGCGAATTAAAAGTATTGTATGTGAATGTCAGCATATTTAACTTCCTTGAATGCTTTTAACACAACTTATTTAACATAGTCTTGACCAAATCTTTATGCTTGTCACCTTAAGACTCGAGAGTATTGTAGTATTCATTAATCTTAATTTATGTTGTATCCATCTTGACTTTGGAAATAAACATCTTGCGAGCGATGTCATTATATTTTAATTGAATACTATGTCATGGAAGGAGACCCGTTATAATACATCAAATTTTGGATTGGTGTGCTATTTGCGCCTTATTGCCTTATGCATATTCCATATGTGCATCTCTATCACAATGCCAAAGCAATGGCTTTTGGGCATACATTGTAAATAATGGTCTAGGTGTTTATAATGATCAACATATTGATTTACTTCTAGTTATAGTAAAGAGGCATCTTGATGTATTTGTGATTACAATGATGAGGCATCTTTTGTTTATTTTATTTGTTGGGATGGGGAATTGTTGGAAGTTTTCCTTCTTCTTATTCAAGTGGTAGGAACTTATTTAAGTTTCCAAGAGCCATCATTTGTTGTGCAAGGAATTTAATGTGTTGTATGATTGATATAGCCGTTAATTTCCCTTGCGTCTTGTCGACTTGTCGATTGGGTGCTTGGGATTTTCGACTTGTGGTTGACACTTAGTTCGGTCTCCTAACGTGTTGAATTTTGCTTGGGTTATTTTTCTAGATGTGACGTGTTGCACCTTGGTTACTATCACACCTATTGTCGTGTGATGACATGATTCCTTTTGAGGGGATCATTGTGCGCCCTCATGGTTAGAGGTGAATGATAACCTGGTCGGAGTCTTGTGCTTCCCAATGTGGGCATTTGTTTGTTGTAATCGGTGTTGATTCTCGGTTTTGTAACACCTTAAGGCATTGGGTTTTTCACGGCATAGAGGTTTCTAGTTCCTGGTCGTTGTGGCCTATGTGTCGGGTTGTTGATGTTGTCCCTTAGCTTGTAGGAGTTGTCTTGCTTTTGTCGGGCGGGTAGTCATTTTTTTATGTCTTTGATTTTTGCATGGTTAGCCCAATTGCTTGATGTACTAGTGTGTTGATTCATTGTTGTCTATGGCCTGATCTACGTGCATTACGTTCACCGTCAAGTTGTGTTGTTTAACTGTTGTCGTTGCTACCATCCTACTTCAAACACAAAAAAAAAACATGCACTTGCTTGCATCGCTTGTCATCATAACGATGGGGACGTTACAGAAACATACTACAAGTTTTCCCTTATCCAAAA
This sequence comes from Picea mariana, assembly GCA_032191745.1. Classification (NCBI taxonomy): domain Eukaryota; kingdom Viridiplantae; phylum Streptophyta; class Pinopsida; order Pinales; family Pinaceae; genus Picea; species Picea mariana. Next base: position 7,387 of record JASDQU010737352.1, on the reverse strand, counting down.
GAAGACTTACAAGCAGGTTTTAAATACTTGGGTTATGTATTGAAACCAAATGAATAAAAAAAGAGTGATTGGAATTGGTTGATTGACATTATTGAGAATATAAATAAGATGTGGTGTAACAGATGAATCCCTTGGGAGGCACACTAAAACTGGTAAATTTATTCTTGGAGGGAATACCAATGTGCTGGAAATATCTAAAAACATGGTATCACATTAGTCAAATTGTAGTCCTTAGTTAAACCCAAGGAGACGGAAGGTTGGGGTTAAAAAACATTTATTTCTTTGGGAAGGCACTAGCTACTAAGAATTTGTGGAGGTTAATTTGTAAGGAAAGGTTGTGGAATTAGGTGATTTCCTAGAAGTATATAAACCCTCTAATAGTAGAAGAATGGTTTGGAAAGGAAAATAAGCCATTACATAATGTTTCTATAATATGGATGTTATTATGTTGTCCTTTCCAATATCGGGCAACTGGTTAGTTTGGAAAACTTGTAATGAGGACAAAGTGAGGATTGGGGCAGACCCTTGGGTTGGTAGTTGAGAGGTGTATAAGTTGCCAATAGAGGTGATAATGGAATTTTAGAGCTAAGATATACACAAAATAGCACATGTTGCTAAACCTATTAATACTTCTATTTGGAATCAAGGCTGGAAATCAGGAGAGAGTTTGAGGCTAATGGACATGGAAGTTCAACTTTGGAAAGGGCATGTTGGTAAACTTAAAATAACCACATAAGGATCAAAGAGGAAGAAAACTTACCAATCCACTCAAAAAAATTAGTTTTGGAGGATTATACTCCAAGAGTGTGCTATAAAGATATGTTTGAGGAAGATAATTAAGGTGGTGAAGACTAGTGGTGAAATTCATTATGGAGGATCAAAGATCCCCTTAAATCAAAGGTGTATATGTGGATTTTCTTTTAGGAATAAGGCTCTAACTTGGGAAGTTTTGTAGAGATGAAGTTGACAAACCCCATGTCAATTTACTTTGTGGAAACAAGAAGAAGAAACTAAAGACCATATGTAGTATAATGGTTCATATGCCAAGGAAGTTTGGGTGGAAATGGACCAATTCATCGGTTGTGAGGGAGGATGGCATGGGAAATTTGTAGGAGTTTTTCTAATGAATTGGGTGTAAAATAACGAGTTAAAAAATTATAGAGTTGTTCCATTGGTGGCCTCATGGGGTATCTTCTTAACTTAAAATGCATGAATATTCTAAGGCAAAGAGGACCTTCCATCATTTTAGCATCATAAAAGTCCATGGAAAGAGCGTAAAACAAAGGACAAAGGACATTGGAACACATACTAATAAAGTAGATAGGGCCAGGGATATTTTGATGGAGCTAGCCAAGGGAAACTAGAGGTATGTGGAGTTGATGACATTTGATTTCTAATTGAGTCACACTATGTTCACTTTAGAGCAGGGAGAGGATCTCATAATTATGTAGAGTTATTAGTTTTCAAATGAAGGAAAATACCTACAAGTCTATTAAGATTCTACTATGTTAATTAACTAGTTGTGAAGCAGGTTTAAGGTGGAAAATATAATATTTTTCTAATTTTAGAGATTATGGATTAGTAAATTTATTTTTTTTAATATATATATTTAAAATATACACTTTTATATTTATTAAAAATAATATTTTTTTTTTTTTTTGTAAGTAAGTATAATATATTAAAATCCTCTCAAAAACAGAGTATCAGAGCACATTACATGATGTTCAGTCTGAGGTAAATGGACTGCCCCAACAGAGGGGAAACCAGTCCATGAACTCAGAATTATCAAGTTGTTCATTTATTCTATTGCTTGTGGAGGTACATATTGTTTGTACTTAAAAACTTTAACAAAAAACAACAGGAAATTGACAAAATAAACAACTGGCAGCTGCAGCTTAATGGATGAGCTAGACATACGGAGAGTACCCGGGCCACTTGGGTTGGAAGTCTTCTGTCCACGGCTCCTCCTCTATGTAAGTGACCTGGTCACCCCAATTCTTGTCACCTTCCCCATCGTCCACAGTATTATCAGCTTTGATGCCTGAAGTTGCTCCCATATCCTTCGTTGTGTCCATAGCTTTATCCCTGGTCGCGTCAACAGCATCTTCCTGAGTCGCACTCGGTACCTGGGTTGGAGAGTCCTCGTTCTGTCTAGGGAGCAGGGAGTCCTGCAGGGAGGCGAGAGTGCTGAGGAAGGTGTCAACCTTGATATCCGTTTCCTGGAGACGGAAATTGAGGTCTTCCACGCCCTGGCGAATGCCAAACGCCAAATCATACAGTGCCGCCATACTTTCCCAAATCTGCTCTGGTGTAGAAGCGTCCCGGGGAAGAGGACCTGCGCCTCGAAAGGTCTGATGGAGGTCGGGCTCGGGGTGGGGTGGATGCTCCGGAGGGTCGCCAGGTTGACGAGGGGGGGGAGTAACCGCACATGGTACCAGCGCCCACGAAAGGGAATGATCCTGCTCCAAATGATGCGAGGTAGAAGAGAGGTGGCCGGAATGGCTACGGGAGGAGTGACTGCGAGAGGAGGAGTCCAAAGAGGACGAGGCAGAGCGAGAAGTGGATGGACG
>JASDQU010737351.1:226813-268971 GCA_032191745.1 Picea mariana | reverse complement strand
AGAACCCACAGCCGAGTTCTCTCTGTCAATGTAGATCTGTCGCCCGACTGCCACAAGGAGGTTCCTCTTTCTTCAAACTTGCCATGCTGCCTGCACAAATGACCTCACCCACCAGTAGATATCCCTACTGTCAGAAAATGGCCTCCACATCCTCCAACCCCGAACTCTGCCGAGAGCATCGACCCCTTTTTAAACCCATTGGTCCAGGACCCGTTCAACGCTCATCGGGTCCCATCTTTATTGCCTGGAGGAAATCGGGCCCCTTTTTGAAATTTGAATTAAACCTATGCGCGCCTTTTCAAATCAGGTTTTGACATTCCATATGCTAGCCCCTTCCAGCTACACAATGGTCCATGTGACCTGCCTTCGTGCGACCTTGGTATTATCACTCCATCGGAGTTTCGACACTTGCGATGAAAAAATATTTATGTCAACGGGATTTGCGATTTCCCGATTCGCGATGCGCTTCAGCCCTCCTGACTGAGCCCTGGTCCATGTGACCATTACCCATGACCACACCCTAACCCCGTCAGGGCTACGGGGTTTGTGATGCATCAATGCATTCACCCGTGTGATTCCCGATCGTCCAAATCCCGACGCTCCTTTCATATGCTAACAGCTGGCCTCTGTCCTCCTTCACTGCTGTGCTGATAGCTGTACCCCACTCATCGGGATTTCGTGGATCGCGATTTCGAAATGCACAAAACCTTTGTGCTCGAGATCTCCGATATCCCGATTTCCGATTAGCCGATGAACGACCTCCTATCGGGCCTTTTGCCGATGGCACCAATCTCCTGCCATGCGTCCTCTTAGATGGACGGTCCCGATTGTGTCGGGATTTCGGGACTTTCGATCTCTCGTTTCCTTCGACCTCAAGAACTCCGATTTCCCGATGTCCAATATGCCGACGGTGCCTTGATCTTCGACACCTGTCCCTGCTGATGGATGGTCCCTATTCCTCCATACTCCTTCCACCCGTCCGTACAGAGCTGTGATCAACGATCCTGGTGTGATCTTGCATTAACGGTTGCGATTGAATCGCAATATCGCGTTTCGCGATTTCGAGGTTTTCATTGACAAGTGATTTGGACATTTCAAAGTCCCGAACCCCGATCCATACAGAGCTGTGATCAACAGTCCTGGTGTGATCTTGCATTAACGGTTGCGATTGAATCGCAATATGGTGTTTCGCGATTTCGGGATTTCTGATGCACTTGTTCACAGGAATCGCAAAACCCCGATTCCCGATTCTCCGATACGGGTTGTGATCAACGGTCCAGAACATTTCTTATCCGACGACTGTGATTACATTGTGAAATCGCATATCGCGATTTTGGAGTTCTTGATGTCAANTGTGATCAACAGTCCTGGTGTGATCTTGCATTAACGGTTGCGATTGAATCGCAATATGGTGTTTCGCGATTTCGGGATTTCTGATGCACTTGTTCACAGGAATCGCAAAACCCCGATTCCCGATTCTCCGATACGGGCTGTGATCAACGGTCCAGAACATTTCTTATCCGACGACTGTGATTACATTGTGAAATCGCATATCGCGATTTTGGAGTTCTTGATGTCAAGAGATTTTGGCATTACAAAGTCCCGATCCCCGATACTCTGCTGACGTCACACGTGGTTTGACACGTGTTAAATACTGCCACGTGTCACTCTGATTCGTGACTTACCTGTGCCTGAAATGTTGAATATTCGTGCCACCTGTCATTACCTGGTTGTGCCACGTGTCCCTAGCTAACGTGGACTGCTCTCATGAATAAGATCGACGGTCTAAATCTCATGTTTATCTGACGGTGCAAATTCAGTCGGGATTTCGCATATCGCCAAATCGGGATTTTCGTTGCATTGTTTTCTTTGCATATTGAAACCCCGATCCCTGAAACTCCGATGAAGCCTCTTGTCTACAAGTGGATGGTCCCGATATCTGCTTGATTTAATGGCTGTGATCACATCGCGAAATCGCATATCGTGATTTCGGAGTTTTCGATGTCAAGTGGATTGGACATTATAAACTGCCGATCCTCGAATCTCCGATGACTTATCTCCTTCGCAACTTCTGCAGATCTGACGGTTGTCGGCCTTTCGGGAAATTTGAATGGAATCCAACGGTCACTGGATCTCTGTCTTCCTTCTTCTCTGTAATCTCTTGCTGCACGCGTTTTCTTCAATGATGTACCTCCTGAGCTCTTACGTCCGAATCCCAAGGGGTTTTATCCTTCATATCCTGCCATCTCCGTTGTTGCCATCAATGACAACAACCATCAACACAACCATCAATATTTTCCAACAGTATGTCTATTTCGTTACATGTTCCACCCTTTCCCAACATGGTATCAGAGCCAATGGTGTAAAACCTCGACTTGTTACCCACAAAACTTATTGAGTCGGATCTGTTGTGTGATTGACTATGGGATGATGTTTGCTGATTGGAACCTTTGAAACTAGAATTATGTCTAGATATTGAATATGGCTTCGAAGATTGATCATGTTTTTCTGAACGGATCAAATTATGCAGTATGGGCACTAGATATGGAAACATTGTTGAAGAGTAAAGGATTGTGGTAGTATATGAAAGTTTTTATTCCAGATCCAACAGACAACCAGGCAAAGTTGATTATTGATGGAAAGAAGGATGAGGTTGTAAGGGTCATCATGACCTATATCTCACGGGAGATTTGATTTCACTCCAGTGGAATTCACTTCCCTCATCAAGTATAGAATAAGTTGAAGTCATTTCTCGACCAAGCAAATGAGAGCCATATCATGGAGTTGGAGAAAGAGTTGATACCTATCGATCCTCATCCTTTTGACATAGTGGGTGACTATTTGGCACGCGTTAAAGAACTTCTATTGAAATTGGGTGAATGTGGAAATAATTATCCAAAGAAGAATGAAAAAATCATCGAGTTGGTCCTGATGAATTTGAGAACACCATTCAACGTGTTTGTTTCAAATTTCCACACCAACTAGCAAGCATGCAACGAAGATGGTAAGGATTACACCTTTGAAGCTTTCTATGGTATTTTAATTACTGATCAACACATGCTGCTGAAGAAGGAAATCTTGGTGATAAACATCAAGAACACTTTCTCAAGGGAAAAGGGAATTTGTATCCCAGGGATAGAGCACAATTTGATGCCTCTACATAGAAACCCACATACTGCGACCAAAAAACCACATATTGTGACCATAAACCTAAGGGGAAGACAAATGCACCCTAGCGTAGTCGAAAGAAGAAGACATGTTAGTACTGTAGAAATACTGAACATTTGGAGAAAGTATACTATAAGAAGAGAGATGATTTAGAGGAGAAGGTTAAATTCCTTGAAGGAGACATGTCCATTGTATGACGACCTTCTAATAATTTCACCTTCAAATTCCAAAATTTTTAGGAATTGTTGTCTCATTTTGCATGAAACGAATGGGTAGTCAACTCTAGGTGCACTCATCACATGGCTAAGGATGTTTCCTTATTCATGTGGTTGGATGAATCTAAGGAGAGTAAAATATATGTTGTTGATGATTCTTCTCTATATGTTGTTGGTCAGGGTGATGTTACCTATTGACATGGGAAATTTTTCAACTTCTATCATGTGCCAAACCTCAATGCTAATCTGTTGTCAGCTTCTCAGTTGAAAAAAACAACCTAGGTTGCTGAATTTTGGCCAATTTGGTTCTATGTTCATGATTTGGAGAGAGGAAAGTTGATTGTTTCTAGTGAGCTTATCGACCCAATAGACAATATTTACAATTTTTGTGACATGAATCGACATGACATTGAATTGAATGCACTTGTTTATCACACTAATGAGTGAAGACAAATTTGAGTGACTCAGACACCTGAATTTTTGAATTATGCAGTCAATGACAACTCGAAACATGGTTATTGGTTTACCTAAAGTGTTTCCCCCTGAAGCAGTATATAAGGGTTTTGTTCTTGGCAAACATCATCAGGCACCATTGGAATCTGGAAAAGCGTGGTGAGCACAAAACCTAATGGAGATGGTTCACAATGATGTATGTTGCATCAATATACCTTCACTGGTAGGTGAGAGATATATTTTAACCTTTATTGATGATTTCTCTTGTTTCACATTGGTCTTCTTTCTTAAAAACAAGAACTTTGTCTTTGAAAAGTTCAATGAGTTTCAGGCCTTTACTGAAAATCAATGTGGTTGACCCATCAAATTCATAATATTAGGAAATGGTGTTGATTTTCTCAATTGACCTTTTGAAGAATACCTGTTTCGATTTGGTATTGACTGACAATGATTGGTTCCTCACACACCTCAGCAGAATGGTGTTGTAGAACTCAATAATTGGATGTTAGTCGAAATGGCTAGATTTCTTTTGCAGGCTAAAGATCTTCCTTCTCGCTTCTAGGATGAAGTGGTGTAGTGTGAAAACTGTATACCCAATAGCATCTTTCCTCGATTTTTTCCTTCCATGACTCCAGTCAAACAATGGTGTGGAAATAATTCTTCAGTCTACCACCTCCATGTGTTTATATGTGTTGCATGAGCTCATGTTTCCAATGATTGCAGAAAGAAGTTGGATGTAAAGAGTCATGCTTGCATCATGATGGGATACTCTGAAGAGTCGAAATCATATATTTTGTTTGACCCTATCAAACAACAAATCATTATTCAAAATAATGTGTGGTTTGATGAGAAGTATGTTGGCATCTAGTTATTGAATGTTGTAATGTTCACAAACAGATTTTCTTGGAAATTTGAGGTTTGTATGTGTTTTCTGGTTGTGGTGTTTCATCAAACACTTTGCATATTTTTCTTATTGAGTTGCACTAGGGTTTAATATTATGGTTTGATTGTGTGTTTGCAGCAAGTAATGGATGTAGTTATATAAATGACATATAATCAACAAGATGCAATACAAGTAACATAAGAAATAGCCACAAATACCTCAAATCCAGATTTATTTATAATAATAGTTGAACTCATACATAATGGAGAAGATATGAAATACATATAATAGAATAGAGTGTGTGGTTGATGATGCCTCCAAGATAAAATATAGATATGAATATCTAGGCTTTTAAAAGCCTCTCCAAGATGAATACCAAGTAACATTGAAGTTCAATTGTTACCCACTACTGTAGGTGATGCCCTCTCTCTCACAATGCACACTTCCTGGCTGGAATAGACCAAGGAAAGTAAGGCCTCCTCTCTGATGGCCTCAAACCTCTAAAAAACTCTATGAAAAGACAGATATGAGTTTTGAGTGGTAGCTCAACTGGAACACCTTCAAACAACAATGTCTCTAAGAACAAATGCGCCCTCACCAGCTAAAGGAAGAAAATAATTTGGCCTCTAAGAATATGGCCTCTAGGTCACTGAAACCAACTTCCAAAAGCTATATCATTTATTAGTAACACATTATTCCAAAGATCCATGATATTTGGAAAGGTATTCCCCTCTAGAAAACAAGATCCCTAATGGACAGTGCGCCCTCCTCAAGTTAAAATGCATCCTCCTAAATGGTAGAGTGAATGGGATGAAGAAAGCACTCAATCACTGAAGAAAAAAGGTGCCTTGGCGATATCTAGCACCTAGGAAGTGATATCTCTCTTAGATCCAGTGTATACAACCCTCCACGAACTCCTCTCTCAAGAACAATGCGCCCTAGCTCTATATAAACACTCCAAAACCACACCTTGCTTACTCCACTAATCCTGTAACTGAATAGTAACTGATGTAGAATGGTAAGGGAGGAATATTTCACCTCCTTCGCCAATATTGGATCAGGAAAGGTGGTATATTTCACCACCAAGATGATCTCTAGGGTTTTCTCAATCAAAACCCCCAAATATCATGGGCTCTCTAGCAAGAAGACAAACATAAAAATGATAAACAACACAATGAGAGAATAAAAGCCCATATCTCTCTTTTATCCCCCCTATTCATCTTTTCTCTCCAAGTGACTTTTACTTTATTTTGATTATTCCTTAATTAAATCACTTTATTAATTAATTAGCCTTTTGCCTCTAAAAAGTGATTTATTTGTCCCTATGGCTTCTCCACCCACTGGAAGTCACTTCTCATCGTCTAATCATGTAGCTTCCTCCCAATTCCGATGAGATATTACACTAAAATTTTTATGCAAGTATTATGCCCAAAATGACCTTAGTGAAATTAATTAAAATATGACCCATAATAACTCAAAATTATGAAAATTGTCGGAATTTAATGGAACCAAATCCAAGTTGTGAGAAATGGATTCTGATGATGAAATATGATGAACGATGCAATTTGCCCAATAAAACCCCTCAATAACTCTTGAACTCGATGTCACCCAGATTTGGCTACTCTGGTAGGCATAACACTCTGTAACACAATAATGTCCAAAAATGGGGACATTGTAGTCCTCCATGCTAGAATATTGCTTGTCCTCAAGCAATAACTGAATCCATCTGTATAGGATACCATGATCCCATATCCACTTGTGTGACATGTAGTAAGCTCTCCTCAAGACATGGCTCCTCTGAGTGCTCACCATACATGATGCCCAAATGCTCATGATGAGTAAAATGATTGTGTGTACCCGATCCTCAGTCAACTCCCAAGAAACCACTCTAATCGGATATCAACCCCATCAAACTTTGGAATACCAAGCACTCCAATCCCTCGATCCCATATAAATATGAGAATTGTAGTTCCATGTGAAGTATAGTCTTGTAAGATACCAATACCCTGAATATCTTGAAGACCCCCAACCAACGGAACAAGTAGATAAAATATCCATCCATCAAGGAATCTTTCACATAAACTAATCTCCCAACTATCGTCTCTGGTAGAATCCAGACCCCCTTCTAACCAAGAATATGATATGTTGATATATTTGATCCTCAACTAAGGAGATCCATCTTTCCACAAAGCATACTCATCTTGACTTTCTCTAAAATCCCCCCTGAATCTTGTTGTACACCTCTGCATGCTCCTATGAACTATCTCTCATCATCATATGCCCATGTATACTCATGAAAACCTCTGTATCCTCCTGCATCATCATGTATCCAAGGTGTATTGTTGGGTCAACCTCTATATGGATGTCATCCAATCCTGAAACACCAATGAAAGTGTCATCATACCTTCCCCTGGCTCTGGAAACCCCGAGTGTATGTGTAAGACCAACTATCTCATAACCCCCATGAATGGTGGTCCCTACGATAGATAGATATCCTCCAACATATCCTGGTCACATATCTCCATATCCATCAATGATCCTGGGTGTCCCTAATGCACCTCCATCAACTGGTGATCCTCTACCAACACACCAACATCCTCTGGCGAAGTAGATGAAGTAAACATATGGCTCTCTACTGAGATAGATGTAGGATCCCCGACTAGTCTCATTAAGGAGGTCCTCTAATATGAACCCTGATTCTCAAAGGGTTGTCTGTGCACCTTTCAATAATTCTCGTGTGCTCGCCAACTCATGAATGAGTAGGTCCACCTCAATCTCCTTCTCCCTCGGTGCCCTATGATACAGCTTGCCAAACTCCAATAGTTAATCTCTATCCATCAACAACTGTTGGTAGTTGGCCTTCATCACAGTCACTTTCTCCCCAAGTGTATGGAAGTCATCAATGAAAATCCCCCCATCTGAACTATCATGTGCCATCGAGTCCCTCCAACAATAACCTGCCACCAATGTGTGCATATCATCAATGCATTTAGTGGATGCCATGATCATTTCCCCACTGACTCTCAATTGTCATGTCAAGTGCCATGACTCCTGATCACAATCTTGTTGAGGTGCTACCTCATGCCTCTCACTGCTAGTGTCAATAATGGAATCCCCAAAAACACACACCTCAAAAGATAAGGCACTGAACTGCCCACTGTCCTCTATGTTATTGATTCCTCTTGTATGCCAATGCACATCATCACCAACTAGTACCCCCATATGAATCGCATTGTATCTTGTATGGGAAGTTGTATCCTCCTATTTTCTCACTTTGATAATGTCATCTACACCTGGATCCCATACATATGTGTCCAGACATGAGATATGGTCATCCCAACCAATAAGGAGTGCATCCTCATCACTCTAGACCGGTCCTAGAAGTGAGTATCCCATCAAATTTCTAGTCTCCACAACCTGATCTAAAAATAGACTCCCCAAAAGAGGGGACTCACTCTCCTCATATTGATATGTATGTATATAGTCAATTGGCTCCAAGCCATGCCTCTCCTCCTGGGCCTGTAGATCCATATGTCTCACTAAGGGCGTAATATTCCTCATTACAATATATGATATCTTCTACAAAATCCACAAAATCCATCTCTCCTCTATATCATCAATGTATATCACAGGATGGTGAAGGAAATTCACTCTGATACCACTGTAATGTTCCCAAATAGATTTGCTTGGAACATTGAGGTTTTTATGTGTTTTCTGGTTGTGGTGTTTCGTCAAACACTTTGCATATTTGTCTTCTTGAGTTGCGTTAGGGTTTAATATTATGGTTTGATTTTTTTTTTGCAGCAAGTAAAGGATTTAGATATAGAAATGGAATATAATCAACAAGATGCAATACAAGTAACACAAGAAATGGCCACAAATACCTCAGATTCGTATTTATTTATAATAATAGCTAACCTCAAATAGAATGGAACAGATCTAGAATACATGTAATAGAATAGAGTGTGTGTCTAATGATGCCTCCAAGATACAATATAGATATGAAGATATAGGCTTCCAAAAGCCTCTCCAAGATGAATGCCAAGTAACACTGAAGTCCAACTTTTACCCGCTGTTGTAGGTGATGCCCTCTCTCTCTCACAATGTGCATTTCCTGGACGGAATAGACCAAGGAAAGTATGGCCTCCTCTCTGATGGCCTCAAATCTCTAAAAAACAATGTGTGAATATATATCTGGTGATGGAAAGAAGATATGAGAAATATTTGAGCAGTAACTCATTTGGAAGACCTCCAAACAACAATGTCTCTAAGAACAGATGTGCCCTCACTAGCTGAAGCAAGCCAATAATTTGGCCTCCAAGAATATGGCCTCTAAGTCACTAAAACCAACTTCCAAAATATGTATAGGGGATTAGGAAACCCCTATGCCAAAGCTCCAGGCTATTGGGAAAGGTATTCCCCTCAAGAACACAATATCCTCAATGGACATTGCACCCTCCTCAAGAGAAAACTCATCCTCCTGAATGGTAGAGTGAATGGGCTGAAGAAACCACTCAATCATTGAATAAAAAAGGAATCATGGTGATAAATAGCACCTCATAAGTGATATATCTCTCATATCCAGTGTCTACAACCCAACACGAACTCCTCTCTCAAGAACAATGTGTCCTATCTCTACAGAAACACTCCAAAACTGTGCCATGCTTCCTCCACTGCTCCTGTAACTGAATAGTAACTGATGTATAATGGTGAGGGAGGAATATTTCACCTCCTTGGCCAAGATTGGATTAGGAAAGGTGGGATCTTTCACCACCGATCTGATCTCTAGGGTTTGTTCAGTCAAAACCCCCAAATATCATGGGCTCTCTAGCAAGAAGCGAGACATCAAAATGATAAAAAAACATAATGAAAGAATAAAGGCCCCTATCTCTCTTTTATCCCCCTTGTTCACCTTTTCTCTCCAAGTGACTTTTACTTTATTTTTATTATTCCTTAATTAAATCATGTTATTAACTAATTAACCTTTTTGCCTCTAAAAAGTGATTTATTCGTCCCTATGGCTTCTTTGGCCACTAAAAGTCACTTCTCGTCATATAATCATGTAGTGCTCTTCCTCCCGATTCTGATGAGATATTACACTAAGAGGTTTATTCAAGTATTATGCCAAAAATGACCTTCTTAGTGAAATTAATTAAAATATGACCCATAATAACTCAAAATTACGGAAATCATCGGAATGCAACGAAACCAAAGGAAAATTGTGTAGAATGGATCTTGATGATGAAATATGTTGAATGATGCAATTTGGGCCCAATAAAACCCCTCAATAACTCTTGAACTCGTTGTCACCCCCATTTGACTACTATGGTAGCCATAACACTCCCTAACATAATAATGTCCAAAAATGGGGACATTACAAATGCCTCCTCTAGATTGTTGCACGATGATCCCTTTGTTGTTTTCTCTAACACCTCTTATTCCATATTTCACTCCTTCGACTGGATAGTCAAATTATGTTCATGTTTCAACTAGAATGTCGACTTTCGAGTCGACTAGTCCGTTGTCCTCTCTTTTGATTAGTCTGTTGACTTAAGACCCTCCGACCATGATGGGTATAAAAACCACTAGAATAATGGGGTTGTTTTCCACCACCATCGAATGAACCGATGTTTCTTTCTTGCTTAAAACAAATAGACACATAAATTGATGCGTTAAATCGATTGTCAATATATTTGACAAGTAGTCAACAACAACAATGTTTTCATTTTATTTACCAACTCATTCAAAGGGTCATATTGTGTTTGCCCCTTCCTTGTTAAATTTTCCACCGTTGCTTGAAATTCAGGCATCAAGTCTTCTTCTATGGTGGCACTGTTGAATGTATCCCTCTGCATCACATGGCATAATATCAATATTTTTTCTTATTGGCTACAATTAAATTAAACTTGCATGATGATATGTATAATATGAATAAATTATTTGGTACTTACAATTCAAGCTTTTAATCTCGGGTAACCACCTTGGCTAAGTTTGTGTTTCCCATGTTTTTCTAGTTTTGGTTTGGTTTATTTTGACTTGTTTGGGAGCTTATGAAAATTTGCAAGTATGTTATAAGATATAGCTATTTTTTTTGTAGAAGTAAAGAAAATTCATCATATTCAATTCAAAATATCATATATTACCTTCTAGGACCAGGTCCTATATTCCATTTGTGTCTCAATGCACTCTCCTTTGTGTTGTCATGTATATTCTTCCATTCCCTCTCAGGAATGGCCAGAGGATGTTCATACTTATGGTTTTTTTTCAATTGTACCCTATATTGATCTTTGACATATTCCAAATATGTACCGATCCTTGAGGTGATTTCGGACTTGTTGAAAGAATCACCAAACACGACAACCATATGGTTTATAAGATTGTTTTTCAAATATTTATTTTGGGCATTCCACTGTCTGTGAATTGTGGGCCCAAAAATATCTAAAGCCTTGTCGTGCAATGTCCTATAAAAAACATTGTTTCCTAGAAAACAATATGATAATTAGATTAAAATAATATGAAAGATATAGGTTTCAATAAAATGGTAGGAACTATTTAAGATATCCAAAATACTTGAGATTTATTTTATCTTCAAGGGAACCAAGTTATTGTCCACCAAAAAGTTGATGGAGACTGTTACCGATCTTTGAACATGTGAAGCTCCAGGATAAAAATACTCTAGTAGCGCAAAACCAATATCCTCATGAGATTTTCTCTGTAGAACATCACATGCACAGTCTAGCGTGTGCGGTGGGGGAATCTCATGGGCCGCAAAAGTTTTATTCCTATGAGCCATAAATGGAGAGGAAAATAGCCTCGCGAGTATGTGGTGTTGATATTATGGTAGTTGCGGGAGGTATTTACCTCCACGTGTAAACTTGACGAGAATAGAATATTCTGGGAAGCAAGAAGAAACCCTAATTAATTGGTTAATAACCCTAGAAGACAAGTCAGCTCAAAAGAATGACTTGTATTAGGTTATTAGCCTCCAAGAGAAGAGGTCGGCTAAAGGAAATGTTATATACTAAATAATTAGTACCCAGAATGAGAAGTTGGCCCAGGCAGTCTGCCATAAATAGTATAAATACAGGAGGCCAGTCTTCATTCTGGCCAAGATTCTCAAAACTGCAGAAGAAACACTTGTGCGCACTGCAGTTGGTCAGTTTGTGAGCAAGTTTGGAGGAGAGATATTGTTGCAGCTGCTGCCGCTAGAAGATTTCGGTTTTGGATTAGACTCTCTCTTGGTTATGGTTTGGACTCTCTGATCAACTCTTGTTACTCTTGCTTGGTGCATTATCCTTGGAGAAATGTGCACCTCCTTTGTTTGGCTATCCAATCTAGGGTTTGCTTTCAGAATGATTCTCTGTCAAGGTTACGGTGCCCGGGGATGGCTTCGGCCTATGGTTGGGTGACAATATTTCTATATTGTCCATTTTTAAATGAGAACATCCATTATATTCTAATAGGTTATGGGCCCACACTATCTTCGAATAGTCTAACCACTAGAAGATAGATTGAGAGGACTTGCTCAGTTGCAGTTTCAGTTGTTGCTAGTTTTTGTTACAACAACGAAACCCTAACCCTCTCGTTGAGGAACCTTAAGTGAAGGGATTGATCTAGTTTCTGGATATACTAGTGCACCCTAGCCTAGCGCAACTACTGGTACTCTCAGCAAGATAAGACATCAAGTTTGAGTTTTTGGTCAAATCTAGGGTTGACCAAGTAAAAGTAGCCATGACTTACTCTATGAAGTCAGAAAACAAATTAGAAGGGGATTATAACTTCAGAGCATGGAAGACAAGGATTGATCTCATCCTTGCCAAGAATAAAGTGTTGGATAATGTGAAAGGAAAGATTGTGGAACTAGAGTTTGAAGAAGGAAAAGAGAAGGAACCGCAGAACGTTGCAGTTATGGAGAAGTTCAAAGACAATGACATCAATGCCATCAGTATCATAGTGGATTCTATAAAATACCATTTGATGCCCTACATCTCCCATATTGATTCATCTAAGAAGATGTATGATGCTCTAATAAACCTCTTTTCTGTCAGAAAAATTGGACAGGTAATGAGTCTGAAGAATGAGCTCTGTGACATGTAAATGAATGATGATGACATCATAATATCATACTTTGTGAGAATATCTTAGTGGGGGTATCAACTACAAGCTATTGAAGAGATCATTTCAGAGAAGGAACTGGTAAACATAGTACTCCATGGTCTTCCCAAGACATGGGATGCATTTTCCGCAAGCATGAACATCAGGAAGGAGTACCCTACATTTGAATAAATTTGGACTTGTTGTGCACAAGAAGAATCTAGGATCAGTGCAAAAGAGAAACCCCAAAAGAAATACGATGATCAAGCCTTCACAACAAAGTTCAAGAATTTCACGAATAAAAAGAAGTTTGGCTCTAGGAAGAAACCAAATTAAGAGAAAGATATGTCAAAAATACAATGATTCAATTGTCAAAAATATGGTCACTGCAAGAATCATTGTCCCAAGTTAAATAAAAGGAAGCAAACACACGAAGCATCAGTTGCCAAAGAAAATGAACCCTCAAAGAAATCCAAGCAGGACAAAACAAACTTCTTCTTGTAAGACAAGGTAACAATACTCTTCACAGTTCTTGTACATACCATGTTTTATGTACATATATTGCATATCTATTTCTTAGAAGATAATATGTTCAAAGAGAAACTATACCTATGGAAGAAAAACAAGATAAGGATTGCTATCACAATGACTACAAGTCAGGCAATACACATGAAAGGATGAAGTACATCAACAACCCCTGGTAACAATTCATGTGGAAGCTATTACATAAGTAACAACTGCAAGATAAGCCGAAATCAAAATCAATCTTGAAGAAACCTAGAAGAAGTAAAGAAAGAAAGAAGAAAGCAATCAAGAGGAAATTGGAAAAATATTTGTGACACTTTACAAAAGGAAATAAGGATGCAAACGAAAGCATGGACTCTCCTAGTTGGAGGGAGCCGATTACATATTTCCAAAAGAAGAGAATGCATTCATGCATGAAGCAAGGATTAGGAGGGAGATAATCCTAAATAATATGATCCATTGAAGATGATGAAGTATCTATCCATGTTCCCATCAATGGTAGAAAACATGAAGAGAAGCACATGTTTAGCTTGACTTTAGAAGAAGTCTTCTTCGAAAATAAGCCTTAAAGTATCCCCGGTTGTCCATCCACATCCATGGTCCTATGATGAAAGAAATAAGTTGGAATATTCAGGGCATGGAATATATAGAAAACTCCATGGAGCTAAGAGATAAAGAAAAACATGAGGAATAACATGAAGATTCCAAGAGAGAAGGAAAATCTAGAAACACCAGTCATTGTATCAAGAATCACAAGACTACCAGCTTGATCTAAAATCACTAAAAGTAATCAAGCAGAGGAACTGATGAAGAACTGTGTATAGAAGACTTATGAATGTAAGCATTGTGAGATCCAGAACTAGAGGTTCTCCCAGATGGAGGGCGAAAACTATGATGATTGATTGTTCCAGTAAACCAGGCATACCTCTACATGAGCCATTATATCATCCGCAATATCCATGGGTTGGAGTTTACATCAGTTAAATGCAAAGACTATTCTCTAGAATAATTGAACAAAGAACATATGTAGAACAACCTCAAGACTTTGAGGTATACCAGGAAGAGACCTTTGTATGCAGATGGAAGAAGACAACTTGGTGGAGAGCCTGTCATGCACAGCAGAAGCGTGGTGAAAACCCTCTATGATAAAAATCAGAATGGTTACTGAGAAGTCTAGGACGATGGATTGCTAATCCATGACAAACTCTCATGATGACAGAAGAAGTTCCACATGGATATGTTCCAGTTTGAGCCTTTCCACGATGTTATGAGCCAGTAGGAAACAAAAGAGTTGAATCCAACTATGATATACTATAATGATCATAGCTATATGAAGCCTTCAAAAAACCAGTGTTCCAGAAAGACCGAAGTACACTAAGATCAAGCATTACATTCTCCATGATGAAGTCTAGAAAAGAGAAAGTGGTTCTCCAATATATATCTCCATAGATGAGCAGATAAGTAGACATTTTGGTAAAGCCTCTATCCAAGATGAAACAGTTTGTGTACTCAAGATGGATCCCATGGAGACGAATTCCTTATTCAAAAAGGAAGAGGTGAATCCCAGGTTGGGAGGGAGCACTGAAGTGTTATTGATTTATGGAAAGTCATTTTTCAAGTTCGAAAAATGGTCCAGGATGAACAGTTCCTTTCCAGTTCATAAAGTGGTTTAATATTTCTGACGGACAGGCATTTTCCAATTTGGAAAATGGTCCAGATCGAATGGTCATTTTCATAATGAAAATGGTTCAATGGATTGTTGATGTACCATAGACATTGATTCCCCTTGTGGCCAGTGTGGGGAATGGTCTAGGACAATCTCTCTTCTTGACGGTCACTCTTATTAGTGGTCAATAAGACTACTCAACCTCACCAAACAGTAATTCTTTCGAAGCTCACAGTTGTGAGCAGTTTCGAAGAATGATTTTTTTTGGAGGTTGGTGCAGGACATTCATTTCCTTAGGAAATGGTCCGGATAGTCATTCCCTAGGGTAGATTCATTCTCTCCAGGTTTCACTTTGTTTAGTGCTGGAGAAATGGCCCATATAGGTGAATGGTCCAGGTTCAACAATCAGGGACAAACATTCCCTACGGTAGACTCTTTCTCTCCAGGTTGCACTTTGTTTAGTGCCAAAGGAATGGCCCAGATAGGTGAATGGTCCAGGCTAAAAAATCGGGACAGTTATTATTCCTTTCTTGAGAAGAATAGTCTAGATAGATCATCATTAATGTTTTACCTTATGAGGGAAGATGCTCTTCCAGATCTCATAGATGTGAGTGGAAGAATGGCCCAGATGATTCAGTCTATATCATAACAATGTTTTCTGTGCATGTTGATATAAGATGATATCATTGTTATGGAGACTGTATGTCTCCAAACAATATATGTATGCTACTGTGGTGGATGTGTTCCACTAATTGTGACTATATGTCACTGATCAAGTATATGTGTGCTACTTGGTGTGGCAGTGTACCACTGGATTGTAGTTGTGTACTACTATGGATAGACACAATTGTGGTCTATTGAACAACATTGTTCTGATTGCCTTGAAAACTATCAGTAGTGTTGAAAATGATTATCAACTAGATGGATGATCAATGGACAGAGATTCCCCAGATGGAAAATGGTCCAAGACATTTATTCTTCTAGGACATATGTCTAGATCAGAAGAATGGCTCTTATGTCACTCTGTGAAGTGAGTGACTTATCCAACATCATGTCTCATTACTTAGATGAAGTATGGTTTCAATACCTCCCTAGCTAGGAGGGAGTGTTGATATTATGGTAGCTGTGGGAGGTATTTACCTCCACGTATAAACCTGATGAGAATAGAATATTTTGGGAAGCAATAAGAAACCCTAATTAATTGGTTAATAACCCTAGAAGACAAGTTGGCTTAAGAGAAGGACTTGTATTAGGTTATTAACCTCCAAGAGAAGAAGTCAGCTAAAGGAAATGTTATATAATAAAGAATTAGTACCCAGAATGAGAAGTCAGCCCAGGCAGTCTGCCAGAAATAGTATAAATACAAGAGGCCAGTCTTCATTCTGGCCAGGATTCTCAGAACTACAGAAACAACAGTTTTGCGCACTGTAGTTGGCCAATTTGTGCACAAGTTTGGAGGAGAGTTTTTGTTGCAGCTACTGCAACTAGCATATTTCATTTTTGGCTTGGACTCTCTCTTAGTTATGGTTTAGACTCTTTGATAAGCTCTTTTTACTCTTCATTGGTGCGCTGTCCTTGGATAAAGGTGTGCCACCTTTGTTTGGCTATCCAGTCTAGGGTTTTCTTCCATAATGATTCTCTGTCAAGGTTAAGGTGCTAGGGGGTGGCTTCGGCCTATGGTTGGGTGAAAATATTGCTATATTGTCTATGGTTAAACGAGCACATCCATTATATTCTAACATGTGGATAGTGCTAGGATGTTGTGTGGTTTGTGCATCACTACTACTAGGAATGTCCCCATGATTAGAATGTCCTATTGGATCACAAAATTCCTATATAAAGAAAGTGTTTGAGTATTTCTCATATAACGATATCAGACAAAATTGTGCTTAGTCCAAATTGTTCAATATCCTATATTAAAATTTGCATCCTTTATTTTCCCTCCTCTATAAGTGAAATACACCTATCCAATTCAATGAATTCTCTATTTGTCTTTCTCAAGGCCTTTCAAATTGTTTCCATTGGGTTGATGGAATCATATATTTCATCCCACACATCATCGTGATCTAAAAATGTGCTCATCTACATCAACAAATAAACATGTTAATATAATTATTTTCATAAAGAATTTATACATAAATCACAGTTATACATGTTGTGAGTGAGGCGGTGCCTTCCAATGATCACCTTGCCACATTATAAGATGCATGGAATTTTAGAATGTTAGAAAATAATATAAGAAGCATGAGCTATTAAAAAATATATTAAATATATAAAAATGAAAACATTAGTTACAGGTTTGGTATACTAGTAGAACATATTTACCCCGATAATAGCAGTGCTTCCATGAATTCAATTCAAATCATAATCGACCAACAACTCTTCCCCTGTAGCTATTGTTTTCACTGCACATATGAATATCCGATTTTCTTCACACCCCTGAAATATACAATTGGGTTTCTTTATTGGTGTGTCGGGTCTTGTATTGTTAATAAGCCCTGCAATATTCCCCGATGCCTTTGGTCTTCCATCAATATAATTGTCGCTCCTTTATTTTGATCATTTTCTTTTAGTTGTATATAATTTGCAATTATTTCATATCTACACATACTTGGCATATCTCGGACCAAGTTAAACCAATATCGATAATTGTAGCATGGTCTCACATACTCTATCAAATCAACAAGTCCTACATCTTTCACCTTTATTCCATTCATGGAGAAAAGACCTAGACCGTGTATGAACAACGGAGAAATGTGATACATCCTCTCATTGACACAGAAGTCAGTGTCCAACTTAGGAAGTTAATTGGGTACCCATTGTCTCACTAGATGTTTATACCTCAAAGGAACCTCGATGTCACCTATGCTCTCATTGTCATAAGAGAATGAACCTCCTTCATCAAGAAAGAATTCCATGCACCTACGGAATTTTATTCTAACCTTTTCACCTCTAGTTGATCTCGATGTATTAGATGTGTTGGATGTAACACTTCCCCCCCTCCCTCCAGAAATTCCCTCACTCAAGAATGATAGGTCTAACAAGTACTTGTTCGGTTGTACCTAAACTCCATCGAATGAGAAAAATTAGTTATCAAATAGACAATAGTTGCACCATTGATTCCTTGCTTGTGTTAAAATTTAGTTCATCATTGGAAACATCGTATATAACTTTACCATTCATTAAAATGTATTCACCAGCTTCTATTCTTAGTTTTTAAATCCCATGACTGACACTCTTTGTAGAAAATTTTCAACATCCAAAGAGTGAAAGTGCATCAATGGCATTTTTCTCAATTATGACAAGGTCACAACCATTTTGGTGGCACCAACAGACAGATTTTGCATCATGATAACTAGAAGTATTGCAACTTACATATACAATACATCAAAGGTTTCACATGTTTTAGCACCACATACACAATGAGTTTCATCATATTATAAGGACTTTCTATTTTTAGTATTTCGCCTACTTTCTAGGAGCCAGAGTTTTGATAACTACATGTCATAGTGAGCTACATATTCTTAGTCCTTGAGAGTTCACAATCCATGTGGGCTTTATTCCATCAACATGCAAGGGTATTTGGTTACAGTAAAACTTTTATTTTAAACAGTCGGGGCTATAGGGATTGAATTTCGAAACAAAGCACATATCCAGGGTGAAGTATCAATTGTGACATGGGATGTACAAACATGCTTTACTTATATATATATTTGATGTAATAAATGTTATTTTTGTAGCTTTGTTATTCTTTCTTACACTTAATGTCTTGAGCATATGATTCGTTTATGTATGCAGAAATATGACTTAGAATTTTTTGTTTATACATTTGTATGCATTTGTTATCTAACTTATCAACTTCATGACAATTATCTCATTGATGTGTTTTACAGAGTTTAGTTTCTTTTCAACTCATCCAGTTACTATAATTCACTCCTATCTAGGATATGATAGGTTAGAAGTAGTTTAGATTTCTTTTTATGCATTTACATAGAATTCATCTGCATCTTTCATTCGCATATCCATCCACCTTTTCACCCTCACAACCAGTATTGGAATCTGGGCAATAGTCCACATGGGTCTCCTAAACCAAACAATGCATAGTCTAATTGGGACCATGCACTGGGGAGTACCGCTAACTGTTGCTCGGAAATTCCACAACGTATATTTCATATTATTTTAATATAATTATCATATATGTCTCATGTTTAATCTAATTTCCTATTGTTGTAACAAGTTTATGTTGTGCTGAAATAATTGTTGCAACACATGCTAAAACAATTGTTGTAACACATGCTATAACAATTGTTGAAACAATTTTTAGGATCTATTCACCACCATATTCCATCATTCTAGACTTGACAACACTTCCAATATTGTTTTCCATAGATTGAAAAGTGAGCCCTTGGTGTATTATGTCTTCATTAATATATCATATGGATTTGACTATGCATCTTTCTAGCTCTTTGGATTTCATAGTTGCTTCCTGAGAGAAATCATGTGAGAGGGTTTGTGTTGTTACTTTTATGCACTAGTTTTGAATATCTTTCACTCAAGTCACGTATTCTCTTTCTCATGAATTTATTTAGAATTTATCTTTCACTCAAAGTGCATATTCTTTCTCAATCATTTCCCTTTTGTTGTTGAAATTCAAATTAAAGAAACTAATCTCGCTTTATGCAATTTTATTTATAATTTTTACCCTGCGCTCAAGGGATTTTTGGGTGCTTGAGGGAAGCTTACCATGTTAAATTATCCCAAGTTTATATGAATATTTACATGCATAAATAATAGTACAAGCATCTTAGGGACACCCCCCAATGGCTATAAAAGCACCAGCCTGAACAGAGAGGCATTTCCCAGTGACAGGGTTAGATTTCCTATATTTACCTCGCTAACCTGTTCATATTCTTATTGCATATTTGTAGGATAAAAAATATTTGTAGGTTTTATACTACCTATATTTGTAATTAATCCATAGATAAAAGAGCCTTGGGAAACCCGTGGCTAGCTATGTAAAATCATTCATATCCTATGTAAATTCTTTTTACAATTTACATGAGGAAGGAAGCCACTCCCATGAATTAGTCACTTGCATCCCCTAGATGTGTCAAAACACCCCTAGATGTTCTCTTAGAATGTCGTGATTTGTTCTCTGCAAACGAAGTTTCCCAACCATATTGTTTGTATAGGTTAAATTCATGGGGTTATCAATGCAATTTTGGACTTTCCAAGAACTCATATTTTCACCAATTAAAAATTTAATTTCCTTGAGCATGTTAGATTCTTCAACCTATAGACCTAGAAAAAGGTTTTCCTCATATTCAACTTGTCTAAATATTTGGGCTTTTAAAGGGTTAAATTTTTTTATCGATTTTGGCGGCATTTCTAGTCTAGTTGGGGTCTCCTCTGTCGCTTGAGCTATGGCCTCCTCTATCACTTTGTCAGGTAGGGTTGTCACTCTTTGTTGGTCCTCTATTGTCTCTTGCAGTCAGGGTTGGGGTCATAATTTTTTGTTTACTATTGTCGGGAGCTTGAATGCGGTGAAGCGAGGGTTTTTGTTTGGCTTACATTTTTTCATTTGGTAATTTATATAATACATATAATATATATATTATATACATATATATAATATGTTATATATATGTATATAACAAATTTAATAAACTATTACATGTTATATAATTAATATATATTATAATAATTACAACCCATATCCTCTAAAACACTTCCCCTCTAATAGAAATAACAACTATAATCCCTAACACTTGATCAAGATATTCCATATCTAATATAAAACCTAACCATAATATTATAACCATTATAAATTGTAAACTTCATAACCTCTAATTCCTAACTCTTATAAACCCTGGGAACCCTTAACCCTATAATCCCTATTGTTATAAATACCTAACCATTACAACCCTTAACCCTTATCGATGAAGACAACGATAATGATGACGATGTCGAAGATGAAAACAAGACGACGAAAATCATGATAGTGATGATGATGAGGAGGAGGAGGAGGATGACAATGTTGATTATGATGATGAAAATGATGAAAACAAAGATGATGATCATTAACCTATATAAAAAAATACTTTAAGGAGAATAAATCATATAAAATATATAATCACATACCTCTTGCATTTAAGCATTTCTGCGCAATATCATTCATCATCTTCTTCTTCATCTAAATCTACATCTGTATCATCTGGTTTAGAATTGACGTTGAAAGTATTGGACATATCAACATCACCATTGTAATACCTTTGTTTCACCTAGTATGTAATTAATCATGTTTAATGATTTTCATTCCATGGCATATAAACATTATAATTGTATTGATGTTCAAATGAAAAATGCCAACCAACTAAATTTGGAGTGAAGCCTTGAAAGTATTGGCCATGATACCACGAGAGGGATTAGTGAGGGGGAAGGAAAGGGGATTATGTATAAAGACCCCAAGACACCTTGATGAGTGATGTGGAGGAAATAGCCAATATTCCTCTAGCTTGCAGCAGAAGGAAAATAGTTAATGAAAGAGGGGATGGTAGTTGAACAACCAACCACCTCAATGAATGGAAGTATGGGAAGACCTGGATAGGACAAAATAAATTATCACAGAAGGGTACCACCAAGTACCATGTCACACTTTCCAAGATGAACCGTGTTGAATCTACATATCCTTTTGGAAAAAGAAAGGAGAGAGGGAGAGAACCTTTTTGGGGGAGAGTGTGCAAGAGAAGGCATTGATGTGTGCAAGAGACGGGGAGAATAATTTGAAAGAGAGATCTAGTCTCATAGAGCACACAGAGATAGAGAAACCATGGTGTGTAAACACTAGGACAGAATAAATAACTTGAGGAGAGTTTGGGTCTTAGAAGGGGATAGGCAGGGAAAGGGTGTTATCTAGAGAAGCAACATGTAAAGGAAAAAAACAGAGTGTAGAGTTCGATGGGCAGATTTTTGGTTCTAGGAAGGAACGAACTACTGGAATGAGAGGAAATTTATGTAGAAAAAAAAAATGCCTATGTGGTAGCAAAGGAATATCCATAAGGCATATTTGAGCATAAGGAAAGAACTGGGAAGTATGCCCAAGAAATGAATGGTCATGCTAGAGAAGAGAAGACCCAAAGTCCAAACTAGAGAAAAAGAGGGTCATGGGCTTGGTACTTACTGGACAAAGGCTGACACTGGTAAGGGGAGGGAACTAAAGGACAATGTAGTTGTGAAGGGACTCCCTTGTGTAGAGAAAATCCAGTTGTTAAACTACCTGATAAATCCCATGGAGGTCCGGAGCTTAGTGGGAAAGAAGGGAATTTTTTTCTTTTGCTAGTGGAGTGGAGCAGAGTAACTTCCATGACCCATTCCTTGACTTGATGAGTCAAAAATGAGAGAATCCTCTGGTGGTATCATGGCATGGAATGGGGGTGGCTTGATGTCAAAGTTATTGAGCAAGTGGAGCCTATGGTTGGGTGGAAAGGCATACACCCACACTCAGTTGACTGGTCACCAAGTGTAATAGATAAGTATCTTTATACCATGTTTAATTGAACTATAATGTATGCTTGTATTCTTGTATTTGTATTCATAAATGTGTATCATTGTTTGATGAATAGACTAGTTGTTTCACTACAAGTCTGTGTACTTGAGTAACGATGGAATAGAACGAATGGTTGTTTCCTGTGGATGATTTCTTGAATTGACATGTCTGTGTGATTGAGATGAGTCCTTATGATAACTTGCAAGTCTAATAAACCATGCAATCTATAATTCTAGTACGCTTATGCAGTTTGTAGAATTATATCAGTTCGAGTAAGAACCTGTAAGGGGATTGAGATGAATGGCTACAATATTCCCTTAAAGGCATGACACATTAATCGTAATAATGGTATGAGGAAGGCCAATACAAGTCAATAAACCCTATGATATTCCTCCTCTTGAAATGAATTAATTATGGAGTATTGAATCCTCATTTGGGTGTCAAACAATAGGCTTGTGGTTGCTATGGGTAAGGAAAGAGCATGAAGAAAATTCCCAAAAGGAGTAAGCTCTAATTCAGACTATCATTTTGAAGAAATCCATTTATGGGTTAAGGGACCTTAAGCCCTAAGAACATCACCTATTTTAAGAGTAAATCTCACAAGATATGCAAGAGATTTACCTTCAACGAAGTCAAAGAGTCTTCAATGGTCCCATAATAGTTCCTGAGCTCATGAAGTCTTGGTAAAACCTCGAGGAAAACCATGAAAATTGATAAGTCCTAGATTCGGGACATTTCATGTAGAAACCATGTGTTGAGTTGAGAGAAATTATAGCCATTGATTTGGCAGGGTGAGAGAATATCATCCCATCATTGAGAAAGTCATCATAGTCGGGAGACGAATGAATTTCGGTGCTTGTGAAAAGTTTGACAATGATGAAAACCCTGTGGTGGAATGAAGATCGTTGATTTGGAAAGGGTAGCCTCGATGAGATTTGGACTATTGATACCTGACATATCGTCGTCAGAATGTAGGAGGTTGGAAAAGTAGGATGATGGTTCCAATGAGTGTCGATGATGACAAAGTATCGATAAGAAATGAGAATCATTGATCAACTCATAGACGAGGTTAAATAGATGTCGTGGATCATTGTAGACACCACCTAAGCAAGGACAAAAGGGTGAGTGATGTCACGGTGATATCATGCCGATGAGGAATGTTAGCTTGGAAATTAGCATGTTCCTGGGATGACAAGTGTCAACAAGTGATCAATAAACAAGACAAGAGTGAAACCAGTTGGGAAAAACAACCCTTATGCCTTCACTTTAAATCCTAGTCGTTAGACCTGTAGGCCAGGAAATCCATGAAATCCCCATTGTTCATCGGAGGAGGGTGGTCAAAGGTTTAGATAAAGGGTAGAATAAGTGGGCCAATGAAGACAAGGTTCTAGAGATGGAATGAGGACCATAAATTCATCGAGAGTGACCTCGATGATATCTAGACTGTTGATGTCATACATATTGTTGTCAGGAGTAGATGATTAGTGAAGTTGAGTGTAGACCCCAAGGTGTCAACGATGATAAAGGCTAAGTGGGAAACAAGAGCCATCGATTAGTACATAGGTGAGAATTGATCTCTGTCATAGATTTCCTTGGCCCCCCATTAAGTAATAGGAGGGAAATATGATGTCATGATGATGTGGCTTTCCAACTTGGCAGTCGGTGTGTCTAGGTGGTGATAGTTGTCAATAGTGGAATAGTAAGTATACAAAAGTGACTCGGGTGGGGTCAGAAACCAAAAATATGTTGACCTCATGCTATACCATTAGATCTAGGCATCATCGTATCTTGTTTTTTCATCTGAGGAAGCTGAGTATGGTTCAGAAGCTTGGAAAGAGACAAGTGTTGATGATGACATGATATCAAGGTAACACGACAATCGTTGAACAATAGATAGGCGAGACAAAATATTAGCCATAAATCATTGTGGGTCTCGCTTGTCTATTGGAAGTATGGCCAAATGCATACGCATTAACTTATGTGTAAGTTAGAGGCATTGACACAATCGAAGCCTTTGGAGTTCAAGTCCTGAGAGCTATTAGATATAGATCAGTCCTGATGGAGTGGTCGTCGTCGAAACTGGTAGTTGGGGTGATTATTAACTCTGTGGGAGGAGAACCTAGACAATGATGAAGAAAGGCCCAAATGATCAGGGTTGTTGATATGGAAGGCCTAAGGGGCCATGTGACAGATTCCATGTCAGTACCACATTAGATGGCATGAATAATAAGGAGCCTTATGGATTCCATGTGGTAAGGAGGTGGTTGTTTGGCTAATGAAGGTCTGTAAACTTTCAGAGGTTGTAGCTTTTGATTTTGAGATCAGAATTGAGCATGCTTATAGTCGTTGGAAATATCTCGATGAGCAGAGTCGATTTATAGGGTTCATTGTGATAAATGAATTGAGTAGGAAAATAGTAAATTTTAACACCCCATTAGCCTAAGTAAGGATTAGGGGGTCGTGTGTGTTACAGTCATCAATGTCATTTTTGATAATATTATTGTCAATATCATCATCAAGAACATTGTCATCTACATCTAGTTCAACTTCTTTGACTTCTTCATCTAACAATAAATCTACCTCATTATCCTTTTCATATTCTTCTTCTTCAATATCATCTTCTTCTGGTATATTATACTTTACAAGCCTTACTCTTGGATCATATCTAACAACGTAAAACCAACTTGTTTTACCTAGAACCTCTGAATAAAATACTTTCTCACATTGGCTTGGATGAACATGAGTTTATGTACCTAGATGTTACCCATAATTTTGGTCATCATGATGATGTATTGATGATGGTGTACTCAGGCTCTTCATTAGAACTTTCTCCTGAGAAAAGTTACTTTCTTCTCTTTCCAGAAATATCATTTTTGAGGAAGGTTCGTAGGCTGCCAATACATTTGCCTACGAGAATGCATGATTCTCACAGGCTGCCTTAAGCCAGGGTGCGAGAAGTTCTCACTGTGTTTAACTAATAGGGTGCAAACTCTTTCTAAATAAGGGAAAAATATGAATTCTCAAAACTTATAGAAGGATGAGATGGCATTCGAATGGTTATCTAAGTACTGAATTTCCTGATATTTTGGGATCATTCTTATCTAAGTAACCAATTCATTCTCTCCTATACATTGAGTGGATTCTCATGGAAAATTTTAGAAGCAAACAAGGTTAAGCAAGATTCATTGGAGAATTGGTGAAAGACTGTGCGAAGGACTGATGCTACAACAGCTAAGAATTCTAGAAAGATTATCAAAGGTGGTTGATCTTCTTCATACAAGTGAGCAAGTGTGTGTGTCAGAGCCAAGGGTCATCGAAAGGAAGCTTGCAACATCAAGGCTCAGGTTGTAATCTTTACTTTCCATCAATATGATACAGTAATATGTCCCTTTCCCATAAAGTTGATTCTACTTTATTATATAACTCCTTGATCATATACATAGATTCACTTTTGAATAGATTGTGCTTTATTCACTTCGGTTGGTTTGTATTGTTTTGGTCTTGACTGCATGAAAGCACTGGAGCAAAGCGGGAGAAACAAAGACCAAAGGAAGCGATCTTAAGGTATGTTCTTTGATCTTGCCTCCTAGTACATTCAAAAGTTAAAATCTAGGGAAAGAGTATTATTCTGTCTTGCTTTGTTCTAGATCCAGGTGGATCTAGGGAGATCGGTTTGTGTCCGCACTTATGGATTTATCCAATAACACTAGATCAAATGTCCTTGTATTAACTGTGGTAAATCCATTGGCATGCTCAATAACAATTCTATTTGGGTCATGTTGATTCATCCGTAACCTATACCATTTAACCTCAAACATAACTAATTTGAATTATTTAAAGTCACACTCAATTATATCATCCAAATACCCATAGTATATATTTTTTGATATTGTTGGATGCCTGCCCCTTCTTGAGGAAACATTAGTGACCTGAAATCCAGTGATTGGTTGCAAGTTAATTTTGTTTGTTTTTCTCATTTGCTTATGGTTTGAAAGATCATTTTCTTTTGCGTTTGAGAAGACTTCTTTGGTTTTTATTTTTGCTATCATTGAAAGAGTTGATTGGGTGTTTATCATTGCTTGTTAATTTGGTTTTTGATTTTCAGTACTATCACTGTCATAGTGTAAGTCCTTTTTGAAAAGTGAACAAACAGTTTTTCTTTCAAAAAATCATTTTTTATTTTAGAAAACATTGAAAATCAAATTAATCAAATTATTGAGATTATTGAAGTATTTGAAAAAGACATAATAGCATTTTGTCATTTGATAAAGTGATTGTTTGCATTGGCATTTGAATGGAAATTTTGCATCGTAGTACACGGTTGATCTAGAAAACTTTCTCTCTCCCATACATAGGATTCATTGAACGAAAAGTGAAATAATTCATTCTTATCCTTGCATTGTTGGGTTAGAGTCTTACATCATGAGTTTCATTTCCGTTACCTTTGAGTAAACAACAGACTTTAATAATACTGCGTAATCATAAAATTTATCTAGTAACTCTTTTCTAGGGTTCTTTTACACCAACATTTAGCTAGGCTAGCGCTTTGGAGTAGGAAGAGAGATACACTCTCCAAAAGCACAAAACACACAATAGCATCTTGTGTTAGGGAGTGTTAAATTCCATTTGCAACATCTTGTCCTGGGAAGCCCTTCTCACATAAGGGTCAATAACTAGGTCGCATTGGTATTGACAGAGTTACTCACCCTGCTTTGTTGGTATCCGTGTAGAGATTGCACGTATTACGGGGGTCACTCACGAGGTATACCCACAATGATGAGTGGAAGCCTTTTGAGTTGATTTCGGGCTCAATACCCTACCCTTGCGTGTGGATTGGACTGTCGACTATTTCCCCAGGCATTATTGTTGTTTGTGGTGACCTTAGTGGCTTGTCTCTCTAAGTTCTTACCCAAGGTGACTGTGGAGGGGAAAGTCTTCATGGTACCTGGAATTGACGTTGACCAAACTCACTCGGGCTCCTTGGAGGGTAAATCCACAATTACTGCGTGGAAGCTTGCACCAGGGTGTAAGTTCGTTAAGCAGGTTGTCAGCGTAACTTTTCCACCCTAGCCCCGCCCCTTCTCGTCTCGTTGTTGTGACGTTGGATTTCATCACCAACTAGTGGCTTCGAAATTAGAAGGTCTTGTTTGCTTGGTGATTGCCTCCTAGATTTTGTTTACTAGCGCGTGTTGTTTGTTTCTCGAAGTTGACCATAGGATTTTCTTTGCGAAGTTTGTCACTTGTTCACAATAACTCCGCCACGACGTTCACGTAGAATGAAAGGTTTGTCTCCAGAGCATCTTGAAGGCACTCAACCCTTGTCTACAACCACACCTAAGGGATCTCCTCAACCGAGTGAAGTCCCAGACGTTTCTACACCACAAGTAGAATGAACTGACTCTCTAGAGCATTTTCGCATTACCAATACTCCAAAGGACTTTCGACTTCACCCTGATTCTGAGGGAAATTTTGTGCACGGAAACTCTTCCAGAAATTTAATTGTTACATATTACGGATCTCTGACTGGCATAGAAGACCCAGATCCTTTTTGGTCTACAGGTGTTTTTCATCGGGCACTGTTTGGTCCTGATTCACCTGTGGTTTACAGACTCAACCCCCCTATGGTTTCTGAGGCAGAGACTATACCATTGACTGCCACTTATCACTTTATTGTCCCTGCTGAAATGGCCCATCTCACGAATACTACGAGTGTCCCAACCGGTTTCACTGCGGCTAGTCTTAATCCTATAAACATGCAGCCAACGCCCAATGTCATCCCGACACTACCACCTAGATACCATGTGTTAAATCCAACTCCTCCTCACACCCCTTCCGGTTCTCCTGGTAGTCCTTCTTCTCCTGGGCACCCTATTCCCGGTTTTATTCTGACACTCCCTCAATTTCCTTCTGGACAACCTTTCTTGTTTGCCGCTAGCAATCCTAATCCTAGTGGCACTATCCCGTCCATTACACCAAACGTGCACATTCCTGTTGGTGGCCAAGGTGGTACAATTCCTTTTCCTCTTACTGGACATGTTCCCCTTACAACCCAACCCTCGGTTGGAACCCTACCTCCGATTGGAACATAATTTCCGGTTGGCACACCACCTACGATAGGGGGACCAACCCCACCTATTGGAAAAAATATACCTGACGCTTTGGCCCAGTATTGGAATCAGATGTTACAACATCTTCCTCAAATGATTGGGGGGCAACAACCTGTCCCTACTATCGGCCAACCCTATCCAGGTATACCCAATCCTATTTGGGGTCAGGGTCCGAATGTTCAACCTCAAGTCCCCGCTCAGGGTTACAATCCCTAGAGTTACTATCCTCTCCAACCACCACCGAATCTGCCTGGGCCTTCCCATTATGAGCAGACTGCTTACGGTCCTACTGGTTTGCCGACAGGGCTTCCACCCCAAAGTCACCAGTACCCACAGGTGAATCGACAATTACCCTTTCTTGCTACTTTGGATTTGCCAAATTTGTCAAGGATTTTAAATGATCCTATTCGTCACTCTCCCCAATGGCCTGTTATTCCAGCCAAGCTTCCATCGGACATTCCTAAATTTGACGACAAAGTGGGAGAGGACCCAAATAATCACGTTATGACTTTCCACCTATGGTGCTCATCCAACTCATTGATGGATGACTCTATTCGTCTATGTCTTTTTCAACGAACCCTTACCGGTTCTGCTGTGAAGTGGTATATTGAATTGCCACGAGGTTTCTTCTCTGATTTCAACACCCTAGCTATGGATTTTCTTACACATTACCAGTTATCGATCCGTTATGATACGGGAATCGATATTTTGACTTCCTTCAAACAAAGAAAAGGCACTCATATATCTGATCACATCCATGAGTGGCGAAGGAGACGACGTCTCATTAAACTTGAGCTCCCCGATCAGTTACTGGCCGAATGGTTTACAAATTCATTTGTGAATGAAATCGGTAAAGAGATTTCCATGGGTGGCATCGTCACGGAAGAGCAGGCTATAAGTTGTGCTCAATATCTTGACCTCGTTTATTCACAAACGGGAACCCTTTATGATTTACTCCCTGATTTACCTCGTCCTAATACTTCCAGCACTTCAACTACTCCAGTTGCCTCGCATGCTGCTAATGGTGTGATTGGTACTACACAAGCCCACTCACATTCTTTTTCAAGCACAACACCCAAATATACTTCTTCTAATGTTCAAAATGCTCCGTCTCCTGCCACTCCCATCGGCAAGACTTCTGTGGTAAATGCCGCCCAATCTACCCCAGCCAGTAAAAACAAATCTAAAAAGGGGAGAGGCAAGAATAAGGAGGCCAAAAATAATACTCAAGCAGAGCAACCCAAACCTACCCCTGTTGACGATCGGGATAAGCGCAAACCATGATACCATTGCCTTATCTGTGGTGATGATCACTACACGAAGGATTGTCCACGACGTGCCGAGGTCAATCAGTTCCCTAAAGGAGCTCCAAAACCGCCTGCACCGACTGTCTTGTCCCAACCCTTCCCATCTCAACAGCAGGCTCAGTTGGTCATTCATGACCAACCTTCTTCATCTACAACATCATATGTTTTGNCTCAAGCAGAGCAACCCAAACCTACCCCTGTTGACGATCGGGATAAGCGCAAACCATGATACCCTTGCCTTATCTGTGGTGATGATCACTACACGAAGGATTGTCCACGACGTGCCGAGGTTAATCAGTTCCCTAAAGGAGCTCCAAAACCGCCTGCACCGACTGTCTTGTCCCAACCCTTCCCATCTCAACAGCAGGCTCAGTTGGTCATTCATGACCAACCTTCTTCATCTACAACATCATATGTTTTGATGTGTACTGGTGATTCTAAGCAGAACAACGTTGCACTCACTACTCGCTCCAAATATTATTCTCCATCTAAGGAGAAGGTTGATGACTTATCCCCTTCGTTGGTCCAATTCTCTCCAGCAACTCCGCTTCCTAACGGTCCTCTTCATCTGGAACGACCGAGCCTAGACACAGTTCTGCGACCCCCCCCCCAAAGGGAGTCGTTCGGAAGTCATCTTTCAATCCTCATGCTCGTGCTGCCTAGAACTACAGCATAGTTGAAGATCTGGCCCAGGCACCTTCTGCGATGTCAGCCCTAGAAGTCCTTCAGTCTTGTCTCGCACAAAGGAAGGCCTTGTTAAAAGCTATAGGTGGAATTGATCCAACGGATGCGAATTTGATAGTCTTTGACTTGGACGATCACATTTCAAGGTTACCCCCCCAACTTGCGTTCCAAATACAAGTTGTTGTCTCTGACAAGAACATTTGCCGAATAGTTATAGATGAGGGTGCCTCGACCTGTGTTATGTCTCTTGCTTGTTGGAAAGCCATTGGCTCTCCTCCTTTGAATGAATCCCAGAACACTCTTAAATCCTTCAATGGCTCTGGTTTTAAGCCTTACTGTGTTCTTCCTTCATTGCCAATCACGTTAGAAGGTAAAATGGTCCAAGATGAAGTGGAAGTCTTTGACGCTCCTCTTGATTATAATCTTCTACTTGGCCGCAGCTGGATTGATTCCATGCGTGCCGTTGTGTCAACACTTTTCCGTGTAGTACGCTTCCCTCATCAAGGAAAGGTTGTTACTATTGACCAACTTGCCTTCTTCAATTCCGATACCCGTACTAGCAACGTGCCATTTATTGCTAAGACCCCACTGGGTTATGAAAATGTCGGTGTAGGCCTTTTAAAGGATTCCTCGTTAATGGGTACTTTTCCCATTCCACCGCCCGATGTTTCACACCCATCAGTTGCTTCTATTAACATGATCTCCACAGTACTTCATGAACTTCCTACGTCCCACTACCCTTGGATTGTCCCTGACCCTGGAGATCATCTTCGTTTCGGCGAAGCTATGCCGTTAAGTCCGGTTGAGTCTGCCTATCAAGCCATTCAATCTGCAACACCTTCTACCTCTTCTTTTGATGAGTTGTCTCCCAATCCTTTTCGTGTTATTTTTCCCACTGACGAGATGATTATGTCTGTCATGGAGGACACCCCTTGGGACGATGGGCATCATCGTTCTATACTCTTTCTGGAACAACAAACTCTTGAGAACTACCAACGAATTTCGCCTCCATCGACCGTTGTTGTCATCTCGACGCTTCCCGCGACTACACACGATGTGTTTGCTAAAGGGAACTTAAGTAATATCTCACCCATGATTCCCATTGACATATCCATTAAACCTGGGATAGTCGAAAATGTTCATATTGGAGCTTCGTGTTCTCCCGACGAAATCATCACCTATATGTCTCTGTTCAAAGAATTTCATGATATCTTCGCCTGGAGCTACGAAGAGATGCCAGGTATCGACCCTGCAATTGTTGTACAATATATCAAGACATACCCCGACGCTAAACCTGTCCGGCAACGCCTTCGTCTAGTTCATCCCCGTAAGGTGGCTGCTATAAAGCTTGAAGTTGAAAAACTTTTAAAAGGCGGCTTTATTTATCCGGTGGCTCTTACTGAATGGGTTTCCAATCCTATCCCGATTGACAAGAAAGGAGGCAGTATTCACGTGTGTGTTGATTATAGGGATATTAATAAAGCTTGTCCCAAAGACAACTTTCCTACCCCCTTTGTCGACCAGATTGTCGATGACTGTGCCGGAAGTGAAATGTTCTCTCTCATGGATGGTTTCTCCGGCTATAATCAAATTAACATTGCTCCCGAGGACCAACTTAAGACTGCTTTTATTTTTCCTTGGGGTACTTTTGCCTATAGGAAACTCCCTTTTGGTCTTAAGACAGTGGGCGCAACTTTCCAACGCGCTATGTCTTATTCTTTTCATGACATAAAGCATATCGTTCAACCCTATTTGGACGATTTACCCGATCATTCTATGCGTAGAGTCGATCACCATACTCACCTCCAATCCATTTTCATTCGCTGTCGGTTCTATTGTATACGTTTAAATCCTCATAAATGCATTTTTTGCGTAGAATCCGGCCATCTTCTCGGTTTTATCGTTTCTCATCAGGGGATCCGGGTGGATCCTATTAAGGTTGAGGCGATCCTTAATCTCCCTCCTCCTTCTACACTACGCCAGTTGCAAAGTTTGCAGGGGAAAGCAAACTTTCTTCTTCGTTTTATTCCTAATTACGCCAAGATAACTCATGGTTTTACGCGGCTATTAAAGAAAGATACCGAGTTCGTTTGGGATAATATTGCCAACAATGCTTTTGAAGCTTCAAAGTTTTCCCTAACGCGAGCTCCACTTCTCTCTCCTCCTGATTACAGTCGCGATTATTTCCTTTATCTTGCTGCCTCAGAGTACACTATTGGCATGGTTCTCGTCCAAGAGGATGATGCGCACGACGAACATGTTGTTTACTACTTGATTCGAAGTCTCACACCCACTGAAATCAAGTATCAACATGTTGAAAAATTGGCTTTGACTGCCGTTCAAGCCGTTCAACGCTTCCGGAATTATATCCTCTCACATAAAACTACAGTGATTTCTCATTGCAACCCTATGCAACACATCCTGACACGTCAATTTCTTGGGGGAAAATACTCCAAATGGATTGTGATACTCCAGGAGTTCAACTTGGAATTCGCTCACGCCCAATCTAAGAAATCCTTAGTTTTTGCTGAGTTGATATGTGATTTTCCTCATTCTACAATGGAAAATGGCGATTCATTACCCAATGAATCTCTTTTCCTTATTAGCACTGACGATCTTTGATATGGGGATATCATTATATATCTCCAAACCCAGACTTTTCGACCTGCTTTGTCTAGTACTGAACGACGTCGCATATGCTATCAAGTGCGTCAATACATTATCCTCGGGGATACTCTCTACCATCGAGGAATTGACTCTGTTTTTTGACGTTGTCTCATGTTTGACGAAGCCGAGAAAGCTCTGAATGAATGCCATTCCAGAGCTTGTGGTGGTCATATGTCTGGGTATGCTACTGCCCAGAGGATCTTACGCACAGGATATTTTTGGCCTTCTTTGTTTAACGACTGCATTACTGCTGTTCAGAAATGCCATGCCTGCCAGAACTACAATCAGAAAATCCGGTCACATCCTGCTCTTCTTCATCTTGTGGTCTCAGCTGGTCCTTTTGCAAAATGGGGCATCGATTTCATGACATGTCACCCTCACTCGATCGGGGGGCATGGTTACATCATTGTAGCTGTTGATTACTTTACAAAATGGGTTGAGACGATGCCGACATTCGATAATACTGGAAATATCGTAGCGTTGTTTCTTTTTAATCACGTCATATCTCATTTTGGTGTCCCCCAGCTATCATTACTGATCACGGTAGCCACTTTAGGAATTTTATGATGTCTGAAATTACGGAAAAGTTGGGTTTTCGTCATGATAACTCAATGCCCTATTATCCACAAGCTAATGGCCAGGTCGAAGCAATCAACAAAGTTTTTATAACTATGCTTCGACGAATTATAGGAATTCATAAAACAAGTTGGCACATGATGTTGTTTTCGGCATTGTGGGCATACCGGACATCTGTCAAATCCACTACTGGGTTTACGCCTTTTTGGTTAGTCTATGGTGTGGAAGCCATTCTTCCTATAGAATGCGAGATACCCTCTCTGAAGCTAGCTGTAGAACTCTTACCCAACACTTCTGCTGAAGAAGAATGTCTATTGTATCTAATGCGATTGGACGAAACTTGACGTGACGTTGCTCTAGTAATAGAAGCCCAGAAAAAGCGTGTTAAGGCACAATATGACAAGAATGTCAAGCCTCGCGTTTTCTCTACAGGTGATCTTGTTCTTCTCTATGAACAGGATCGAGATGTCTTAGGAGCTGGGAAATTCGAACCAATGTGGCGCGGGCCTTATATTGTTCACCGAGTTTTGGAAAAAGGAGCATATGAGCTGATAGATTACGATGGTATCCCTTTGAGTGAACCCAGGAATGAGTTGTACTTGAAGAAGTACTATGCATAAATCATCTGTGCACAAGTACTTTTATTTTAATGTATCATACTTTGTGTGTGTTACTATAGCTTTCTTTTGGTCATTATCTGGTCTCTGCCCTTATGTGATATTGTGTTTGATTTCCAGATGTCGGAGTCTTCGCTACCCTATATTGGCTTCATTGATGGCACTAGCCATAGTACTCGGAACGTTGCGTCTACTGCGTGGGCAATCTATGCCCCAACAAACGAACTTGTATGTTTACGAGGTGTGTGCCTTGGCCGTGTGACCAAAAACATTGCAGAGTATAGCGCAGTTATTGAATTATTAATTAATGCTATCTCGCTTGGAATTCGTCATTTGGTTGTGTGACTTGACTTGCAGCTTGTAGTACTACAGCTAAGTAATATCTACTCTATTCGAAGTCCTACTTTGTTACGGGTGTATTTGCGAATTCGCCTCTTGGAACGTTATTTTGATCACATTGAATATCAGCATATTCCTAGATGTCTTAATACATTAATAGACGCATTGGCTAATTATGTATTGGAAAGACATTTGAATCATTTATAAATCAAACACATCAAAATTCGCACAATATAAAGTAATCCGGTAGAAGCCATCTGTATATATAACGATCAAAAGAGTTTTTACAAAAAGTTTGTCCGAAGACCAAAATATCAAAAATGGAAGCTTATAGCTTCTACAAAGTGACGTCATGGATGACGTTCACGGTAACACACGAATTCCCTAGCAACCCTACGGAGCAGTCGACTCATAGTTGTTGATACCCCTACAGTGTGACGCTGATCATGTCGTGGAACCTCTTCCAGATTCATATCTGGAATGTCTACTGTCAGACCCTCTAAATTCTGTTCCACCACTTGATAATCCTCAGCATACTGTGGTGCTACTGCTGCTACCTCTCCTCACCTCTAGATAGGAGAAGTTCCAAGAGGTCTATACGGTCCAACATCTGTGTTATCAAAAAACATTTTTGTATTAGTCTTTGGATAAACATATAAAACAAAAACATTTGAATATGATAAAATTCAAAAACATTTGAATATGATAAAAATTCAAAAACATTTAAAAAGAGAAAATGTGTGTACTTCTTACCAAGGTCTCCCCACTGAGCGTCCTCAGGCAATGCCAAATCCGGATCTCCTCAAAAATCCAACCCAGCATAAGCGTAATCATCGATCATCAACATCTGGTTTTGAAGCCAGTCAAAGAAAATATCATCATATTTGATGATAGGTCCTGCTACGTGCCAGGTCATGAGCCGACACCATTTCAACATCCTTGGATCCCTAGGACCCAGTAGGTTCCACTCAACCTGTAATCTGAATACGGGGACCCTCTCAAGGAAGAAGGATACTATTAAAGATCCATACCCAAATTGTTTCAATTCACCTCGCCTGCATTTGGTTAATTGTCTTTTGATACTACGAAGCACAGCATCCGCCCAGTTGAATACTCGGGGCTCAGTACACTCGATGGCGTACTAGAAGTAGCTCTGTAATGCCATATGAGGAGAAGAACTCCCAGCCATCCGAGCTATCATGAAAAGGATAGTGCGAAGGGTCAAGTCTTGTACCCCCCAGATAGCCACTTTTCCTTTTTTTCTTTCAGCCTCAGGTACACAGTATTGATTGCAGTACTCACTCATCTTTAGCCCACCACCTCTACTACCGGTCAGGCTGACATAATACCCACGCCTGGACAATCCAATCAAAAAGTATATGTCCTCAATGTCTATGGACAAAGTATGAGCTCCTACATTGAAAACCTGCTAATCTGGGTCCCACATACGGACCAGGAACTCTAGAAGTCTGACCTGAGCCCTCATACCAGGAATGCGAAAGTATTTTAAGAGCCCGCAATTTCTCAATGCTGCTATGGTGGGAGGATGATTCTCGGAATTTGCATTATCCTCTTCATGTTCTCTTTCACGCCACTCAAGCACCATGTTTATGGCTATTTACCTGCACAAGGAACATAAAAGGAGGATTAATGATTTTATTCATGATCTGGATCTTTTTCATTGGCTAAAAATTTAATTTTTTTTTGGAGTTTGCAGTTCTCGTAGGTGCCTCATTAGCACAATGAGAGAACCTTGCAGGTGGATTAAGGCTCACCTGCGAGAACACATCATTCTCGCAGGCCCCTTATGGGCTGCTTGCGAGAATGCCTACGCGCATGTAGGGTTCAAAAAACCACTTGAAAATAAAAAACTAACCAATGAAATTAAAAATTTAAACCATAAAAATATCAAACATGAAGAGCTTACCTTAATGCTACAGACGGCTTGTCGAATGGTCTCCTGTAGCTCCCGGAAATTAACATCAAATTCGGAGGGTAAAAAGGGGGGTTTTGGAGCTCAATAGTGGAAATGTGAAATGATATGGTAAAAATGACTATTTACTCATTTGATTTACTTTTTACTATGTCATTTTGGGTTTTTTATGCTTATTTATTGAATAAACCTAATCCCTAATATCAAGATGAGTGTAATGACTTGCAGGTGTGATGACGTTGATAATTAAACACAAGGGTATGGACATATTTTTCTTCGTTATGGCGTGTTTTTTATTATTTTTTATGGTTTTTTACATAAAACCTCGAGTGTCGTTTTTGTCCGTTCTTACACTCGTAAATACATGAGAACGTGATCAAGCATAGTTTTATCACTTTTTCGGGCTCAACAAGGTTATACGAAAAAGGAACCCCCCTGGAGTCCTCTTTAAGCTCTTTTCAGACTCTCTAAACATGAAAAGATCGTCGAGTGACCTTGCTATTTTCACGCTCGATAAAGTATTTTAAGTACGCGTCTAGTGAGCGATAATTTATCTCTTTTTTGGTCTCATCCAGACTATTTTACGAAAAAGGAACTGAGAGAGTTCTCTTTTAAGTGTTTTTCCAAACTCTATAATCTTTAAAAACCTTCGAGTTTTCTATCTCTAGACTCATTAAACAAACATTGACAGACCCGTGATGGGACCAAACCACTCCTTCTTAGGGTTCGTTAAACATACTCTGAGGGACTCATCCGAAGGATGAGCTTACATCAACAAACATATGATATCCTCCTCAATCTTGCGTAAAAATAAAGAGGTACTCGCCAGAAATGGTGGGGGGAAATTTGGTAAAGGGATATGTTTTCATTTTCGTATTGATTGGCAGTAAGTGTCTCTCTTGAACATGACACCCCCTATTCATCATTTGAAGCCGATTTGGGAAATCCATTTGTCTCTCATTCGATTTGCTACAAGGTCATTCCCTGTGTCGGCTTTGAGTCAATGCTGCCAAATCATTGGTCGTGTCATTCATATGTTCAAGAGCAGTCTATCTGAAACCTATATTGAGTCGACCATCTGCAGTTATCCATTCTCTCCGTGTCGGCCTTCCTTGTGTCTGGTCCAATTTACAAAATACTATGTTTCAACTTCAAACTCTGTTACTCATTTCGTGTCATTGATGGGGGATACATCAAGGCCCTCCTGTGACGAGTTTTGTTTCATTGACTTCAGCTCATTATCCAGAATCAAGACTTAGAAATTATTTGGTACCTTGGAACTTGCATGCCTCAATGGCAGGTTCCTCGCTTTCGACAGTGGGTTTACATCATTGACCCCTGATCAAAAGATTCTGTCAGGTGTTCGACATCAACTCATTTATTCACACTCGATGGATTGTACTATGGTACCTTGGGAGTCATTGACATCAATGGTGATTTCCCTCGCAATTGTTAAGGGTTTCATTATTGACCGGTAATCAAGTGGTGTCTACCATGTTCGACTTCAACACATGTAATCACATGGTTAGATTCGTACTTTAGGTGACGATATTGAAGACCCTGGATATCATCTTTGTAATCCAGGTTGCGATGGAGTATGTATAAGTTGTGACACATAGATCCACTGTGTATGTTTCGTGGCTATGTCATCTTGATTTGAAATTTCTTGCATAGATCTACAGTGTATTCCGGTAGCTATGCTATATTTTGACGGCATGGATCCACAGTGTATGATTGGTGGCCATGACCCATGTCTACAATGTCATTAGTCTGTGATCCGAGTATGGGAATGCCTACCTCAGAATTGGTATATATGATATTCTGCAAATGCTTGGTTGTTCGCAGGTTTCTAATTAGATGTGCTCCTGGTTCTTGACACACACATGCATCTTACAAAGTCTATCGACTATCACTGGTTCCAATATCAGACTTTGGGGGGCATTATGTTACCCATAATTTTGGTCGTCATGATGATGTATTGATGATGGTGTACTCAGGATCTTCATTAGAACTTTCTCCTGAGAAAAGTTAATTTCTTCTCTTTCCAGAAATATCATTTTTGAGGAAGGCTCGCAGGCTGCCAATACATTTGCCTACGAGAATGCATGATTCTCGTAGGCTGCCTTAAGCTAGGGTGCAAGAAGTTCGCACTATGTTTAACTGATAGGGTGCAAACTCTTTCCAAAGAAGGGAAAAAGATGAATTCTCGAAACTTCTAGAAGGGAATCTTCTAGAAGGATGAGATGGCATTCGAATGGTTATCTAAGTACTGGATTTCCTGATATTTTGGGATCATTCTTATCTAAGTAACCAATTCATTCTCTCCTATATATTGAGTGGATTCTCATGGAAAATTTTAGAAGCAAACAAGGTTAATCAAGATTCATTGGAGAATTGGTGAAAGACTGTGTGAAGGATTGATGCTACAACAGCTAAGAATTCTAGCAAGATTATCAAAGGTGGTTGATCTTCTTTATACAAGTGAGCAAGTGTGTGTGTCAGAGCCAAGGGTCATCGAAAGGAAGCTTGCAACATCAAGGCTCAGGTTGTAATCTTTACTTTCCATCAATATGATATAGTAATATGTCCCTTTCCCATAAAGTTGATTCTACTTTATTGTATAACTCCTTGATCATATACATAGATTCACTGTTGAATAGATTGTGCTTTCTTCACTTCGGTTGGTTTGTATTGTTTTGGTCTTGACTGCACGAAAGCACTGGAGCGAAGCGGGAGAAACAAAGACCAAAGGAAGCGATCTTAAGGTATGTTCTTTGATCTTGCCTCCTAGTACATTCAATAGTTAAAATCTAGGAAAAGAGTATTATTCTGTCTTGCTTTGTTCTAGATCCAGGTGGATCTAGGGAGATCGGTTTGTGTCCGCACTTACGGATTTATCCAATAACACTAGATCAAATGTCCTTGTATTAACTGTGGTAAATCCAGTGGCATGCTCAATAACAATTCTATTTGGATCATGTTGATTCATCTGTAACCTATACCATTTAACCTCAAACATAACTAATTTGAATTATTTAAAGTCACACTCAATTATATCATCCAAATACCCATAGTATATATTTTTTGATATTGTTGGATGCCTGCCCCTTCTTGAGGAAACATTAGTGACCTGAAATACTGCATTTATCCCACAATCAAAGGTTTTCTTCTTGCTATCCAACTTTTTGATGCGAAATTTACGACCATTGCACCACACAGCCTTGTGGTCTGTCAATTGCAATATTCCCGACACATAAAAAATGCATTATCAATCAATAAACATATTTAGACTGAGGAAAAATTTATAAAACAAAACACATCACATATATTAATATATTGGAAAAAAACTAAAACATGATGTGGGTGAATAATATGCTTGCACGTTTATCTTTTAAACCATCTACTAAATCGATTTCCCTATAAGTAAGATTGGTATCTTGATTGCAATGAGCTTCTTTAAGAAAAGTAGCCACCATTTCCCATGATAAACTACCATTACATTGTATACATAGATCTTTCCATCCCTTCATCTAATCAAGATTGTTTGAAATGTATAAATGTAGTGCATCCCACTCTCAACCAACTATATGAAAAAAGAATAAAAATTACTAATTAGAATAAATATTAATTATTGATGGAAGGTAAATAAAAATTAAATAAGTACAATATAGAAATAAATCAATATTAATGAAAAGTGTTATAGATCTCTACCATATAATTACCTTTCACTTTCCTCATTCTACCTTTCTCGACCAGGACCTCCCCTTTGAATTTGTTAATGGAATTGACATCCCAAATCCTTCATAATTTTTGTTGCTAATTTTGGAAGATACTGACTAATATACACCAAGGATTGATATACCATATAACTTTCCACCATAGAGCCATCGATATGTGTTCTTTGTCTAACGAAATCCTTCAATGACTTCAAGTGCCTCTCCACCATCCACATTGACCTTGTGTGTACATGTCCACACATTCCAATCTCCTCAACTTGGTTAATGAGGTAGTGTCCTTGTGTATTGAAAATGCCAGAGGTAGATACTTTTGCATTTCACACATTAGCCAAGGAATTTATCTCCTCCAATATTTTATATCTTCTTTGTGGATTTCTTTGGATGACAACCACCTACACATGATATAACAAATCAAATCATCAATTTCAATAACAACGTATATATATACATTGAAAGTAAAACAGATGTCAACAAGTTGAGCAACACAGATTTTTCATATAAATAATTAATATTTACATAATGTATTTTCCAAGATCATATATAAAATTTTTTACATTGTTTTCAAATTTTTCAGGGAGAGATAGAGGTAGAAAATATTGTAACAAAAAAGGGATCATTGATTTTTTTGAAAAGAAAATAAAATTATGATACTAAAAAGTCGCATATTTACCAATATATAAATCTACCAAAATAATTAACTTAATGAAGGTATGTAATTCATTAGTTTTCACCCCACCAAATTCACCTTTCTTCATTAAGATATTATTTATGTTTGAAGAAAATCCCATGGGAAATTTAATTTTCTGAATGACCTCTTTTACACCATTGCTTTGTTGCTCTGTAAATAACCATGGAATACTATCTCGATGTCCATCGCTATTTGAATTAATCACATTTTTCATTGAATGATTGGCTTCCTAAATGTCAGTACAAATTTTGACATTTTTTTCTTTGTCACTTCTTCCATCTAAGATTCTCCACAACGTTTCTGTTACATTCTTCAAAATGTGCATTGTATCAAAAAAATGAGCTATTTGTAAGTTCTGATAGTAGTGCAACATATTGAATTGTATAGGGTAACTTTTCATTCCTTGTGGAAGCCCATTAATGCCTTGATGACATTTATGAAAAAT
Organism: Picea mariana; assembly: GCA_032191745.1. Lineage (NCBI taxonomy): Eukaryota > Viridiplantae > Streptophyta > Pinopsida > Pinales > Pinaceae > Picea > Picea mariana. The sequence goes on along the minus strand of JASDQU010737351.1, from coordinate 227,321 downwards.
ATATGAGATTACAACAATAATTGTTAGATACAATAAACAAAATTCAATACAAATTAAAATTGTAAGACATTAATATATATGACACATAGACTAAATGCTTACCTTGACAATTTCTATTATATTCCAACTTCCATAAGTGAGGTGTCATTCTTGGTGGTTTTATTCCAATCTCTTATTTAAAATTGAAAATATGTTTTTTTGTAGTTCGATACCTACGGTTCTTAGGGAGGAAGTGTCTATACTCATCAAACACCTCATTTCCTAGACTTCTTGAATGACATCATTTCATCCTAGGACCACAAACTGGACATGCTAATTACCCTTTGTTTTAATACCTACAAGATATGAATTAATGTTAGTATTATTTATATAACAAGGAATTAATATTTAAGAAGTATGCATCATATTTTCATAAAATTATATACTATTAAAGTGCAGTAGTATGTTACATACCACACAAATGTGTTATCCATGGGGCTTCATGAATTGTCCATGTAAGTATTCGATG
>JASDQU010737351.1:203898-226052 GCA_032191745.1 Picea mariana | reverse complement strand
GGATTCTCTTCCAGAGTCATATCTGGAATGTCTGTTGTCAGACCCTCTAGATTCTGTTCCACTATTTGATAATCTTCAGCATACTGTGGTGCTACTGCCGCTGCTTCTCCTCTCCGCTGGATGGGAGAAGTGTCGGGAGGTCTATACGGTCCAAGATCTGTGTTATCAACAAACGATTTTGTATTAGTCTTTGGATGAATATATATAAAAACAAAAACATTTGAATATGATAAAAATTCAAAAACATTTAAAAAGAGAAAATGTGTGTACTTCTTACCAAGGTCACCCCACTGAGTATCCTCTGGTAGTGCTAAGTCCGTATCTCCTCGGAAATCTAGCTCGGCATAAGCATAGTCATCGATCATCAACATCTGGGTTTGCAGCCAGTGAAAGAAAATATCGTCGTACTTGACGATCGGTCCTGCTACGTGCCGGGCCATGAGCCGACACCATCTCAGCATCCTCGGATCCCTAGGACCCGGTATGTTCCACTCAACCTGTAGTTGAAATACTAGGACCCTCTCAAGGAAGAAGGACACCAACAAAGATCTATAGCCAAATTGCTTCAGGTTACCACGTCTGCATTTAGTCAATTTTTTTTTGATACTGCGAAGCACAGCATCTGCCCAGTTGAATACTCGAGGCTCAGTACACTCGATGGTGTACTGGAAGTAGCTCTGTAATGCCATATGAGGAGCAGAACTCCCAGCCATCCAAGATATAGTAAAAAGGATAGTACGAAGGGTCAAGTCTTGTTCTCCCCAGATAGCTACTTTTCCTTTTTTCCTTTCAGCCTTGGGTACACAGTATTGATTACAGTACTCACTCATCGTTAGCCCACCACCTCTACTACCGGTCAGGATGACATAGTATCCGCGTCAGGACAATCTAGTCAAAAAGTATATGTCCTCAATGTCTATGGACAGTGTGTGAGCTCCCACATTGAAAACCTGCTGATCTGGGTCCCACATATGGACCAGGTACTCTAGTAGTCTGACTTGGGCCCTCATGCCCGTGATGCGAAAGTATTTCAAGAGCCCACATTCTCTCAATGCAGCTATGGTAGGCGGATGATTCTTAGCCATTGTATTATCCTCTTCATGTTCCCTTTCACGCCACTCAAGCACCATGTTTATGGCCAAATATCTGCACAAGGAACATAAAAGGAGGATTAGTGAATTTTTCATGATCTGGATCTTTTTCATTGGCTAAAACAATTAAAAATTTTTGGAGTTTTCGGTTCTCACAGGTGCCCCATTAGCACAGTGCGAGAACCTCGTGGGTGGCTTAAAGTTCACCTGCGAAAACACATCATTCTCACAGGCCCCATATGGGCTGCCTGCGAGAATGCCAACGTGCATGTAGGATTCAAAAGACAACTTGAAACTACAGATTTAACCAATGAAATTAAAAATTTTAACCATGAAAATGTCAAGAATGAATAGCTTACCTTAATGTCGCAGACGGCTTGTTGAATGGTCTTTTGTAGCTCCTGCAAATTGACGCCAAACTCGGAGGGTAGAAGGGGGGTTTTGGAGCTCAATAGTGGAAATGCAAAATGATGTGGTAAAAATGATTATTTACTCATTTGATTTACTTTTTACTATGTCATTTTGGGTTTTTTATTCTTATTTATTGATTAAACCTAATCCCTAATATCAAGATGAGTGTAATGACTTGCAGGTGTGATGACGTTGATAATTAAATACAAGGGTATGGACATATTTTTCTTCGTTATGGCGTATTTTTGATTGTTTTTTAGGGTTTTTTACATAAAACCTCGAGCGTCGTTTTTGTCCGTTCTTGCACTTGTAAATATATGAGAACGTGATCGAGCATAGTTTTATCACTTTTTCGGGCTCAACAAGGTTATACGAAAAAGGAACCCCCCTTGGAGTCCTCTTTAAGCTCTTTTTAGACTCTCTAAACATGAAAAGATCGTCGAGCGACCTTGCTATTTTCACGCTCACTAAAGTATTTGAAGTACGTGTCTGGTGAGCGATAATTTATCTCTTTTTCGGTCTTATCTAGACTATATTACGAAAAAAGAACTGAGAGAGTTCTCTTTTAAGTGTTTTTCCAAACTCTATAATCTTGAAAAACCTTCGAGTTTTCTATCTCTGGACTCGTTAAACAAACATTGACAGACCCGTGATGGGACCGAACCACTCCTTCTTAGGGTTCGTTAAATATACTCTGAGGGACTCGTACGAAGGATGAGCTTACATCAACAAGCATATGTTATCCTCCTCAAGCTTGCGTAAAAATAAAGAGGTACTCGCCAGAAATGGTGGGGGAAAATTTGGGAAAGGGATATATTTTCATCTTCGTATTGATTGGCAGTTAGTGTCGCTCTTGAACATGACACCCTCTATTCATCATTTGAAGTCGGTTTGGGAAATCCATTTGTCTCTCATTCGATTTGCTACAAGGTCATTCCCTGTGTCATCTTTGAGTCAATGCTGCCAAATCATTGGTCGTGTAGTTCATATGTTCAAGAGAAGTCCATTTGAAACCTATATTGAGTCGGCCATCTGTAGTTATCCATTCTCTCCGTGTTGGCCTTCTCTGTGTTTGGTCCAATTTGCAAAATACTCTATTTCACCTTCAAAATCTGTTACTCATTTCATGTCATTGATGGGGGATACATCAAGGCCCTCCTATGACGAATTTTGTTCCGTCAACTTCAGCTCATTATCTGGAATCAAGACTTAGAAATTATTTGGTACCTTGGAGCTTGCATGCCTCAATGGCAGGTTTCCTCGCTTTCGACGGTGGGTTTACATCATTGACCCCTGATCGAAAGAGTCCATCAGATGTTCAACATCAACTCATTTATTCACACTCGATGGATTGTACTATGGTACCTTGGGAGTCATTGACATCAATGGTGATTTCCCTCGCACTTGTTAACGGTTTCATCATTGACCGGTAATCAAGTGGTTTCTACCATGTTCAACTTCAACACATGTAATCACATGGTTAGATTCATACTTTGGGCGACGAGATTGAAGACCCTGGATATCATCTTTGTGATCTAGGTTGTGATGGCGTATGTATAATTTGCGACACATAGATTCACTATGTATGTTTCGTGGCTATGTCGTCTTGATTTGAAATTTCTCGCATAAATCCACAGTGTATTTCGGTGGCTATGCTACATTTTGATGACATGGATCCATAGTGTATGATTGGTGTCCATGACCCATGTCTATAATGTCATTAGTCTATGATATGAGTATGGGAATGCCTACCTCATAATTGGTATATATGATATTATGCAGATGCTTGGTTGTTCACAGGTTTCCGATTAGGTGTGCTCCTGGTTCCCGACACACACATGTAGCTTACAAAGTATATCGGCTGTCATTGGTTCCAACCTCATACTTTCGGGGGCATTCTATTACCCATGATTTTGGTCATCATGATGATGTATTGATGATGGTGTACTCAGGCTCTTCATTAGAACTTTCTCCTGAGAAAAGTTACCTTTATCTCTTTCCAGAAATCACATTTTTAAGGACTGTTCGCAGACTACTAGTATATTTTCCTGCGAGAATGCATGATTCTCGCAGGCTGCCTTAAGCCAGCGTGCGAGAAGTTCGCACTGTGTTGAAATACTAGGGTGCGAACTCTTTCTAAAGAAGGGAAAAAGATGAATTCTCGAAGTTTCTAGAAGAGAATCTTCTAGAAGGATGAGATGGCATTCGAATGGTTATCTAAGTACTGGATTTCCTGATATTTTGGGATCATTCTTATCCAAGTAACTAATTCATTCTCTCCTATATATTGAGGGAATTCTCATAGAAAAGGTTAGAAGAAAACAAGGTTAAGCAATTCATTGGAGAATTGGTGAAAGACTGTGTGAAGGACTGATGCTACAACAGCTAAGAACTCCAGCAAGTTTATCAAAGGTGGTTGATCTTCTTCATACAAGTGAGCAAGTGTGTGTGTCGGAGCCAAGGGACATTGAAAGGAAGTTTGCAACATCAAGGCTCAGGTTGTAATCTTTACTTTCCATCAATATGATATAGTAATATGTCCCTTTCCCATATAGCTAGTTCCACTTTATTGTATAACTCCTTGATCATATACATAGATTGATTGTTGAATAGATTGTGCTTTCTTCACTTCGGTTGGTTTGTATTGTTTTGATCTTGACGGTACGAGAGAACTGGAGCGAAGCGGGAACAACAAAGGCCAAAGGAAGTGATTATAAGGTATGTACTTTGTTCTTGCCTCCTAGTTCATTCAATAGTCAAAATCTAGGGAAAGAGTATTATTCTGTCTTGCTTTGTTCTAGATCCAGGTGGATCTAGGGAGATCGGTTTGTGTCTGCACTTACGGATTTATCCAATAACAGTTAAGTAACCAGAGCAGCTAGAGTTATCAAAGCACTATTACCAGTAGTTCAACACATACTCAGTCAAGCATCCTAGGAAGATCTATGGTATATGAAATGAGGCTACCTATCTTTAGGGGAGATGGATCTGAAGATCCTGATCAACATTGGTTCTTATACGAAGCTGTATGGAGTATTAAGCAAGTCAATGATGAAACAGTTAAGAGAGCTCAATTTAGTACTACCTTGAGAGACCACACACTGAGATGGTACATGAAGTTTGTTAAAGGAGTTGCACAACCTAAACCACTAAACGATATCAAGACTGCGTTGAGTGAATAATTCAAGAAACCCAAGTTGGAGTCACAGTGCATTACTGAACTGAAATAAATCAAGAAGAGAGTAGATGAACCTATTTGGGAGTTTGATCAGAGGTTTAAGACCTTGACAGGCTGTTTGAGTTTTCAGATTCTAGACGAGAAGAACAAGGAATGGTTCATTGCTGCCCTCTTGCCACATATCAGAGTTCCTCTGATGCAACCGAAGGTTTCTTCGCAGGTTGAAGCGTTGGATATCACCATGAAACTAGAATCAACCCCTATGGGAGAATCCATCTCAGGAATGAGTCAAATTCCGAGTCAATTAACTAGCTTATCTCTACAGGTCGAAGATATGAAGACAGATAAGGGAAAAGATAAAAGAGAAAACATCTAGTGTATCAGATGCAAATTAGAAGGCCATGACAAGGAGCATTGTCTCATGTTTAATGAGTACTTATCCTCAAGAGCACCGATCCCTTTGATGTAGGTTACTCTACCCTGGTGCGAGGTATGTAGAAATAGACATTGCTCTGGTGAATGTTATTACATGAAAAAATATGTCCAGACACCTACAAATCTTTACTGCACATTATGTAAATCTATGGGGCATGATGAGAAGGTTTGTAGGGCTTATGACCTCTTACATAAATGGTCAAGATATACATATAGAATTCAAGGAGAGATGCAGTAGGAAGGAAATACTGCACAGTTTAACTCTCCAGGAAGAGGAAACTTTAACCCTCGTAGTGGATTCCAAGGATGAGGATGAGGAGGAGGCATGGGTTGAGGTCGAGGTCAGATCATTTGTTATAACTACACATAGCGATGACACTTGGCAAGGGACTGTCAGAACCCTTGTACCACTTGTAGTTACTGCAACTCATTTGAACATGTCATTGAAGATTGTCTCGTGCTGTTAGCCAAACTGCAGGAGAGACGAGAATGAAACCAGAAAGTACAACTAATATTAGCAGAACCTCACGGAGAGGATCCCAGAGTCATTGTTATCATTAGAGGAGGTGTTGTTACAGGAGAGGACAGGGTGAATCCAGGGAAGATTACAGAAGAATCAAGGGTCAAAAGAGCTACAGAGAAGACATAGGTGTTTGATCCAAAGAAAGAAAAGCAGACGTTTGAAGAGACAAGAAGAGAATTCAGAAGAGATCAAGCTTCTTCATCAAATACATAGCTAGAAGTGAGAGAATGTGGAATGCCTCTGGCATTCGATCAGTCAACTGCACCTCGAGATGGAAAAGAGGCAAGCAAGCTTATTATCTTCTTGTATACATTTATTGAATTGATTAAGGATGAAAGAGCCATACAATAACTACAAAATTTGATCAAACAATATGAGATAGATAGGATAGATCCTTTGTTGAATAGAGTAGTACATCAAGTATCCAGAAAGAGAAGAACAAACAAGGAATTACACCTTAATGCTTAGATTGGAGAATATGACATCGATTATGTGGTCCTTGACTTGGGATCATAAGTCAATGTTAGGAAGAAGAAGACTTGGGCACTGATGGGAAAACCTAAGATAACTTACTCCCCTATCAGGCTCAAGATGGCTAATCAGCAAGCAGTAAGCCCCTTTGGAAGAATAGAGCATGTCCCTGTGGATATCGATGGGGTAAGAACATTTGTAGACTTCGAAGTAATTGAGATAGTTGATGATAACTGTCTTTATGCTACGCTGTTAGGAATTGATTGGGATTTCAACAATTCTACTGTGGTTGACTTAAAGAAAAGAAGAATGACGTTTGAATGTGATGGCCTTAGGGTCATTGTAGCTCTTGATCCTGATGAAGGTCACAGATTCACAGAACCCATCAGAGAAGACAGTTGTGCTTATGAACTAGAGAACATATATAAATTGACAACAAGACAACATGATTACATTAATCCTACAACAGATGGAAATTTAAGATGACGAAGTGACAACACATGCTCATCAGACTCGGAAGAAGCACTAGAGAACTGACATATCAAAATGTATGAATTTTCTATGTGGATGTGTGCTTGGTTGACCAGGGAAGTTCACTGGATTGGCACAAAAGTAATTAACCTACCCACATTTGATGGTTTAAATCACTTAGAAACATTCCTATTGGAATTTGAAGAAATTGTACTAGTACAACAGAGATTGTTGGAACTAGACGAAGCATTGAAAGCAACGTGAGTAGGATGGTGGGGAACACACAAGAAGAGCATTGTGGAGTGGGTGCAATGTCACACTTTGATGACAGTGCACTTTTTGGACCAGGTCGAAGGGTGCGAAGTCCGTTACACAGGTCAGAGTTGTTCGAAGGGCCATGTGAAAAATTGTGAGGAGGCCTGGAACATCACTCCTCAAGAACAGTGGGTGCATAAATTCATTAACACTTTGGACACAATGTCTATCAATTGGTATATTCAAGCAGAACTGCGCCTCACCACTACATATTGGCACGGTATGACTCAGAAATTTGTAGCTACATTTTTATTTGAAAGTCAATGCCCAAAAATAGATCAGGGTTTACAATTTGTAAGACATAAATTCTTTGAGGAGGCACCTAAATGCCCTGTTGAGAAAGAAGAAGATGAATGGACTGCACCTCTTCAAAAATTACAGGGTTGTTACAATATCAATGCTGATGAAGAAGATGATCCTAGGAAGGTGAACATTGCAGAAAATGAATGACAGAGAGACATAGAAGGGCCATGTGTTGAACTACCTTTCATTGGAAAACCAATCAAAATCAAGAAAGTTAATATTGGGACAGAGAAAGCATCTAAACTCGCAAACATTGGAGATTATTGGGATGATTCCACGATTGATAATATCACAAAATTACTACATGAATATCAGGACTTGTTTCCAACCAAGTTCACATACATGAAGGGAATTAAAGGTCCCATGGGAGAAATGAAAATCCCCTTGAAACCAGATGCAAGGCCAGTTAAGTAGAGACCCTACAGATTGAATCCCAAATATAAATAGAAATTCAAGATTGAATTAGGTAGAATATTAGAAGCAAGAATCATAGAACCTATTGAAGAGTCAGAATGGATTAGCCCTATGGTGGTCTAGGGTAAGAAGACAAGAGAAATCAGAATCTATGTAGATTTAAGAAAGATGAATGATGCATGTTTAAGGATCCATTCCCTACACCGTTTACTGATGAAGTGTTAGAAAATGTGAGAGGACATGAAGTTTATTCCTTCACAGATGGATTTTCAGGTTATCACCAGAACAGGATTGCTAAGGAAGATCATAATAAGACCACATTTGCAACAGAATGGGGTTATTTTCAGTACACAGTGATGCCTTTCGGATTGAAGAATGCACCAACCATCTTATCTAGGGTGGTGGTCGAAGCATTCAAAGTTTTTATACATAAATGTTTGGAAGCATATTTTGATGATTGGACTATGTTTAGCTTATTGAAAGACCATATTGAATGTTTAAGATTGATGTTAGATAAATGTAGGCAATGTCAGATTTCCATGAACTTGAAGAAATTTATTTTCTTTTCACCCTTTAGAGTGCTTCTAGTACATATTGTGTGTAATAAGGGGTTGTTGGTAGATCCTTCCAAGATTTCCATCATTGTTGACCTACCTCCTCCTACCTAGGTTAGACAGTTGCTCACTGCATTAGGGCATATTGGATACTACAGAAATTTCATCAAGGGCTATGCACAGATAAAAACACCAATGGAAGATCTTTTAAAGAAATATTGTCAATTCCTATGGTCAGATGAATGTCAGCAGAGCTTCGACACACTTAAACACAAAATGGTTACTATGCCTATTCTGGTTTTCCTAGATTGGAGTAGGGAATTCTATGTGCATGTCGATGCTTCATCTATTGCATTAGGAGCAGGGTTAGCACAACCAGGAGCAAGAGATATTGACCACTTGTTAGCCTTTGCTAGTAGGAAGATCTCTACAGCTGAGATAAATTACACTACCACCGATCGAGAAGGTTTATCCAGGGTGTACGCGCTACAGAAGTTTTGACACTACTTGTTGGGAGGACATTTTAATATGTTTACTGATCACTCTGTGCTGAAATACCTAGTCAAGAAGCCAATGTTGGGGGGAAGAATATGCAGGTGGCTACTGTTATTCGAGGAATATGATTTTGAGATTGTGGTCAAGATAGGAAGAATGAACAAGGAACCTGACCACTTGTCTAGGTTAGAACATGGAGAGGAACCTACCAGTTTGGAGGATACACTACCAGATGCACAATTGCTAGATATCAGAAAGGTTGATGATCACTTTACCGAGATAGTCCAGTTCCTGTCTACAGGAATGGCACCTCGCGAATATACAGTCATTCAGAAGAAATAATTAGTAGCTCGTACTACAGATTTTTCACTTATAGCTGAACAACTATACAAGATGGGACCTGATGAGATATTGCGGCGATGTGTTATGGAGACAGAAAGACCATTGATTCTAAAAGAAGCACATAAAGGCATCGTAGAAGGACATTATGTAGGAAAAGAAGCAACGTAGAAGATTCTTAGAGTTGGCCTCTAGTGGCCCACTTTACACAGAGCCTGTGATGTATGCCAAAGAGTTGGGAAACCTTCTAGAAGACATGAGATACCGTTAGCACTGCAACTAGCATTATAGGCATTTGATTTTGTGGGACCTATCAACCCACCAGGAAAGCGCACAAGAGGGAGATACATTATCACTATGATAGAGTATTTTACCAGATGGGTAGAAGCAAGGGAAGTTAAGGACTGTAGTTCATCTACAACTTCTCAGTTTATATTTGAGGGCATAATAACAAGGTTTGGATGCCCTAATATCCTTATGAGTGATCAAGGTACATATTTTATTAATAACACTATTGAAGCCCTGACTCAGGAATTTGAAGTTCATTGTCAGAAGAGAACCCCTTACCATCCACAAACGAATGGTATAGTCGAAGCTTTCATTAAGATCTTGGAGACAATGTTGACGAAGATTTGTAGTGTAAACATGGATGATTGGGATTTGAGAGTACCCGCAGTGTTATGGGCCTAACGAACCACTTGCAAGAAGCTGACAATGCAGACCCCCTTTAAGTTGGTTTATGGTTTGGAAGCAGTGGTACCTATGGAATACTTGATTCCTAGTTTGAGAATTACAACATTTACAGGTATGGACAACTCTAGCGTTGTTCAAAACATACTTTCATAGTTGGTAGAACTAGAGGAGGACAGGTTTATTGCATGATTTCATCGGCAGGTACAAAAGGAACGTGAAAAGACTTACCATGATAGACACATCAAGAATTCATTCATTCAAGCAAGGAGATATGGTATTGGTATATGACAATAAGTTCATGAAGCATCCAGGGAAGTTCAGGACACATTGGTTGGGACCATATGAAGTTGCCTATGTCACAGAAGGAGGATCGACATAGTTGAAGACCCTGAATGGAGAATGAAAGGAAGGTTTGGTAAATGGGAGTCAGTTGAAACTATACTATGAAAACCAACTGTCTCATAGCTATCAGTAAAAGTAGAAGAAGAAGGGTCTAGGTACCAGGTGCAGTTTAAACTAGGTACCATACACAGAAAAGACAATCTACACATGACATGGAGGGACAGAATAGGAAGCACAGGCTGCTTGTGCAGTCTGAAGTCGAAGTGAAACCGAAGTTTCAGTCTTGCAATGCCTCGAGATGAGTCACATGTGAGTGTTGGGGGCATGTTGGCCCTTGTTTATGGAAGAAAGCGAATATTAAGGAGGAAAGACGAAGTACAAACTACGTGGAAGGCATATTGACTGAGAATGGGTTGAACTAGCCAAAGAAGCGGAAAAGAAGGAGTGAAGTAAGGGAAAGCGAATCGTTGAACAAAAAGATTAAGGAAGACAAATCAACAAGGAAGATGGATCATGGACAACTCAACAAACGGAAAAATCCACCAACGAATGCTTTGGAGCACCTCGCGGGAAAGAATGAGAGACAGGTTGGCGAAGCCCTCAAAATGTGGGTCAAGTTGGCCTAGGGTTTTAGACACCCAGGGTTTTGGAATTCAAGTTTTTGGAACCTAGACTTCGATCTAAGTTCATCTGAGAGTCATTGTAATGTATAAATAAGGACCTAGATGAGAGGAGAGGGGTTCGTTGTTCGTTATTATTGGTTAATGTTTGTTGATTATTGTTGTTATTGAGAGGGAAGCATTGTGAGGTGAGAGGGTTCTGGTATTGTAAGATCTTCAAATGGGTGCGAAGATCAACCCTGCAGTTGGGTGCGCAAAAAGGGGAGAGAAAAGAGAGAGAGATCTTCAAGCTAAGTGTGTAGATTAAAATGTATATTTTCATATAATATATCAAGAAACATAGTTCTGTGGATGTAGCCCCAGGGAGTGGGTGAACAACGTATATCTTGTTGTTCTCTGTGGTTGATGCTGTATTCTTTGCTGTTTGTCATGTTGTTATTGGGTTGTTGTGTTAGATCTGAGATATAACTCTGTGAAGTAGGTACAAGCTTGGTAAAGAATAACTAGATCTCTGCGTGTTGTTCTTTGGATTAAATTGCATTTCCTTTGGTTGTAGACACCCATGTCCTGCAACCCCCTATTGCTACTTCGGGTGAGACTGCATCTTCTCTGCAGGTGTTTCCGAAAGGGCCAGTAGTTAGGGCTTGTTGGTGTGCTATTAGTGTTGAACCCTGGGTCTTCCCTTGTGCCAAAAAATGGTTTCGTTGTCAGGACAGGGATCTTCTTAAGGGAATTTCAAGGTGGTTTCCATCGAAGACAAAGATTCAGAAGTGGATAGTAGAACAAGAAAAGGACTTCGCTAAAGCCCAGAGTTATTAGAGCACTGTTACCAGTAGTTCAACACATACTTAGTCAAGAACCCTAGGAAGATCTATGGTAGATGAAATGAGGCTACCTATCTTTAGGGGAGATGGATCTGAAGATCCTGATCAAATTTGGTTCTTATACGAAGCTGTATGGAGTATTAAACAAGTCAATGACGAAGCAATTAAGAGAGCTCAGTTTAGTACTACCTTGAGAGACCGCACACTGAGATGGTACATGAAGTTTTTTAAAGGAGTTGTACAACCTAAACCACTAAAGGATATCAAGACTGCGTTGCGTGAATAATTCAAGAAACCCAAGTTGGAGTCACAGTGAATTACTGAATGGAAAGAAATCAAGTAGAGAGTAGATGAACCTATTTGGGATNGATTTCGATAAGAGGTTTAAGACCTTGATAGGCCGTTTGAGTTTTCAGAATCCAGACGAGCAGAACAAGGAATGGTTCATTGCTGCCCTCTTGCCACATATCAAAGTTCCTCTGATGCAACCGAAGGTTTCTTCGCAGGCTGAAGTGTTGGATATCTCCATGAAACTAGAATCAACCCCTATGGGAGAATCCATCTTAGAAATGAGTCAATTTCTGAGTCAGTTAACTAGCTTATCTCTACAGGTTGAATATATGAAGAAAGATAAGGGAAAATATAAAAGAGAAGACATCTGGTGTATCATATACAAATCATAAGGCCATGACAAGGAGCATGGTCCCCTGTTTAATGAGTACTTAGCCTCTAGAGCACCGATCCCTTTGAAGTAGGTTACTCTACCCTAGTCTGAGGAATGTAGAAATAGACATCGCCCTGGTGAATGTTATTACATGAAAAAATATGTCCAGACACCTACAAATCTTTACTGCACATTATGTAAATCTGTGGGGCATAATTAGAAGGTTTGTAGAGATTATGACCTCTTGCATGAATGGTTAAGAGATACATATAGAATTCAAGTAGAGATGTAGTAGGAAGGAAATATTGCGTAGTTTAACTCTCCAGGAAGAGGAAACTTTAACCCTTGCGGTGGATTCCGAGGAAGAGGACGAGGAGGCATGGGTCGAGGTCGAGATCAGATCATTTTTTATAACTGAGCACAACCAGGACACTTGTCAAGGGACTGTCAGAACCCTTGTACCACTTGCAGCTACTGCAACTCATTTGAACATGTCATTGAAGATTGTCCCGTGCTGTTAGCCAAACTGCAGGAGAGACGAGGAGGAAACCAACAAGTACAACTAATATTAGCAGAACCTGGTGGAGAGGATCCTAGAGTCGTTGTTATCACTAGAGGAAGCGTTATTACAAGAGAGGACAGGGTGACTCCAGGGAAGACTATAGAAGAATCAAGGGTCAGAAGAGCTACAAAGAAGACAGAAGTGTTTGATCCAAAGAAATAAAAGCAAACGTTTGAAGAGGCAAGAAGAGAATTCAGAAGAGATCAAGCTTCTTCATCAAAGACACAGCTAGAAGTGAGAGAATGTGGAATGCCTCTGGCATTCGATTAGTCAGTTTCACCTTGATATGGAAAAAGAGGTAAGCAAGCTTATTAACTTCTTGTATACATTTATTGAATTGATTAAGGATGAAAGTGACATACAAGAACTGCAAAATTTGATCAAATAATATGAGATAGGCAGGATAGATCCTCTGTTGAATAGAGCAGTACATCAAGTATATAGAAAGAGAAGAACAAACAAGGAATTACACCTTAATTCTCAAATTGGAGAATATGACATCGATTATGTGGTCCTTGACTTGGGATCATAAGTCAATGTTAGGACGAAGCATACCTGGGCATTGATGGGAAAACCTAAGCTGATTTACTCCCCTATCAGGATCAAGATGGCTAATCAGCAGGTAGTAAGCCCCTTTGGAGGACTAGAGAATGTCCCTATGGATATCAACGGGGTAAGAACGTTTGAAGACTTTGAAGTAATTGAGATAGTTGATGATAATTGTCCTTATACTGCGCTGTTAGGAATTGATTGGGATTTCAACAATTCTACTGCAGTTGACTTAAAGAAAAGATGAATGATGTTTGAAGGTGATGGCCTTAGGGTCATTGCACCTCTTGATCCTGATGAAGGTCACAGATACACAGAAACCATCAGAGAAGATGACTGTGCTTATGAACTAGAAAAAATATATAAATTGACAACAAGAAAACATGATTACATTAATCCTACAACAGATGAAAATTTAAGCCCACGAAGTGACAACACATGCTCATCAGACTCGAAAGAAGCACTAGAGAATTGACAGAACAAAATGTATGAATTTTTTATGTGGAGGTGTGCTTGATTTACTAGGGAAGTTCACTGGATTGGCACAAAAGTAAGTAACCTACCCACATTTGATGGTTTAAATCACTTAGAAACATTCCTATTGGAATTTGAAGAAATTTTACCAGTACAACAAAGATTGTTGGCACTAGACGAAGCGTTGAAAGAAATGCCAGAAGGATGGTGGGGAACACACAAGAAGAACATTGCGGAGAGAGTGAAATGCCACACTTTGATCAAAGTGCACTTTTCGGACCAAGTCGAAGGGTTAGAAGTCTGTTACACAGGTCAGAGTTGTCCGAAGGACCATGTGCAAAGTTGTGAGGAGATCTGGAACATCATTCCTGAAGAACAAGGGGTGCATAAATTCATTAACACTTTGGACACAATGCCTATCAATTGGTATCTTCAAGCCAAACTACGCCTCACCACTGCAGATTGGCACGGTACGACTCAGAAATTTGTAGCTACATTTTTATTTGAAAGTCAACACCCAACAGTAGATCAGGGTTTACAGGTTGTAAGACATAAAGTCTTTGAGGAGGCACCTAACCTCCCTATTGAGCAAGAAGAAGATGAATAGACTGCACCTCTTCAGAAATTACAGGGTTGTTACAATATCAATGCTGATGAAGACGATGATCCTAGGAAGGTGAACATTGCAGAAACTAAATGGCAGAGAGACATAGAAGTGCCAGGTGTTGAACTACCTTTCATTGGAAAACCAATCAAAATCAAGAAAGTTAATATTGGGACAGAGCAAGCATCTAAACTCGCAAACATTGGAGATTATTGGGATAATGCCACCATTGATAAGATCACATAATTACTGCATGAATATCAGGACTTGTTTCCAACCAAGTTCACATAAATGAAGGGAATTAAAGGCCCCATGGGAGAAAGTCAAGATTGAATTAGGCAGAGTATTGGAAGCAAGAATCATAGAACTTGTTGAAGAGTTAGAATGGATTAGCCCTATGGTGGTCTAGGATAAGAAGATAGGAGAAATCAGAATCTACGTAGATTTAAGAAAGTTGAATGATGCATGTTTACACGATCCATTCCCTACACCCTTTACTGATGAAGTGCTAGACAATGTGGGAGGACATGAAGTTTACTCCTTCACAGATGGATTTTCAGGTTATCACCAGATCATGATTGCTAAGGAAGATCGTGATAAGACCACATTTGCAATAGAATGGGGTTATTTTTAGTACACAGTGATGCCTTTCGGATTGAAGTATGCACCAACCATCTTATCTAGGGTGGTGGTCGAAGAATTCAAATATTTTTTACATAAATTTTTGGAAGCATATTTTGATGATTGGACTGTGTTTATCTTATTGAAAGACCATATTGAATGTTTAAGATTGATGTTAGATAAATGTAGGTAATGTCAGATTTCCCTGAACCTGAAGAAATTTATTTTCTTTTCACCCTTTAGAGTGCTTCTAGTCCAAATTGTGTGTAAGAAGGGGTTGTTGGTAGATCCTTCCAAGATTTCCATCATTGTTGACCTACCTCCTCCTACTTCGGTTAGATAGTTTCTCACTGCATTAGGGCATATTGGATACTACAGAAATTTCATCAAGGGCTATGCACAGATAACAACACCAATGGAAGATCTTTTAAAGAAACATTGTCAATTCCTATGGTCAGAGGAATATCACCAGAGCTTCGACACACTGAAACATAAAATGGTTACTTCGCCTATTCTAGTTTTCCTAGATTGGAGTAAGGAATTCTACGTGCATGTCAATGCTTCATCTATTGCATTAGGAGTGGTGTTAGCACAACCAGGAGCAAGAGATATTGACCACCCGTTAGCCTTTGCTAGCAGGAAGATCTCTACAGTTGAGATAAATTACACTACCATCAAAAGAGAAGGTTTATCCATGGTGTACGCGCTACATAAGTTTTGACACTACTTGTTGGGAGGACATTTTAAGATGTTCATTGATCACTTTGTGCTGAAATACCTAGTCAACAAGCCAATGTTGGGGGGAAGAATATGCAGGTGTCTACTGTTATTTGAGGAATATGATTTTGAGATTGTGGTCAAGATAGGGAGAATGAACAAGGGACCTGACCACTTGTCTAGGTTAGAACATGGAGAGGAACCTACTAGTTTGGAGGATACACTACCAGATGCACAATTGCTGGATATCAGAAAGGTTGATGATCACTTTGCCAAGATAGTTCAGTTCCTGTCTACAGGAATGGCACCTCGCAAATATACAGTCATTCAGAAGAAACAACTAGTAGTTCATGCTGCAGATTTTTCAGTTATAGCTGAACAACTATATAAGATGGGACCTGATGAGATATTTCAACGATGTGTTATGGAGACAGAAATACCATTGATTATGGAAGAAGCACATAAAGGCATCGCAGGAGGACATTACGCAGGAAAAGAAACAATGTAGAAGATTCTTAGAGCTGGCTTCTGGTGGCCCACTTTACACAAAGATGCTAAGGAATACTACAGAGCCTGTGATGTACGCCAAAGAGTTGGGAAACCTTCTAGAAGATATAAGATGCCGTTAGCACCACAACTAAAATTACAAGCATTTGAGAAATGGGAAATTGATTTTGTGGGACCTATCAACCCACCAGGAAAGTGCACAGGAGGGAGATACATTATCACTGCGACAAAGTATTTGACTAGATGGGCAGAAGCAAAGGAAGTTAAGGACTGTAGTGCATATATAGCTTCTCATTTCATATTTTAGGGCCTCATAACAAGGTTTGGATGCCCAAAGATCCTTATGAGTGATCAAGGTACAGATTTTATTAATAAGACCGTTGAAGCCCTCACTCAGGAATTTGAAGTTCATCGTCAGAAGAGCACCCCTTACCATCCACAAATGAATGGTACAGTCGAAGCTTTCAATAATATCTTGGAGACAACACTGACGAAGATTTGTAGTGTAAACAAGGATGATTGAGATTTGAGAGTACCCGTAGTGTTATGGGCCTAGCGAACCACTTGCAAGAAGCTGACAATGCAGACCCCCTTTAAGTTGGTTTATGGTTTAAAAGCAGTGGTACCTATGGAATACTTGATTCCTAGTATGAGAATTACAACATTTATAGGTATGGATGACTCTAGAATTGTTCAAAACATACTTGCATAGTTGGTAGAACTAGAGGAGGACAGGTTTATTGATGATTTCATCAACAGGTACAGAAGGAACGCGAAAATGCTTACCATGAGAGACACATCAAGAAGAATGCATTCAAGAAAGGAGATCTGGTATTGGTATATGACAATAAGTTCATGAAGCATCTAGGGAAGTTCAAGACACATTGGTTGGGGCCATATAAAGTTTCCTATGTCATAGAAGGAGGATCAACGCAGTTGAAGACCTTGAATGGAGAAGGGAAGTAAGGTTTGGTAAATGGGAGTCGGTTGAAACTGTACTATGAAAACGAGCTACCTCACAACTCTCAGTAAAAGTAGAAGAAGAAGGGTCTAGGTATCGGGTGCAGTTGAAACTGGGTACCAGACACAGAAAAGATAGTTTGCACATGACAGGGAGGGATAGAACAGGAAGCATAGGCTGCTTGCGTAGACTGAAGTTGAAGTGAAACCAAAGTTTCAGCCTTGCAATGCCTCAGGATGAGTCACATGTGAGTGTTGGGGGCCTGTTGGCCCTTGGTTATGGAAGAAAGAGAATATTAAGGAGGAAAGACAAAGTACGAACTACGCAGAAGGCATATTGACTGAGAATGGGTCAAAGTGGCCAAAGAAGCGGAAAGGAAGGAGCGAAGTAAGGGAAAGCAAGCCGTTGAACGAGAAGATCGAGGAAGACAAATCAACAAGGAAGATGGATCATGGACAACTCAACAAACGGAAAAATCCACCAACAGATGCTTTGGAGAACCTCATGGGAAAGAATGAGAGATAGGCTGGTGAAGCTCTGAAAATGCGGGTCAAGTTGACCTAGGGTTTTAGACACCTAGGGTTTTGGAACCTAGAATTTGATCTAAGGTCATCTAAGAGTCATTGTAATTTATAAATAAGGACCTAGATGAGAGGAGAGGGACTCGTTGTTCGTTATTATTGGTTAATGTTTGTTGATTATTGTTGTTATTGAGAGGGAAGCATTGTGAGGTGAGAGGGTTCTGGTATTGTAAGATCTTCAGCTGGGTGAGAAGATCAACCCTACAACTGGGTGCGCAGGGAGGGAAGAGAAGGAGATAGAGATCTGCAAGCTATGTGCACAAATAGAACTGTATTTTTTCATATAATATATCAAGAAACACATCTCTGTGGACGTAGCCCCAGGGAGGGGGGGAACCACGTATATCTTGTTGTTCTCTGTGGTTGATGTTGTATTCTTTGTTGTTTGTCATACTGTTATTACGTTGTTGTGTTAGATCTGAGATATAATTGTGCGAAGTAGGTTCAAGCTTGGTAAAGAATAACTAGATCTCTGTGTGTTGTTCTTTGGATTCACTTGCATTTCCTTTGGTTGTAGACACTTGTGTCCTGCAACCCCCTATTACTACTTCAAGTGAGACTGCTTCTGCTTTGCAGGTGTTTCCGAAAGGGCCAATAGTTAGGGCTTGTTGGTGTGATGTTATAGTTGAACCCTGGGTCTACCCCTGTGCCAACAAAGCTATATACATGACCGTATATATCCATGTACTGAAGAATAAGAAGAAGAAGAAGAAGTTAGTTTTTCTAGATATAAAACATCTCATATGGAGACAAATCATGAGGAGTAGAAGGCTCCAAAGATGACATACCAAATCCCTCTAATGTAGTTGATCACTTTTCAGATCATCAGTAAGAGTTAGTAGAGACAGAAGGGCCTACCCAGAACCAATCTAGTAACCATAAAGAGACCAGCGTGGGCCCATGAAACTTTGCAGGACGCAAATCCATTGATGTGCTATACCAGAGGAAGCATATGGCTCTGAAGTTTTTGTAGACTCAGAAGAAATCAAGACCCAAAGTAAGCTTGATCTAAAAAATGATCAGATAGGAAAAAGAGACATTTTCTAGGACTGACAAACAGATTCCATAAGTTGAGAAGACTAGATCGTAGCTTCAGAGACATGAAATCTCTTGAGAAGTTCCCTTGTTTTAATGACAGAGGAGGAATCCAGTCAGAAGGACTGGGATATGGATTTTACCTTGAGACTAGAAGGAAAGTCAGTAATGACTTCCAAGATTAATCTAATAGATCAAGCATGCTGCATATACCAATATAAAGATGTACAAAGCCCGATTTGTGTCTAGAGAATTCTCCCAGCAAGAGGGAGAAGACTATGATGAGACACTTTATCCAGTAATCGAAAATATAGTTCCATTGTTCATGAAGACAACCAGAACAACCATGATTCTGACACAGTATGAGATTCAGAGGGAGCAATCCTTGCATACGAAATTGAGTTGTCTCCATGAAATAAGAAAATATACCTTCAATATCAACCACTCTTAGTTTCAGATGAAGTTGTTGCCATGATAGAATAAAGGAGCTCCTCTCAGAGTTCAACAACTATAGTGATAATAGAGAAGTCATTCTCATCTTGATAAATTGTAGCTGCGGGTGCAGAGTCCTAGTTCTAGAAGGAACAATTGCATAAAAGATAGAGGACATACTCTCACGCAGTGAGACAAAGAATGCTTTGCAGAAAGAACATACAACCAACACATGATTTATGCAGATTGAGTTGCAGTCGAGCAATTGTACTAGGTTGGTACAATATGATGTGAAAATTTGGTTTCTAAGTACAAGACAAGAAGACTCATGTCTGCAAGTTGAAGCAAGCTCCAAGAGCTTGGTATGGAAGGATTGATATTTTTCTGATGACCTTGGGCTTTACCAAGAGTAAAGTTGATCCTAACCCTTACTTCAATATTGATAACGATGGACCAGTTATATTGCTTCTATATGTGGATGAACCATTCCAAAGTTCCTGTTGGAATGGTTCCTTAAGTCCTTATTGCCTTATATTTCGAAGGATGTCTCTACATCTGAAGTAACATTTGAGGAAGAAGCTATTTCCCAAAGCCCAACAATTGGACCTCATATATGCTCAATATGGGATGTTATATGAAATTATTCATGACGCACCATGGTCGAATTATGACCCTAGACAAAATCTCAGGCCTAATGGCGATGGTATCATAGGCTCTGCAAATGCTAAATCTACAGACTTGGTGATGAACCAGTTGAAGGATTTGTCTATAAGTCAGTTTGTAGTAGGAAAAGCTTCATCTTCGTCCTCCACTCCCACTCTGTCGATGGATGTGCATTATGTACAGTCGACAACCAACCCAAATTTCAACCAACAACCAGAAGGGAATAGAAAGAAAGGACGAGGTAATAATCGTAAGGGTGGGAGAAATAATAACAAAGCCAAGGACAACACTAACAATGATAGATCGAATAGTGATGTTGGTGAGGGAAAGAAAGAAAAAAAGAAGGTTAAGTTTCCTTGTAAACTTTGTAAAGATGATCACCTTACCCATATATGCCCCAAACTTGAGGAAGCCTCGAGGATCTTATCTCAACCGCCCACTATGCTGACCAATCCATTTCTGCATAATCAACACATGGCTTCGGAGNTTGTGTTAATATGGTCAAGTCTCAGATTGATGTAATCACTCGATATCGTGATTATGGTTCTTCATAGACTGTTACAGTTCCAGAGTCTTCCCCTCCCCTGGAAACACCTTTGCATATCAAAAATCTAGATCCTCCACCTCGTATTCCGAAATGAGTACTGAAACACTCTGCCCACAATCCTAATTCCCTTCCCAGAACTATTCGATTGTCTAAAATATGGGTCAAACCCCTTTTGCGATGTTGACTTTAGATGTGCTCCATATGTGTCCTTCATAGAGGAATACTTTGTTATCTTGTTTGGGAGCTCTAGACCTGTGTGGCTTGAAAGTTATTAAGTTTGACGTCACAGATGTTAAGCCTTTATTTCCTTACCACATGGCATTTCAAATCCATGTGGAGTACACAAAATATACCATCAAAATCATTGTAATTGTTGAAGGTGCTGCAACATGAGTGATGTCCCTAACCTGTTGGAAAGCCATTGACTATTCAATTCTCTCTCAATCTATGAGTATGTTGATTGCATTTGATGGTTGTTCATTCCAACCCCACAAAATTCTTCCCGCTTTTCTGGTCCATTTAGGTGGAAAGACAGTGGAGGTGGATGTCGAGGTGGTCGATGCGCCCCTTGACTATAATTTACTACTAGGGTGTAATTCGACTTATGCCATGACCGCAGTCGTGTCTTCTGTTTTCCACACTTTATGTTAGTGACGATTGATCAATTATCCTTTGTGTATGATAGTTTTTGAGCTCCATTTTTGTCATATTTTCTACCATACAAATACACTTATCATTATACCTTCTCCCCGCATTTTGTCACTAATATATCCCTAATTACACCATAGACCTCC
This sequence comes from Picea mariana, assembly GCA_032191745.1. Lineage (NCBI taxonomy): Eukaryota > Viridiplantae > Streptophyta > Pinopsida > Pinales > Pinaceae > Picea > Picea mariana. Next base: position 204,862 of record JASDQU010737351.1, on the reverse strand, counting down.
ATTATCTCTTGTTATTCATTCTATGTGGTTAATACACAATTTTCCATATTTTTAGTGATTAAAAGGATGATTATACAATAGTTTTGTCAATGATGGTTTAATCCTATGTTTCTATGTCCAAGCAGCATGTTCTGTACTGTTCAAGTTCCAGTATATGCATTGTCCATGTTCCAGTACCTGTATTGTTCTTGTTCCGGTACTCGCATTGCAAGTCATTTGATACTCCAAGTCATCCGATACCAGAAGGTTCTACAGTCATCCAGTACCCACACTCCATGTCATCCAATACTCTGCAGTGATCCGGTACTACCTTTGCGTTCATCCGGTACCATCTCTTTGCCTCTTCCGGTACTAGCTTCATTTGGTACCAGATTGCACCTATTCCGGTACTAGCTCCATCCAGTATTACCATCACGTTGGTCCGGTACCCATAGTCATGAATGTGTTCATATGGTACTAAACCCCTGGCTACAAGATTCTAGTACTAATTGTTCTAATCCGGTACCAACTGTGCTAATCCGGTACTAGAAATAATTTGAAATTTTGGAAAGCTTCTAGAGGAAAATTGGGTACATGGGTTTTGTCAAGAGCCACGTTTACATGTGGACACATGAGGCAGAATTCAACCAGCTCACACGTGTGGACCTCCATATTAGGGGGAATGATTCTGCTAAAATTATTGAAAAACTCAAACTACCAACTTGCGCCTCGATTTCTGTGCAGATGGCATCAGATCTATAAATTCTGCGAAATGGGTTTTGTCTAGAATATGGAAAATTGAGTAATGCATGCGAAGGTTTTCAAAATTAGAATTGGTTTGGAAGATATGGGTGGGGGACTAACTTGAATTTGCGTAAATTGCAATAAAACCCAGATTTTTGAGGATTTTATCTAAAAATGTAATATTTGAAATCTGAGCATTGGGATTCGGTCCCATCCACTCCTCAATGATTATTCATGTATA
>JASDQU010737351.1:189578-201895 GCA_032191745.1 Picea mariana | reverse complement strand
ACCTACAAGATATGAATTAATGTTAGTATTATTTATATAACAAGGAATTAATATTTAAGAAGTATGCATCATATTTTCATAAAATTATATACTATTAAAGTGCAGTAGTATGTTACATACCACACAAATGTGTTATCCATGGGGCTTCATGAATTGTCCATGTAAGTATTCGATGGATTTGAAATTTATTTTTCCCTATTAGTCTAGAGATGTCGTACATAGTGATGTCAGCCCATAAATTTAGTAGCTTGTCGACAAGAGGCTTAATATATACATTCATATATTCCACTTGGTATTTACCTAATTGGGTGAATGTACACATAATTACTACCTTGTATATATAAGTAATTATGCAATGAATAAGACAAACAAAATGCAATTCACAAACCAATTTTGTAAACAATTACATGGAACAATCATTGCCAATATTATGTGCTCCCTCTTTATTGACATCCAAAGAGGAAGGTTATTGTTTATAACAAAAATAGGTAACATTGAGTAAATAGACCTGAGCTCATCAAATGGATTTGTTATCACACAGGTTGTAGCTTGGGAAAATCCCAACCCAAACCACAAACGTGAGACAACTACATGAGTACCTACACACCTTAGATAGACACTCCCCTCTCTTTAGTGATTTTGAAATCACCACAAGGGGGGAATCCCAATGACCCTAGCGGGATTGAGATGGAAAGTGAGATGATGATGATGAACACCCCTATAGGTCAGGTTTGGATATGATGAAAGTCTTGAAGATAAGTCTTGTGAAAGGGTAAATATTTTCCAAGTGTTGAATATCTGAAAAACAATGTTAGCCATGCCTGGAAGAAGACAAATGATGATAAACCAAGCCTTTAATCAAAGGTACTCAATAAAGAATACTTGTTGTCCCAAATTGCAGCAGTAAATATGCAATGAATGAAGTTACTAACCACCAAAATCAAGTACAAGATGGTGGAAACAAATCTAGGAATGGTTAGTTTAACTTCCAATGATTTAAGCAAGAATTTGGTGTTGTTAAAGGAATTTTGTGTGATGTTATCAACAAGTTTTTATGACATCCAAGTGGTTGTAGTAAACAATTGATATTGCAGCAACTTCTAACGACATAAATCAGCAAGTAAACCACCCAAAAATTAGCCAATAACTAGTAAAACAATTACCCAAGTTTACAAATGAATTTCAATGGTAGAATAGTGAGCAAACATTGAAAGAAGATGAGTTTTACTACAGACCTAATGGCTGTAGTATTAATTTGTAACAGCAAAGAGAATTACTTGGATAAAGAAAATTCCCTTAGGGGACAAGAAATCTTATAGCATATATAATCAATTCCAACTTGGACAATAGCAATATCTCAACATTTCATGTATACCAATGCATTGATTTTATATCTCCAATGCAATTATATTAGTTCCTTATCAATTGGGTTAATGGATTCTCTTGTGAAAGAGCTATGGTTTGTTACTTCTCTAGGGGTGTAATCCCTTTTACTCCCTAGAGAAAACAAAATTTAGCAAGGTAAATCTACAAGGGTGTAAGCCCTTTTACTCCTTGTAGCAACCTTTGCAAAATAGCTTATTCAAAGACAATAATGAGAGATCTTGGTGGAGGGTGTATGCCCTTATACTACTCCAAGGGTTTTGACAAAAAACAATGTTGAAACAAGAATAAATAACATAATATGTATAAAATTCCTTACCAATTCCAAGAGATAGCAAGASAAACCCTCTTTTACCAAGAATATTCCACCACAATGGCAAGAACAAAGAATCAAAGAAATAGTGCTATCCTTCCTTTCAATATACAAGTAACAAGCATACACAATAGCACAACAGAGAGAGATAATGATTTTCCCAAGTAGTGTGAAAATTTCAGCCAAGACGTAYGTAATCCTCAAGTGAGTTATTTTCTAAAATCAAATGACAAGACCTTTATTTATAGAAGGCCTTGTAAAACCAATTTTTCCACCTATCTAAATTCAATCACAAATTAGGGAGACTGACCTCCTCCATTTGTCCCTTTACATTTTAAAATTAAAAATTACATAAAAAAAAATCCCCCTTTAGGGGTGACGTCATGCCCTAAAGGGTGATGTCAGGCCTCTAGGAGAGACGTTTTTCCTTGGGATGAAAAATGTTGGGCCTCCAAAGGCCATATGATCTACAACCAAGTGGCATAGTGCATGCCATGTGTCTATCTCTCCATCACACCATGTCACATCACCATTAACCATGAGAGACACATAAAAAACCCTAAGCCAATGTGACATCTAGGGCCTAGAAGATAACGTCTTAGGCACCCAAACGCCAATGTTGAGGTGTAAGGGGTTGGAATATGATCATCTCATGGACTCCAAGTGCCTCCAATGGCAATGTTCCTTCTCCCATGTGTCCAATGAGAGGAGGTGCATCATCCAACCTGTTGGATTCATGCCCCAATGAAGGTCCAAGTGACCTTGTGCCTCCATGAAAGTACTTTCACCTGGAAAAGTCCTACAAAGATAAAAAAATTCTCCCTTAGAGGGTCCACAAGTCACAAGTATCATGCCAAGTAAGACATATTTAATAAACTATCCACCCAAAAATGTGCATCAAATCCCACCTTTTCAAAATAAACAAATTCTCAAAGAACTTATACAACTTTCCAAATTTAAGTATGGGAGGGTTGTCATGGTGACCTATTGGGTAGATCATCCCCCAAGTCAAGTAGTTTTTTCCAAGAAGGCCCTTTCTAAGTCATTTAAGAGAGTATAAGGTAGATGGGGGTGTATCTTTTGGGCATGGGGTTTTCTTGACATACAAGGGCTCATATTGTCTCAATTATGGGCACCATTGTAGAGGGTGTGATTTCTCTTAAGTTACCAACTATTTGTGTGCCACCTTTTTCCAAACCCCTTTTTACCATCTTTCCAATCCCCAATTTCATTAATAATTTCCAAATTTGAGGGTCCCCCTTTAAGGGTTTCCAAGTTTTAGCATTAATTTTGAGACTAGGGTGAGCACTGAGTAAGTAGAGCTCAATTTGGACCGACTTTTGATGGTACATATTTGTTGTGTTCACTTTATTTTCAACAATTGTTTCTTATTATTTTATAGTAGTTTCAATCTACCTATGAGTCATCATCCCCTCTTCCCACAAAATAAGGTACAAGCCCTTCTTGGGTCAATAATGCTCGAAAACCCAAAATATGAGGAAACGACGGGAAAGAGGTGTGGAAAGTGACAAGTATGGATAAGAATGGTACGATGACCCTTCAAGGATACCCCCTAGTAGCATACCTTTTTCCGAGGGTGACTCACTTGCTAGGACATGTCAACCATCAAGGTGAAATGAGGCAAAAGGCATAAATTTCAAGAAAATGTTTTCAAAGTCAAGAAAGGACCCTTTGCAACATGTTCAAATGCTTTATCTATTAGAATGACACTTACCATAATACCGAACTTGTTACCTCATGGAGAAAGACCTGTTGTCCTTTGTGAGCCAAGATGATGTGGTGGTTTTTGTTGCTATCGATCAAGTGGTGATGTATGTTTAGATAGGGGCCTTTGCCTACTCATATGCCTATCGGTACTCCATTCTTACAACTTGAGGGCCTCGAGACATCATCTCCTTAGTTACCCCTAGGAATGAGGGGTAACATCTGGATCCTACTTAGGGACATGTGCTCACCATAGAGTGCATGAGAGCCTCAACATCTCTTGGTAATAAATGTGCATACACACACTGAGACAAACAATTCTTTGGGGAATCGAAGGTGGCGCACTCACCCCTTTATTCATATGATCAAAATTTCAAAATTGACAACTATTCATTAATTTTTATTTTTTGAATTTTTCCAAAAACTTCTAACAAACATGTGATATGATTCAAGCTGATATAGTAAACAACTAAGCATATATGAAAATAAAGAAATATTTAAAGAAAAACTTGAAAACAAATGAAACTACACTAGGATGAACACACAAAATGCAAATGAAAAGAAGCAAAATGATCTATCTACTTACCTGGGGCTTGAGGCCCATGGAGATCAAGTTTTGAGAATTTCAGGTGAAATCGTACAACCAATGCAACCACCTACTCAACATCTCACCCAAGTGCTTCCCCTTATGCTTAATTATAAAATGTATCAAGGACAAGTTAAGCACATAATAATCATGAATTTGAGTAAGAATATAATCAATCATAGGAAACAACTCGTGGAGAAGGGTGGGATGGAGACAATATTGCTAGAAAGAATGGCCATGAGCTTAATCCACCCATATTTCAATAGGGTTGCCACATATAGATTATGGCTCATATTCTTCCTCAATTACATGATCATTGTTTCCCTTTTCAATAAATATTTTGATGAAGAAGTTTTGAAACGTTTCCCAAGTGGTAATTTTGGGGGGAGGGATTTTATTGTACCATTCCTTAGATTTTCCTATGAGAGATGAAGAGAAAATATTCACACACACATCCTGATATTGGTTTCGGGAGGCACGAGAGTTGAAAACTTCTAAAAAAGGTATCCAAATGATGTTGAGCCGATACAATGTCTTCTTCTAAAATAGTGGGAAGCCATTCTTTAAAACCACTTTGAAAACATGGTTGAGAATATTCATCGGATAATAGTTGTGAGTGCTTAAAAGGATGCTACCCAAGGTATGGTTGGGCATAAAAATGAATATTTTGCAACAAGTCATCCTCATATGGATGAGACCAATCTATGCTCATATCATAATCAGGCCACCAAATACCTAGATCATTCAAATATGAAGACCAATTCATTTAAGGTGAAACTCAACATTTATTTGAGAGCTACCCTCAATGTCATAAATGGGTCCTTATCAAAAATGACACCAACCATGTCCCACCTACATCCTCCAACACATATGAAATCGTCGATATGTTGATCAACTGCATCACTGGGATTGATTACTTCTTCATCTTCTTGACAAATTTATTCATGTTCTTCAAGCACTTCTTCATCTATAAGGGCTTTCCCTTTAGTAAGATGTGCTTCATCAAGTTGTTCTTTAGTAGGTTCTTTAGGTAATTCATTACAAGATTCATCAAATGATCAATGACTTCATCAACACATTTTTTCTCTTCCATTTGCAAAAGTGTCCGCAAGATATGGTAAGTTATGAGCAAAGATTCATCCCTTGGTGCCATAGTCCCATTGTTTGAAATGACACTTCATTGGAGTCACCAGATGAGTTCAAGACTTATCAAAAGATGAAAAGGGTATTAGGAAAAGGTGGTTTCTTAGGTTTTGGAGTTGTCATATGAGCTTATAAATTTCATCAAAAGGGGAGAGGGTACTTCCCTCGGGTGGAGTCAACAGGTAAGTTAGGGAAAAGATTTGGGATAACTTTCCAAGTGTCATTAGGGCTTGGAAGAGGATTTAAAATCCTCCCCGAAAACAGTGTTGAAATGTTATCTCATGGATTGTAGATTGGGAAAATCCCAACCCAAACCAAAAAGGTGAGACAACTATGGGAGTACCTACCCACTGTCACCTTAGATAGACACTCCCCTTGCTTTAGTGATGATGAAATTACCACACGGGGGGAATCTTGGTGACCCTAGGGGGATTGAGATGGAAAGTGAGATGATGATGATGAACACCCCTATAGGTCAGGTTTGGAGATGATGAAAGGCTTGAAGATAAATCTTGTGAATGGGTAAATATTTTCCCAGTGTTGAATACTTGCAAAACAATGTTATCCCTTCCTGGAACAATACAAATTATGATAAACCAAGCCTTTAATAAAAGGGGATCAAGAAAGAATAATTTTTGTCCCAAATTGCATCAGAAAATAAACAATGAATGAAGTTACTAACCACCAAAATCAAGTACAAGATGGTGGAAACAAAGCTAACAATGACTAGTTAAACTTCCAATGATTTAAGTAAGACTTTGGTGATGTTAAAGTGTTGTTGTTTGATGTTATTAACAAGTTTTTATGACAACAAACTGGCCGTAGCAAACAATTTATACAATAGAAACTTCTAACCACATAAATCAACAAGTAAACCACCCAAAAGTTATCCAATAACCAATAAAACAATTACCCAGGTATACAAGTGAATTTCAGTGGTAGAATAGTGAGAAAAGATTGAAAGAAGATGAGTTTTACTGAAGCCCTAATGGCTATGAAATTAATTTGTAACATAAAAAAGAATCACTTGGATAAAGAAAACACCCTTAGGGGACAAGAAAGTTTGTAGCATATCAAATCAATTCCAACTTGGACAATAACAATATCTCAACATTTCACGTATATCAATGCAATGAATTTATATCTCTAATGAAAGTAGATTAGTGTGCTATCAATTGGGTTAATGAAGTCTCTTGTGTAAGATCTAGGGATTGTTACTTCTCTAGGGTTGTAAGCCTTTTTACTCTGTAAATAAAACAAAACCTAGCAAGGTAAATCTACAAGGGTGTAAGCCCTTTTACTCGTAGAAATCTTTGTAAAATAACTTATTCAAAGACAATAGTGATAAATCTTGGTGGAGGGCATATGCCCTTATACTCCTCCAAGGGTTTTGACAAAAAATAACCTTGAAACAAGAAGAAATAACATAATATGCAAAAAAATCCTTACCGATTCCAAGACATAGCAAGGCAAACCCTCTTTTACCAAGAATATTCCACCACAATAGCAAGAACAAATCATCCAAGAGATAACACTATCCTTCCTTCCAATAGACAAGTAATAATCATCCACAATAACACAAGAGAGAGAGAGATAGTTATTTTCCCAAGTAGGGAGAAAATTTCAACCAAGAGGTATGTAATCCTCAAGTGAGTTATTTCCTCAAAATGAAATGACAAGACCTTTATTTATAGGAGGCATTTTAAAATAAAATTTTCCACTTATCTAAAATCAATCACAAATTAGGGAAACTCCTCTATTTTTCCCTTTACATCTTAAAATTCAAAATTACATAAAGAAAATCCTTTTAAGAGGTAACGTCATTCCCTAAAGGGTGATGTTAGGACTCTAGGAGAGACGTTTTACCTTGGGATGAAAAACATTGAGCCTCCAAAAGCCATATGATCTACCACCAAGCTCCATAGTGCATGCCAAGTGTCTCTATCTCCATCAAACCATGTCACATCACCATCAACCATCAACCATGAGACCCCCATCAAAAACCTTAAGCCCATGTGATGTCTAGGGCCTAGAAGATGACGTTTTAGGCCTCCAAAGGCCAATGTTGAGGTCGTTCCTTCTCCCATGTGTACAATGAGAGGGGGTGGATCATCCAACCCATGGGCTTCATGCCCCAATGAAGGTCCAAGTGACCTTGTGCCTCCATGAAAGACTTTTCACCTAGAAAATCATTGCAAAGAAAAACAGATTCACCCTCCAAGGGTCCAAAAGTCACAAGTATCATGCCAAGTAATCCATATCTAATAAAATAACTACCCAAATATGTGCATCAAATACCCCCATTTTCAAAATAAACAAATGCTCAAAGACCTTCTACAACTTGCCAAATTTAAGTATGAGAGGGTTGTCATGGTGACCTATTGCGTAGATCATCCCCCAAGTCAAGGAGTGTTTCCCAAGAAGGCCCTTTCTAAGCCATGTAAGAGAGTATGAGGTGGATAGGGGTGTAACTTTTTGGCATGGTTTTTTTTTTGAGATATAAGGGCTCATATTGTCTCATTTATAGGCGCCTTTGTAGACGGTACACTTACTATTGAGTTACCAACTATTTGCATGCCACCTTTTTTCAAACCCCTTTTCGCCATCTTTCTAATCTCCACTTTCGTTCATAATTTGCAAATTTGAGGGTCCCCCTCTAAGGGTTTTTGATCTTTAGCATTACTTTTGGGACCGGGGCGAGCATTAAGTAAGTAGAGCTCAATTTGGACAGGATTTTGATGGTCCTTATTTGTTGTGTTCACTTTATTTTTATCATTAGTTTCTTATTCTTTCATAGAAGCTTCAATATACCTCCAGTCCATCAACCCCTCTTCCCATGAAATAAGGTACAAGCCCTTCTTGGGTCAATAATGCATGAAAACCCAAAAGATAAGGAAACGATGGGGAAGAGGTGTGTAAAGTGACAAGTATGGATAGGAATGGTAAGATGACCCTTCAAGGATACCCCCTAGTAGCAACCCTTTTCCCGAGGGTGACCCACTTGCTAGAAAAACATGTCAACCACCAAGGTGAGATGAGGCAAAATGCATAATTTCCAAGCAAAAAATTTCAAAGTCAATATAGGACCCTTTGTAACATGTTCAAATGCTTCATCTATCAGAATGACACTTACCATAATACTGCACTTGTTACCTCGTGGAGCAAGACTTGTTGTCCTCTGTGAGCCAAGTTGGAGTGGTATATGTTGCTACCATCGATCAAGTGGTGAAGTATGGTAAGATAGGGACCTATTCATGCTCATATTACTCGAGGCATCATCTCCTTAGTTACCCCTAGGAATGAGGGGTAATAGGATTGACACCGTCAGCTACCAATGAAATCCTAACATTATGAGGTTCTTATTTAAAATCAACCATCTTTCTTCAATGTTCCTAAATGTAGAACCATATAAAGGAATTTGAAGAACACCATATTCACTTCTATGATGTGCATAGTAATCCATAAAATGTGCAATGCTTTAGCACCTAAACAATCACTGCAAACATGGAATTATCGAAATATGAAGAAGAACCTTGCGAGGCACATTTTTTGTTACTTGATCGGTTCGATATATACTGATTTGACATTGCGAGCATTTCATTTTCGATGCATACTGTCCATAATATATAATATGATCATTCAGACATGCATCAATAGCCTGACACTCCTTTCCAATATCTTTCATAATGGCACACAACTCTCGTTATGTGCGAGGTAAATTATTTGACAGTGGTAAGAAAAATTCACCTAACAATATACAACATAAACAATAACTAGTTGATGTAAATAATAATAATCATAAATATTGCATCCTTAATTTTCACATTAGTTGACACTAAAAATAGAGAAAAAAAATTCGACCTTTACTTATAATATGTGACGAATTATATTATGTACCTTAGGACTTGTGTGAGAAAATTGTTTGAGAAACCATTCAATACCTTCAATTTCACCAACAACCTTATAGCGGAGAGAATATTTGTTCTTGAGCCTTCATAAATAGGTTTTTCTACCTTCTCAAGCAGAGTTATATCATGAATATCATCTAAGTTTTCCTCATCGATAGGAGCAAAGATGTTCTGGATTAATTTATTTGTCCCATCATCCGGCTCAATAGTATTATTGTTGTCATCTTATTCCATAGGATTGACTTGATCTTCGATATTCATACCATCTTCCACATCTTGTAAAATAGTATTTCTACTACTACTAGGCAGATAGTTATCTGACAACAGACACCTAGGAGGATTTATCTTTATAATTACAAACAATCAATAACATTAGTGTATATAACACATATTAAAAGGAAAGATAATTTTATAAGTACAATCAATACAAAGATATATATAATGATTAACTTACCATGGAACGATATGTATTCCTCCCTTCACAATGCCCATACCTCCAACAATGTCTTTCAATTTCTTTCCTTACAAGTCTTCTTCTATTCAAGCCCCAATATTGATTGCAATGGAATTAACATTTCCTATCACCCTATGCCTCCAATGTCGGTTGTTGACTCACAAACTTGCAACTAGCCACTAGCCTCCAAATTGTTGCAAGGCATATAAAAAAAAAATATTAATAAATGTAACTATTAGGTGGGATTCCCTAGTGAGAAAAATAAAAGGAATGATAATGTACTAAATCTACATATGTTCTCATAAGTTAATGGTGTCATTTAGCTTTACTTCAGTTTAGATGAGGCATCTTGTTGTATCAATGATTATCAATCTATATAGTGGTCAAAGTTATGGTGATTGGAAAAAGAATAGGCCTTGCCATATTTTGATTTCATCGACTTATAATGGGATCCTATGGAATACACACATGTTAATGGTTATGGTTTTGTTGTTAAATTATTAAAAGGTTGGTTTCATGTGACAAACGTTTCTCATGGCACATACAAAGTTTTGTTGCAAATTATAAGTGTTGACTCTACATTTGAAAAGGTGGTTCAACTATATTATAACATCTTGCATGTTATATGATAGTATCAAGCTCGTATATACAACACTTAGTTATTTTCAAAGGAGTGGAAAATGTGGTTATATTGGCAAAGTTATATCATTGCACGATGCATATGGTATATTGGAACGTTTGTTTACTACGTTGTTTAATTGACATTATTTCAACATAATTGAATTTTGGTTTAATGTGATGAAACTTGACCGTAAGTTTTGAGCTACTTTATAATCATTTAAACTAGCTGAGATGGTGTGTGGTCCTTTGCTCAAAAGGAATATTCTGATTTGTCATTGTGTTGGTTGTATTGGAAAGATTTGTTGAGTTGGTGGAGGTTTTACTGTTCGATAATATTGGAAACACAATGGTGATTGACGTGCATTCAATGCACCACTACGGGGGTTTTGTCACCCTCAATTCATTTTAGTTTTGGTGTTGTGCACCCGAGTTCTTTGGTTTTCTCTGTTCTGGTAATGAATTGGTTCATAAAGCTCAAAATATAGCAATTTTGGGTAACATATTCCTTTCAATCCTGGTCTATAAGGTGTTATTTTGCAAAGGTATGAATTTTGATTTGTTCTACATCTAGTACTGCAAAATTTTGTCATGAAATGGTTGTTTTTCCTATGGTTTGGCATTCCTATTGAATAAATGTTTTATTTTCCTTCTTATCATCTAATTGTAAAGAAAATAGAAGGGTTCTGAGTTGCATCCATTTCATTCATCCTCCCACTTTCCATTTTGTTTTGTGTCAAAAGTATTTTGGTTACAATATCTATTAACATTTGAGGTTCTAACTTGAAACCTCTGAAACATGTTGAGTAATATCCATCATCTTTACACAACATAGGATTGTTGGGTTTTTCAAAGGATATTTGTAATGTAGGTCAAGTTTAATAGTTATTTGCACCAGAAATGTTTTGGGTTTCAAATTTCTTTGATTATATAAACATATTCTCTCCCCATAAAAAAGAGAAATTTTTAAATCATGCCTTTGTTTTACCGTCAAGTATTACCTACATTTCAGTTTGAACCAGAACCTGGTATTTGAAATTTGTAAACCTAGTGGGGATATATTCAAAGGTCATTTCAGATACCAACTTGAGTTGTTTGCATATGGTCGGTGCCATGATACCCTGTCTTGTTTCCTAGTTCGTTGTTTCATATGTTTCGAAACCTCGTTTGAATCTTAAAGAAAAGTTTTAAAATAAAAAAATCTTGGGTGACAAGCTCGACCTCTCTACAACATACTTCAAATTATTTTGTTTTACCTATTAATGGATATACCCTACCTGTTTGTTTTGAAACCCTTCCAAACAAATAAAATATTTGAATCCTAATTCCATATGTGTTATATGTTCGACAGTGTTTCACCTTTGACTTATCCATGATTTATTAAGGTTTTTTGTTTATTATGGTTTTCCTTCAGAAAATAAAAATGATGCAACTGGTTTGTTTTGTTATTATGATGGTTGATATGAAGTATTGTGGTAATTATTTGGAATAGTAAATTAGACATTTCTTTAAATTGTATTTATTCATGTGAACGATGACCAGGCTATAAGATGACTACATTGATGGTTCTTGTTGATAAAAGAGTGATGAAGAATAAAATGAATAATTATATAGACTCAGTTTCCCTTCATCAATTTCATTTTTCATAATTTGTTCCTCATAATCCCATTCATTAATTTCATGTTCTTGTCATTTCCCTGTCAATGTAATTTAAAAGTGAAGATTTTTTTTATATCAGTTATGGATGATTAATTTTCAACTTGGGAACATTTCTATAATGTTTGACTAGAACAAAGAAAATCAAAATATGATAATGGTGGCATGTTAAAGTTTATGAAAAATGGAATGCAATTGTCATATAAGTTGAATTTTCTTCAATGATCTCACTTTTCATAAAATTATTCCCTGAACTCCCTGCCATTTATTCCCCTTCTCCATTTTAGTCCCGCTTATATGATAAAAGAGAATTATTGGGTATAATAAGCATGGAAAAGTACAAAGCAAATGAGAGAATTTGATTAGCTGGAAGATATTTGTTATGGATTTTAAATGAAATATGGGTAGACTTGTTTTGATAATGATCAAACATTCATGGATTACATACTTGTATATTGGATATGGTTGATGAATAATTTACTTCTTTCCCTGATTCACTTTATCCCTTTTCATTTCCCATTTATGTTTTAT
>JASDQU010737351.1:151261-164125 GCA_032191745.1 Picea mariana | reverse complement strand
ATATATATATATATATATATATATATATATATATATATATATAGGATAAAGAGAGATTAGGGTGATGGCAAACTTGTATAGGGGAAAAGTAAATGTATTACATAAAACGAATAAAGAGGAATTACGAGGAGGGATGGCGATTTAGTAATGTGAACTGGACAAGTAAAAGGGAGATGGATTACTGGAAGATCAAGGCAGTGGAGGATAGTTTAATTAAGTAGACAAGGATAATGAGAGGATAATGGTCTGAGTTTTTGTTTTCTTCTTTTTTTTTGAATTTTCATTTGTTAAGGCCACACTAAATTTCCCCCCTTTTTCTAGAAGGTCTTAGGCTTAGGGTTTAGATTTTGAGCTAGGCGACGATTGGTTAAGGGAATTGCTTAAGGTTTTATTCAGGTGATGATGACTTAGGGCTAATTAGGTTGACTCCTTCAACCACTTTTATTGCGACGTGCCCTTCAGGACGCACCACGTGCGCCAAGGGTGCCACTCGTCTCTGGAATTTCTTTTGGCAATGTGCCCTTCAGGATGCACCACGTGCTCCAAGGGTGCCACTCGCCGACTGAACTGATTGGTAGACCTCTATAACCCCTGGAGTCAACACTCCGCTAGGTGGACTTGTAGGTGACTAAGGGTTCTAAGGAATAAGGCCCCCGCCTTATTGCGCACCCCTTAGAATCATCGTGAGTGACTATCGCAGTCATCCCTCACGACATCGTGGGTCCTCTCGAACTAGGTAATTGTTAACCTACAGTTCAAGCCACGTCGGGAGTGCTAGCAGGCAGTGGCAGGGCTGTTGTCCACCCCTCTCCCTCAATCTCTCTGCAATCGTGTGTGGCCCCTTTACTCCATATGTGAGTCTGGTCGGCAAGCTATCGTCAGTCTGCATCAACAATAATCATGTCAGAAATGTCAACAACAAATCATCAAATCGAATGAAACATCATAGTAAACATATCACCCAAAAGCACACTCCCTGACTCAGTCTGGAGTCCAAGGGGGTTCTACCGATGCCTCTGCATCCTCAAGGTCAAAACCCTGCACACTCAATAAAACTAAGTCAATAGCACCTGTCTACATCAAATAGTAACACATCATGTCATATGTCAATCGCATCATAATCAAGTATAAATGGTCTAACATCATAAAAGTCCAGATCACTTGCGAGCAAGTGTCCTCAAATAATAAGTGTTCTCAATGCGCCAGAGCGGGATGTTACACAAGTGTGGAATTCCCTTTGAAAAGCGCACAACATCCCATGTGTCATGAAGAAAATGTCCTCCAAAGGACCATGTCAAGAGTGTACATGATCAAACAAGTCCAACAAATTTAGGTGAACCAACCATTACAAGATACAATAGTCATTAGAATCATACAAAGTAAGCCATCAAGTAATACAGAAGCCACATAAGAAATTAGTATTAGGTATCTTCTTCAAACTTCAAATTAGCTCAGAAATTTATGCAATTTTCCAAGTTTAGGTATGAAAGGACCATTATAAGACCCTATTAGGTGTTTCAATACCCAAGTAAAGGAATAGTTCCTGAGAAAACCCTTCAAGGTCTAAGTATAAGTGTATGAAACGAAATGGGTTACTTCATGGACATGGTGTCATTGACATGCAAGGACACATGGGGCTTCATCTTCATGAGTTCCTTTGTAGAGGGAGTGCTTGTTTCTTGAGATACCCTTTCCTTGGTAGTGTGTGTATTCCAAACCCCTTGTTTCCTTTTGATATTCTTTTATTGTTTTTAAAGTCACCTTTTCAGGTTTCAATTATTTTTTGCTGGGATAAAGTCTTTTTAATTGATATGCATTCAATGCATCATGACTAGGGGTGATCGCCTCATAGTGAGGGGTGGAGCTCAAGTCGACCTCTATATTTTGAATTGGTCATTTATATCCCATTATTCTTTCTTTTTTAACACAGTCTCTTTTTTCTTTTTGTTTAGCACTTGCATCAACCTTGACATTTTGTCCCTTCTTCTCATAGGAGGGTGAAGGAACATGCCTTTTTGGTGTACATGTAACAACCATTCCAGAAGATAAGAACAATGCGAAAGGCACTAGGATGGAAAGTGTTGAGTATGTAAGGGAGCGGTACGTTACCCTTATCAAATCCCCTAGTAGTACCCATTTCCCCAAGAATGACAACATTGGACTAGGGCACATAAGATAGCCACCAAGGTGAAACAAGGAAAAAAGCATAACTTCCAAGCAATCATGTTCCATTATCTGAATTGAACACATGATCCTCACCTAAATTCATAGTGCATTAAATGTGATACTTTATATGAAACGATAACTAAGAGTACCTCATGTGTGTCGGGACACTATCCTCAGATGAACCATGATGATAAAGTGAAATGGAATGAGTTGTGCAATTATGAGGGAGGAGGAATCCAAGGTGTTGTTTCCAGTGGTGAATATTGATCATTATCATTAGGATCATTGCAAACCATGAGACGTGATATCCTCTATTCAACAATGGGTGAGAGAGGGGGTAATAGGTACTATGTGTAAGCCGTAAGGTTGTATGATGCTTTGTACTATTTAAATTATGCCTATATTGAGAGTGGGGGGTGAATCAATATAAGATACTTTTTACCTTATTTAACCATTCATCAACCATTCATTAGCTAAGAAAAAATAATCACATATAAACTAAAATCACAATGCAAATATTTTAATATTAAAACCCAAATAGGAGAAAACCATAAAACTTATCTTTATAAATGTCTGCATGCACCAACCTACTAGAAACACCAATCTCCTCAAATGAGCACCAACTTAATAATATGTAGGCACCAAATTAACAATATGTAGGCACCAACTTATTGGAGACACCAACTCAATAAGATATGTGTAGACACAAATCCAATATCTTCATACACAGAGTATTTCTGACTTCACCTATATGTCTTGTTCCACAAACAACCCTTCAAACCCTACCAAGCCTCATGATATCATTCGCACAATGTAATCATTGACGACAACTTCCACTGACGAAAACATCTACTGACAGAAATATCCACTGATGACAACATCATAACCTCAAAAAATGCACATGGAAGCATCACATACTTTCAGTCTTTCATAGTGCACCTTGAGAACTAGAAAGACCTCAAGAAAATACCTTATACTTCTCTTGCACACCTTTAGATCCCAAAAAGACACCCCAACACCTTTAGTGCACCTAAAATCACTTATGTGCACCTCATACTTGATATATTGCTTTGTTTGTATACAAATGGGAAAATATATAATGTATTTATAGTAATGTTGTCCCTACTTTCAGGGCTGACTTGTAAAGATTGGATGAGCCGACCTCAATTTTTTGGCTGGGTTTTCGGACGTAAAATCCATATCTCCTAATTCCATATACCATTGGACATATTTTAGAACAATATTTCCAACCATATAACTTTTGCTCTTATTTAATCTAGGTATGTAGGCTAAAAATGACTTCAAAGATAGGGTATCCAAATTGATCATGAAAAATCCAAAAGTAATACTTTCAACAATATCCATCTTGCAATATTTGTCTTGGCCATTTTTGGGCTTGTGATATTTATATTGGACATCTGTAATCTCCCTCTATATTTGACATCAATTACAACAATATTTCCAACAATCTCCCCCTTTGTCATTGATGGCAACCCTTAGTCAATTCTGTAATACTCCCCCTATCTACAACTCTCCTTGTGTCTACAATTCTTCCTCTATCTACAACTTCTCCCCCTTTGACATCAATGGAAAATGGTTTCTCCCCCTGAACTTGTGCTTCCCTTTACTAACAATATGAGAGAGATATCACTACCATACAACATTTTTCTCCTTTGAATTTATCGAGTATGTATACATCTCTTGAGGTTTTGTTTGCATTTTCCACTAATCTTCCTGAAGTTGTTTTCCTTATCCCATACCCTTTAGAATGAAATGTGAGGTTGTAACCTTGATCACACATTTGGCTGACACTTAGAATATTATTATTTAACCCTTAAACATACAAGAAATTATGTGTCTTAGTCTTTTCATTATCAATACTAACAATACATTTTCCAACTATCCATGTAGAAGCCTTATCTCCAAAAGTAACATTGTCTCCTTTTTCTTCCTTCAAGGTGAGAAACTCGGTCTGGTCCCATGCCATGTCTTTTGAACATCCATTATCAATGTACCATTATTTTTCTTCATTTTTTGAGCATAAAGTGAAATTCCACATTCTTCCTTCTTCGATTCTTCTTGCTCCCTTTTCTTTCAACTAACTTCTCACCACTTCTTCTATCCTCTTTGCCTCATATAGTTGAGTGTTTAGGATAATAATTGTTTTCTCTTTTTCTTCAAGATCATGATCTTCCTCTTCATATTTCTACAATTTCTCTTTCTTCTTTCTATTATTTCCCATAAATTTGTCTATTTCTTCTAAGGCACTAATGAGTTTTTCTTCAAGATTCACTTCCTAGTAAATTTCTTATTCTTCTTAATTATTTTCAATTTCTTCATCGACGAGTTTTTTTCCCATGGTTATAGAGAGAGATTCTTCTTTATCATCACCATCTTCCCTTCCTTTGAATTTTCCAGATCCTCCTTTTGGATTTCTCACAACTTATGTTTCTTTTGTCTCTGACTCACAACAAAAATAATCATCAGATCTCTCTTCATAAATGTTTTGTATCTTGTCCCAAATTTGTTTAGTTGTTGTAAACTTCATTACCTTGACAATATCATAATCTAGTAGGCCACTCAAGATGACCTCCATTGATTTTTCATTGTTTTCGCTTAACTCCTTCTCATCTTTATCTATATAACCTATTGGGATTGATTACCACATACCAAACCCAAGGGCTTGCAAATATATCCTCATTCTTATAATCCACGTTCCATAGTTTGTTCCATCGAAAAAAGGAGCTCTATTTGTAGGGAGACCTTCCTTACAATCGATATGTGCTCAAGATATGCCTTCTAGTGGTTAAATTGTTTATGAAGGAACCTACACTGATACCAATTATTGAACTTATTCTTATACTAAGAAGGGGGTATGAATGAATATAAGATACTTTTTACTTTATTTAACCATTCATAAATCATTCATTATCTGAGAAAAAATAGTAACATGTAAACTCAAATCACAATGCATAGAGTTTAATACGGAAACCCAATTGGGAGAAAACCATAAGACTTATCTTTATAAATGTTTGTAGGCACCAACCTAATGTTACAAATATTGTAGGCACCAACCTATTAGAGACAACAATCTCCTTAACTTGGCACCAATTCAACAAGCTATTGGAGACACCAATCTCCTCAATTGAGCACCAACTCAACAAGATGTAGGCACCAACCTATTGGAGACACCAATCTCCTCAACTGAGCACCAACTCAATAAGATATGTGTAGACGCCAATCCAAGATATTCATACACATAGAACTTATAAATTCACTTGCATGTTTCATTCCACAGACAATCCTTCAAACCCTAGAAACCCTCGTAGCATTTTTCTCATAATGTAATCACTGATGACAAGATCCACTAACAAAAACATCTATTGAAGGAAACATCCACTAATGGAAACATCCACTAACAACAACATCATTGACGACAACATCACAACCTCAAAATAGTGCACATGGCAACATCAAAGATGTTTAGTTCTTCATAGTGCACCTTGAGAACAAGAAAGACCTCACACTATAAGGAGAACACATTCTTATGGAGGTTTTTATGGAACCTCCTTAAAAAATTCTTCCCTTAGCTCTTTATAGCAGAGGTGGGCGACTAGATGTTTTTGTAGAGTTTTTTTTTTGGTATGCCTTTATGGTACATATGCACTGGTGCACACCTAAAACATACCACATGGGGGATTAAATGTCAAACGCGTTGTCAAAGTTCATAGAAGAGGTAAGCAACTGTAGGTTTTTGTAGAGTTTTTTTCCTCATTGTGCCTTTAAGGTATATACACATTGGTCAGTTCATGAACAATATAGCATCGGTGCATCCATGTTATAGTATCACTGAATAAATCGCACAGGTATCATTGAATAGTACGCATTGGTATGTTCATGAACAATACAACATTGATGCATCCATGTTTCAGTAGCACATCCATACTTTATAATAAACTTACATACACTTAATAAATCACGYCGGCTTTGTTGAACGATACACCTTGGTGCGCCTCATTGTCGAAAGGAACATTGCGGTAGGGTAAATTAAAAAAAATTAACAAACTAATTTTCATTGTTACAATGCACCGTGTGATTCCAAACTCTCAAGCAAGCACCGATGCTCACCTTTCTTCCTAAGACACCCTATTTTTGGTGCTCTACACTGATTAGGATAGCTCCATTGGTGGATTACACACATTTAAAAATTTTGGAAATTACCATGAATTTTCATTTCCTCTCAATGGTGCAACCATGCCTCCTTGGGACTGAAGAGTGTAGGTAAATTATTTATTACCTTCCTATTTGTATTTTCATCCAATCAAAAATACAATTTAGCTTCAAATTTCACATTTTTTTCAATTTCTCTTTTTTTTTTCACTCAGTGCACCTGAACGATTTGGCTCAGCCCGAAGCAATGCGTACTGTGTTAAATACATAGTGAGCATCGCCGTCGTCACATCCATATATGTTTGCATTAGTGTCATTCAATCTATAACACCATGATAAATTACTAAAAAACAAAGCGGTGTGTCCTTCAAAATGCCCCACACCACTAGCTCAATGATATATAAAATTTAACCTATTGATGCACCAATTTTAACTAATCATGTCGGGGCATACAAGAAAAATAACGCCCTGACACGTCAATATTCAAATGCACCGCCATACTTTATAAAAAATTACATGCACCGGTTTTATTTAACATTATGCACCGACACACTTGACTTAACTAACGACACCGCTAACATAACAATTTATAAAACTTAATGTAGCGGTGCAACCATTGTAATCCAACGCACTGACAATGTATACAGAAATGCACCAGGACATATATTTCCCAAATTTCCATAGCGGGGTGTCTCATTGGACGCCTCATTCCTACTTCTCTCTCGTTTGCAATGCACTGAGGAACATAAAATGATGCTCCACTATCACGGTGGTACCGATGTGTTAATAGTAACACCTCACATTGATTCATTGTGTCATTTCGGTGGATTCCCTGTAACTAGTGTTATCAACAACAAAACACACCATTAAACAAAACGCCGATGCTCCAATAACATGGTAGCAATAGTGAATTTATATTAACACATCACACTGCATAATTTCATATATAACAATTTCAACTATCGGTGCGGATGGATCAAAACAATGCATTGGTAATGTAAAGAGCACAACATAGAGATGAATTTTCACAAATTTGCAGTGAAATGCATCTTATGGTAAGCATCGCTAAGATGCTAGGAAGTGCACCAATCAAGATAAACACATTGGTGCATTTTATTAATCGAACGCACCACCAAGTTTTTGAAACACAAATTTCCTTCACGGTGCATCAAATAAATAAAACACAATGGTGATGTGTACCACAACACATTGAGAAAAATACATAATAATTTACCATCTTTGTTAGTTTTATGGGATTCCCCATCACTGGTGCATTATAATACAAACACACCAATATCAACATTTAAAAATCTCAAATGGAGCATATGTGCGTTATTTTATACGAAACGCACTAGGGTGGTTAAGTAAGTTGTACCAGAAAAAATAGTTTAAAAATTATCATTTTGATGCACATTTTAGAATTCGCATGTTAACAGTGTGTCATGGAAAGACAATGCATCGGCTAAAAGAGTCTGGTTCACGAACTAACATAGAGAGTCAGTGCATTTAATATAACCCAGTGCACAACGTGGTTTAACACCAACCCTTAACCGATGCGCTATATATCAAAACACACCGCTATAGATATCAGTGCTCGACTAACAATGATGCACCGATGTTTTATATTTAAAATATGTTTGTTTGGTGTCTTATGTCTGATAAGGAGCACCAAACGTAGTGCATATGTATTTGTTAATAACACTGCTTATTTTTTCACTTTTTTTTGGCAAATAGAAACTATTTTTATTTTTTGATAAATACAAATTAGTTATATATGTTTGTGTTTTATATTTTAAATTCATTATCAATATATGTGTTCCTAAAAATGATTTTATTTGGATTGGATACATCAACAACACCGATCGGAGTAGCATCAATAACAACCAGAAGAAAAACAATATAACTCACAATCTACATATGCAAACCTCCACAATTAAATTTTGTAGAGGTTTTTCTTTGTGGAGGAAAAAAAATAGGTCACTCTTTGGTGCCTCTCATAATTTAGCACATGGACTTGATCCTCTACCACTTCCTCAGCTCTCTGCCTCGCATGTCCTCCTATGTGGGTCGCTTGAATTTCTCCAATATATTGTCATCGTCATTCCTGTAGCCATAATATGAATTGGCATCAATTCACTTGTAGATCACATACCTACACCTCCTCTTCTTTTCCCTGAGAGGGTTTATTGAATAACTCTTTGAGGATGGGGATTAATTTAGTATCCCCAAAGTATCTGTAACCAGGGCCCTTGCCTATGGCACCGAGCACATCAACTTCATTACCTTCCAAGTCTATCATCTTGGCCCCTACTTGTTGAGATTTGGGTACCTTGGAAAGTGGTCCCCTTGTGTTTATGATCTTCTAAGCACATGTGGGAAGTAATTTGTACCTTTTACTATGTACTTTATGTCTTATTTCACTTTGACTTAGGAGATTTAAGTCAAAAGTGAAATTTGGTCATTTTAGCCTAAAATGACAATTAATTCACTTTGTGGGTGAATTGGGAGACATAAAGTGAAACTATGGAAACTTAAGTAAAGTGGGTTTTGAGTTTAGATTTACTTGAGATGATCTCAACCATTGACTTGGGATGAGATGAGATGATCTCATCCACCCACTTTTTAGGTTTCTTCATGCATACTTAAGGAGGGCACATAGGGCAAAGGAGAGCTCAATTGTTCACTTGTTCACCTTGAGAGTTTGGTGAGGAGTAGAGAGGTGATAATTCATAGGAGAGATTAGAAAGATAGGGTGAACATGTTCATGGAGGGCGCAAGGAAGGTTTGAGACTCATTTATTTTTTGTGATTGTATTTTCTAGGAGGAGGGTGCATGTCTACCTGGTAGCATATTGTGTGGAGATTTCTTGTTTATGATTTGTGGGTTTTGGAGAGGGAAAACAAAGGGAAGTTTGAATGCAAGGGTTCCTCAATCAGCAAAGAGACAAAGAAAGGGCACAATGGTTTTTAGAAACGGTCAAGGAAGGAGGGGGCACACTCTTCTAGGGGCACAAATCCCAAGGCACCATTGCTTATCTTGTGTTGAGATTGCAGAGTATCTGGTTCCTTTGTATTTATCTTCCTTGTTGTATTACACGGTTGAAGCACACTGGTTTTCCCTGGGAGGGGGCGGGGGGGGTTTACCCAGGGTCATGTTGACCAAAAATACCTTTGTTCATTTCATGTATGTTAGAGTTTAGAACAACATTTATTTCAGCACTAATAGATCTCCAGGTGTGTTATATAGCTTATGGTATGCATGTTCTAACCTTTGGTGACAAAACTACATGCTAGAGAACCCATTTGGCCTATGTAACCGTAACAAATCAATGAAGAAGTTACTAAACATTTTGTTTTCCTAAAACAACAACAAACCATTTTTATATCGTTGAAAATTAGAGCCAACTTGAGGTCAAAGATAGACCTAGCTGGCAACTTGATAGGACCTGGAAAATCTTACTTGAATTTCTCCGATACACTGTCATCGTCATTCCTATAGAAATAATATTAACCGACATCAATTTTCTTGTAGATCACATACTTACACCTTCTCTTATTTTACTTGAGGGGGTTTATCGAATAAATCTTTGAGGATGGGGAGTAATTTCATAGCCCCAAAGTATCTGTAAAAAGGGCCCTTGCCTGTGGCACTGAGCACATCAACTTCATTCCCTTCCAAGTCTATCATCTTAGCCCCTACTTTGGCATAATTAGGATTTCCAAGCTCTGCAATTGGAGCTTCGCATTTCCCTCTTGTCCTATTCAACAAGAATTTACCCTGGTATATTTCTTAATTACAACACTGTGTCAGCCTTAAAATTTACCTAAGCTCCATATTATATATTTAATAGAAATTAAGAAGCACATTTGGAAAAACAATCGATGATCCATAAGCTTTGTCAGCATGTCTTGTCGCTAAATATTAGGCATTGCCTTGGCCTTAGATTACTCCTCCATGAGATCCTCACTTGTGTACTTAATAAGAAGTTCATCATGTTTCTTCTTCTCCACAACCATGCACTTGATTGCTTTCTCATCTAGAAGGGGAACATGGGAAGAAAACTCTCGCTCTCTCCGATGTTGGTTTCCCTTGTCCTGCTCTCTCATTTCTTCTGCCACATCATTGTCTTCGTTGAATAGGATCAAATTAATGGAAATGAATTTCTCGCTCTTGATTGTCAATCTAGCCTTCCTCTAGAGAGACTTGATCCTCTGCCACTCCCTCAGTGCTCTCACTCATGGTTCGCTTGAATTTCTTCAAGATATTGTTCTCATCATCGTTGTCACCATAATAATTGGTATCAATTCACTTGTATATCATATACATAGAACTCCTCTTCTTCGCCTTATGGGGCTTATCGAATATCTCTTTGATGTCGGGGAGGAATTTCTCAGCCGCACTAGTACAATTGGTTGTTAGAAGATTGTAACATGCCATCTTCCAACAACCAATTGTACAAGTGCGACTGAGAAATTCCTCCATGATTTCAAAGATCTATTTGATAATCCCCTTGAGGTGAAGAAGAGGAGGTCTATGTATGAGATCTACAAGTGAATTGATGAAAGTTATTATGGAGACAACGATTATGAGAACGGTATCTGGGAGAAAGTCGAGTGGCCTACGGAGGAGGAGATGTAGGCCAAAACGCTAAGGGAGTGTCAGAGGATCGAGTCTATCTAGAGGTAGGCTAGGTTGATGATCAAGAGTAGTGAGGTCATTTCCATTAAACCATTCCTATTTTTGGAAGATGAGGCTATGGCGAAAGAAATGGGAGAGAAGGACAAGGGAAACCAACAATAGAGAGAGTGAGAGTTTGTTTCCCATGTGCCCCTTCTGGATGAGAAAGTGATTGAGCGCATGGTTGTGTAGAAGAAGAAACATGATGAACTTCTTAGTAAGTACATGGGTGAGGATCTCATGGAGGAGCAGGCCGAGGCCAAGGTGATGCTTAATATTTAGTGATAAGACATGCTAACAAAGCTTATGGATCATTGGTTGTTTTTCAAAATGTGCTTCTTAAATTCTATTAAATATACAATATGGAGCTTAGATCATTCTTGAGGCTGACACAGTGTTATAACTAATACATCCACCAACGTCCTTTCTTGATGAATAGGGAGAAGGGGCACTGGGAATCTCTGACCTTAGAGATTGGCAGTCCTAATTATGCCAAATTAGAGTCCAAGATGATGGACTTGGAAGGGAATGAAGTTAATGTGCCTGGTGCCACAGGAAAGGGCCCCAGTTACAGATACTTCGGGGCTACAAAATTCCTCGCCATCCCCAAAGAGTTATTCTATAATCCCCCTTGAGGCGAAGAAGAGGAAGTATAGGCATGTGATTTACAAGCGAATTGATGCAAATTCATATTATGGCTACATGAATGACAAGGAAAATATCTTGGAGAGAATAAAGCAGCCTGCAGAGGAAGAAATACAAGGAAAAGCATTGAGGAAGTGGTAAAGGATCAATTCCATGTGCTAAATTAAGAGTGGCATCGAAGAGTGACCTATGTTTTTTCCTTTGCAATGCAAAACCTCTGCAAAAAATTAATTGTGGAAGTTTGCATATGTACTTTGTTAATTAAATTGTTTCTCAATGCATTTTTACATAACAACCGCTATGGTGCCATTTCAATCACACGGGTGCACTATAAAGAGTATAAAACACATGTATATTTTGTTTTTCAAATCATGGTGATGTTGTTGTTGTTTGATTTATAAGATGTATAATACGTACGCTAATGATTTCTCCGTTTTTAAATTAAATTTAAGATATATCATTCATTAGAATTTAGAGTTGCCATATGATGTTTAACTTTATTTTTATGAAATCGTTTACTTTAGATTGTAATTGTGAAAATTTAAACTATTAATGCCATATAATGTTAAATTCACCTTCAAGGTGAATTGTTTAATTTCCAACAAGATACAATATGTTGATTAAACATGTTTACAAAGAAAAAATAATTTTATGAAATGTTATTTTCTCATTTGTTTTATTGATAACATTATAATAATTGTCCATAATTACATTTATAATTGTTATATTTATGAGTAGTGATGGTACACATATCTTTCATATTGAGATGTTCTTTTTTTTTTTCAATTATTATATTGGGATGAATTATGCCAGTATCATATTAGAATATAAAATGCACCTCACTTTATATTTATAATAATTTTTTTTAATAAAGGTGTTAATAGAATCAATATGTTTTTTTTAGTTTGTAGGAGAAAATGTCATTTAAAAAAAATGATTGTGTTAAAATTTTATTGCAAAATCATAGACATGTATTTTTAAATTATGATACATGTTACACAAAGAATATTAAAATAATAGGAAACCATAACATTTTTATAAAAAAATTATATATATTTGGAATTAATAAAAATATATCTATAAATGCATGCAATTCATCAAATAATAACATTTATATAAAAATATGTATTTTGAATCCATAGAAATAGATCTATAGATGCATGCAATTTCATCAAAGATGATTCTGTGTAAACTATTTAAAAATAT
>JASDQU010737351.1:136667-151161 GCA_032191745.1 Picea mariana | reverse complement strand
TTTTTTTTTTCAATTATTATATTGGGATGAATTATGCCAGTATCATATTAGAATATAAAATGCACCTCACTTTATATTTATAATAATTTTTTTTAATAAAGGTGTTAATAGAATCAATATGTTTTTTTTAGTTTGTAGGAGAAAATGTCATTTAAAAAAAATGATTGTGTTAAAATTTTATTGCAAAATCATAGACATGTATTTTTAAATTATGATACATGTTACACAAAGAATATTAAAATAATAGGAAACCATAACATTTTTATAAAAAAATTATATATATTTGGAATTAATAAAAATATATCTATAAATGCATGCAATTCATCAAATAATAACATTTATATAAAAATATGTATTTTGAATCCATAGAAATAGATCTATAGATGCATGCAATTTCATCAAAGATGATTCTGTGTAAACTATTTAAAAATATTGTAAAAATGAAACACAATGACAAATGATTTGGAAATGATGAATTTAATTAATTGGTTTATGCAGTCCCAACCACCACCATGTTTTTTAAGACAAATAAAATTTGACATAAAGTCATTATATAACATGGACATATGATACTTTCCCTCCCAAAATTTTTAATTTTACATAATGTTCATGCGTTCTATGACATTATCGTTCTATTTAAATTCTACAATTACTAATATTCATTTTCATACTTTTTGTAATCATGTAATCAAAATAATGTTATTAATACATATGTCTTATAAAATAACTAATATACAACTATCATTTGTCCTCCACAATTAATCCTAAGAGATCCTTAAATAAGTGATACTTTCCATATTCCCTTTGTGAGCCTATTTGATATTATAGGTCCCTTTGCATCGTGAATAATCCATATTTAAGCGTCAAATTTAAGGGAAAAGACATTATTTTTCACATGTGGGATATATTAGGCCTTAATATAATCCCTAGTGTGTAAGGCTTATAATGGTTAAGGTTGATTATTAATATATACAAATATAAAAAATATTAAGAAAACTCAATAAATAAAATAAACAAAAGTCCATGTGTAGAAGTTATAGGGAGATTAGTCCCCATCTTTGATGTGATGATTGTAACATCCAACCAACTGTTTTATAAAACTAATGTCAAATTAAGCGACACATTTGCATTATTTCCATTGAAAATCAAAAAACACAAGTACTCAATCATTTTTTTCTTACGTTCCAAGGGGACGTCTAAAGGTATACCCAATGTAAGTCATTTTTTACGAGTTGTTGGTGGTCTATGAAAGTTATAGTTTATTAGGAACTCGTCGCCAGGAGACAAACTATGTATTTCATGCACAACAACAAATTTGGATGCCGTCCTTTTCATAAATAAATCTTTGTCATTGAAGTGTTCCTCAAAGGAATAATTTGCACTAAATAATGAGGCCCTACAACTATTTATGAAGCCTGCAATGTTCCCTTAAATTCATGAGCAATTGTCGACATATAACATGTTTTTCCTATTAAATATTCTAGAAGCATAACCATTCATGCACATACTATGCATGTAAATTCTATGTTTGTATTTGAAAATATTCAAGTAATCAAACTAACTATAAATAGGACTACAAAAATGGCATAAGTGCCACTAATTGTTTGGGGGGAATAGATACATGTGAAAGGATAAACAACCCAAGATTTTCAGCATGTATTTTAGACTTGGAAATCATATAAGTTTTACCACAAAAAGAGATTTCAGTTCCAACATCAGGCACAAGCATGGACAACGATCAAGCACCATACAAAGCTTAGTTGTAACTAGTTTTTTATTTACTTTGTATATGGATAGGAAGAGGGAATTCATCGCTACCTTCCAACAAATGAACAGACTTTGGCGTGTACTTGGACATTTTTTCTCTTATCTCATACAATTTTTTTTATCTCTTAGTAGTGATGTTTTGAGTAGTATTGATAGCATACTTTGGCTCAATATAAGAACTCTATGTTGACTCAATAGAAGGAGACGAGTTGGAAATTGTAGCTTTCTTGTTTTTCTTTCTTGTTCCCCTCTTTTTTTAAGCAATAGATTTTTATAGGGTTTATTTTTATAAGCAATAGTTTTTTTTAGGGTTTATTTTTATAAGCAATAGTTTTTTTTTAGGGTTTATTTTTTTAAGTAATATATTTTAATAGGGTTTATTTTGTTGCATATGGGGCATTTGGTATCAGTTGCAATGGTACCATTCATTGCATTGGATCCCAAACCCTGTCAACCTTGTCGTTGTCAGCAATTTTTTTAAAAAACTTTTCTGTGGTACACGATGTGCACTGTATATGAAAAATCCTTGGTGCACACTGTATAGGAAAATTTCCCTAGTGTTCATTGTATAGACAAGCGTACTGGGGCACATATATCTGTGTAAAGCACCAATTGGTCAAAAACATATTGTATTCATTTTGTATCATATGTGTACGGATTAGTGGTGTGCAATGACTAATAGTACATGTCGGTGTGAGTATATGCTTGACGCCCCAGTGCATTTTGTTTAATGAAGCACACCAAAATACTAGATTGTATAAAAAAATTATAATTTATATTTATGATGATTCATGTTATTGTTTTACACAATATGGAGGATACAAGTTCAAAAAAAACATCTTATTGCAGCAAGCGTGATGGTAGCTCGTTCCAAGAAGAGAGGAAAGAAAGTTCTTTGAGTTTTATTAAAAAGTTAATATATAATTTGAAATAATTGTAAGATTAAATCTGTGATATGTATTGGTTAATGGGTGTTATGCATAGAAAAGACTTGAAGAAACTTAATAATATTGTTAACAATTTGAGTGCAAAAGAGCATAAGTGCTTTATGGAAATGTTGCAAAGAGAGGAAACATGTGGATCGAAAGGTAATCAATATTAAGTTTTTCTTTGACTTTTACTAAAAATGAATTTCTTAACATTAATCACTAACAAATTTTAAACACTCAATTTCACTTTTTTTTAATGTTATGTAGCGACCGATAGGGAGGCAATGGAATCTCATCCTGAGAGAAAAAAAACATTGTTAAGGATCTAAATGATGATGATGACTTGGTCATTAGTTCATCTAGAGTGGTGCTTGAAGTTAATGAGATGAGAAAAATGTTTTACAGAGTTTTAAGGGATATAGTGGAAAGAACATATAGACGTCATTTCCACTCACAATACAAAAATCAATCCACTGACTCCAAGAATCAGGTAATACATATACTACAAGAAGCGTTTCTAGAGCCATGGTCAATGAAACCCATGAGACTGGAAATAGCAAAAACTTTCAATAACAAAAAAGAGTCATATAAAAGGTATTATTACTAAACATGTTTTTCTATAATATGTTCCAATAATTACCAAATTAATTTATTTTTCTATTTTTACTTTCATGTCCATTTAAGAAAAAATTATTGTGCTTTTTCATTTTTCAGGAAGATTATGAAGATTCTGAGTGACAAATGAGGGGAAATCCAATAAATGTTGATAGGGATGTCCAAAAGAGTGCACAAGGAGATGGTAAAAGAAAAGAACTTAATTGCATCACAGGAGGATGCATCCCAACAAAAACGTGCATCAGAGGTATGTGATCATTCAATTATTCGTTTATGTACATCGAATTTATTTATCATATTAAATACTAATTTTCAATTGTTTTGTTGCAAAAAACAAAACAAAATGGAACCCAATCACCACTTAAGACGGGACGACACAAAAGAAAGGGTTCATCGCAAAGTTTGTGAGTACTTATGATTTTGATGTTACTTAGATTTTCATATTTGTTGTGATATTTGTATTTGAATAATTAATTTACATTGATCCATGGATGTCTGCTAATAGGTGCTAACATACAAAGAAGAGCCAACCAAACAATTGATCAACATTGTGTTAACTAAGGGTTGTGATTATATGTTGAAGTATCAAGGTTTAATTGAATCATTTGTAAGTAGCTATGTTATTTAACTTCCCTTGTTTTATAATTAATGGAACAATAAGAAACATTTTTATTAATTATATCAACTATGCTTTGTCATGGTGTATTAAACATACAAGAAACAAAGTATGGAGAGGAGACAACATAAATTTTTGTGATAATTGACACGAGGCAAGGATTTGAAACAATGTGTATGGTTTATGAATCAATCACTACTATGGTACGCTTTTTTTATGTATGCAATCATGTATATTTTACTATATTAGAAAAGTAGATTTGCTTATTATGCTTTATTTCTATGTTTGTAGATGGAACAAGAGCAGTTGGAACATCAACGAGAAGTCAAACAAGAAAACTTACGTTTAGATAACCAAAGTACAATATCACCTATAACTGATCAAGACATGGGGGATGTACACAACTCGAGCAATGACAAAAGTTCAAGTGATGAATGAAAATCAATGTAATTGAATGTTATTGCAAGTTATATGCAGTTTTGTAATATTGGCCTGTAAAAATCAGGGATATTTTTGCTTAATGTAGTAGACATAATGTCCCAATCGCATGAGGACATGTTACCAATAACTATAACAATTACATATTGGTTCCATTTTGATTATTGTAGAACTTTACGTTGTTCCATTCTGTATGACCATGGGTCTCTTATTCATATATAATAAAATGGGTTTGTTATTTTATTCCATTGTCAAATGTTGTAAAATTTTGCATTGTTGATTAATTAAAATGTGAATAATTTACATTGTTGCAAATAATTGATTAATTAATATGTGAATGATTTACATTGTTGCAAATAATAAAGGTGTAATCCCTTGGATAAGGCATTAATGTCTTCATTATATCAAAATGAAATAACAAAAATATAAAAAACAACATGATTATAAAAAATATTTGTAAAAAATAATTAATTAAAATATATACATATCGGTGCATTCTTATTATGAACTCACAAAATGGTGTCTGAAATAATATAAGAATCAGTGCTTTTTAAGAGGTTATACGCATCGGTTCATATTAAGAATACTTAAGCATCGATACATATTAATTATACGAAATCAACGATGCATAAAATGTGTGATAATATGTATCGTTTTCAAATTATACAGTGGGCATGTGATAAATAGGCATCGGTTATTTAAATATAATAAAAATATCTGTACTTTAAAATACTTAAATGCAAAGGTACATTTAATAATACAAACGCACCAGAGCATTATATTTAGTATACACATCAAAACGTATGAATTATACAAGCACCAAAACATACATAAAATACAAGCACACCGGAGTTGCATACAACAAAATGGGAATGTGGGGAATACTAACCATAACCGTCTCGGTGAATTTGTTTCATATGTAAGCACCGAGGAAGCAATGTAATGACAAATCGACATGCTTTCGTCTTATGTATGCACTGGGGAATTTTATGTAATGGTGCCCAGTGTAGTTTTGTTTTATGTCCGCATCAAGAATTTATGTAATGGTGCACTGGTACTTTTTTTAGTTTTATGTACGTTCTGGGGCATTTGATGTAAGGTCGTTCCAGTTTTCTTTATGTTTGGGCACACACAAGGGATTTTTATTTAATGGTGCAACAGTGCGTTTTGACAATAAAAACACCGAAAAAAAAACATCCACTACAACCTCTGTCGAGCCAATATTTTTTAGTTATATGGAACATCTGTTAAAACCTCTTCTAAAAAATCTGCAACCAAAAGAGGAGGATGTAGTGGAGGTTTTCTCGAAAATTTTTCCAAATTTTGTAACACTAAAAACCTTCGCAAAAACCTTCGCTAAAAGGTGTTCTCCTTGTAGTGTCAAGAAAATCCCTTAGACTTCTCTTTCACACCTTTACATCCCAGAAAGACACCCCGACACCTTTAGCACACCTCAGATCACTTATTTCCACCTCATACTGGATCTCTTGCTTGGTTTCTCTACAAATGCGAAAATCTATCATGTATTTATAGTAATTTTGTTGCCACTTTTAGGGCCGACCTATAAACACTGGCTGAGTCGACCTCAATTTTCTGGTTGGGTTGTTAGATGGAAAAATTCATATCTCCTCGTTCCTAAGGAGTTAGAGGGAATTCCATATACCATTGGAAAGGTTTGGGAATACTCTTTCCAACCACATAAACTTTTCTCTCATTTGAGCTAGGTATGTAGGGTAAAAATGCATTCAAAGAGAGGGTATCCAAACTAATCATCAAAAATCCAAAAGTAATATTGTCCACAATTTCCATCTTGCAATATTTTTCTTGGACATTTGTAGGCTTGTAATATTTATCTTGGACATATATAGGCTCCCCATGTTTTTGACATCGATGAAAACAATATTTCTGTTGTATTTTTAGGGTTTTGTTTTCCAGTTTTTGTATTACAAAACATGAGTTGTTATCGAAGGTTTGTATTGGATTTATTAACTTTTGGACTAATGTTTTTAATCATGTATACAGGACTTTGGAGACATTTTCTTTAGTACTTTTTGGAAATCCGCACTGACATGTATTGGAATTGGAATTGACATGTAGAGTGGGTTTTCCACCATACAATGTGCATTATTAGTATCATGTTCCGTATTTTCCTTAGGAACGACCCCACCAATTTGCAACACTAATCCTTCTTCACCATTCATAAGTGTCATAATTTTCATGGTAGAGACTACTAATCATTGTTGCCCTAGTGAGAACCTTGTTTACTATTTTGGCACCCATGCTAATGTTTTCCATAGGATCAGGAGCCCTCTTATCCCCACCATGATTTTTGTGTCGAAGTTGCATGACTTCTTCTCAATATTTTTCTGGCCATCCCTTACGGGGCTCCCACATTTAAGTTTTGATTTGTATTTTTGTATTGCATACCAGTGCTTGCACTTTTGAGCTTAATGCCTATTGCAGTTCACCACCTACTACTTAATTCTTATGCATTCTCTTGAACTGATCATCTTTGCATATATTACTTCTTCATCTTGGAACCCTATCCCTAGAGGAAACATGTTATTGAGTGTCCATATCTTGCACATCCTTCATGCATCTTGTTTTTCATAGGTGTGTTTTGTGTGGTCAGAACTAGTTGCTTTCCCCGCGACACTCGTTTCCTCAACTATACCATGGAATCATTTTATTCTTTTATAGGATTTATAACATGAAAGCAAAAAAACACAAATAAAATATTTTTAAAAAAGGATAGAGGGGGAAAAGAATTAATATCTTCATTTTTATGGTAGCAGTTCTCAATTATGTCAACTTTGAATGAAGCACCGATTTTGAGTCTTCTACTCGACAAGTTGAGTCTTAGTATTGTCGTAGGAAGATGAACCTTGATTTCTAAGTTTTTACTCCTTCGACTAGTTACTCTTTCAATCACTATGGAGAATCTATCGATGCCTATTGTGTCACAAATTTTGATCATTGTTCCACTTTGCATCAAATGTTTCCCAAGTCACCATTGTTTCATGCTTATGCTTAAGGATTTTATTTAGTCTATGTCATACATTTCTTTGAATTCTTAACTATCCATGTCGGCCTTCTCAGTTGTCAAGTTGGTATTGGTTGAATCAATATAAGTGTTCTTTACTCATGCTATCGTGGAAGGTTCTCATTGAATTCTCATTGGCAGGTCATCTCTTATCGACTATGACACATTTCTATGAGAGATTGACCTAGAGTCGACAACACCCTAGGCCCATTTTCAT
Organism: Picea mariana; assembly: GCA_032191745.1. NCBI lineage: Eukaryota > Viridiplantae > Streptophyta > Pinopsida > Pinales > Pinaceae > Picea > Picea mariana. The sequence continues at coordinate 143,536 of JASDQU010737351.1, read as the reverse complement.
CATTGGTTGGTTACCTTGTGCTCAACAAATGACATTTCATTAATATTTGTTGATTGAGTGTTTTCACATGTGTTCAATGGTAAGACATATATTCACATATTGGGATTCATGTTGTACCTTGGTTTCCATTTTTATCATTGGTGGAATTCTTCACGTCTATCAATATATTTCATTATTGATTATTGCTTAGAGGGTCTCTTTTGTGTTCTTTTTTCATATGGTGCATGCAAGAGACATACTTGGTGGTGTGTGCCTTTTTCAAAGACTTTCGAATCATGTTCCTTATATTCACTCATTTTGGATGCCCTACATTGGGGGATGCCTCAATTCCCTCCTTCCAATGTATCCCTTCCCATTGACACTGATTCGTTTCCTTTGGGAACAATATCTAGAGAATTTACAATACCTTGGGGCTTTCAATAATTAGTCATAGGATCCCTCCCTATAAACAATGGTAATACATCAATGTCCCCTTATTGATAGATTCTACAAGTATTCGAAGATAGCACATCTATTTCCACCTAGTAGAATGTACAAGGTACCTTGATGCCCATTATCATTATCGATGGGTTGTCTCACATTTGTTAATAATATACATAAACTACTGCTAATCAAATGGTTCCTCCCATGTTTAATGTCTACTCATTTATTTAGATTGGGTAGATGAATCGCATTGATGTGTTCAGATTGAGGACCTTGGGCTATAGTAGCATAGACAATCTTGATAGGTAAGTAGTTTGAGGGCTTGTATTTTCTTTCTCTCAAACCCTCGCATCCTTGTTTTGATTCTTAGGTGGAAATGGAATTGAGCATCCTCATTTGGGTAAAGCTGATTGTCCTACCCCTTTAGCTATGATCATATAAATTATAGGGGATATTGAAAAAAATTTGGGGTAAAACCATTTTGGCAAATGAACCTTGCAAGCCCATTTCATCCATATCTATGGCCAAAGTGTTAGTAGACATTAACATCGAAGGTGCTTTATTTGACTATGGGGATATCATTGTGGTTGTTTGGTGAATACCCAACACTTGGATTACATTAATTTACCCCCTTCACATGTGCATGACTCCATACTTATGGACATATCACCATGGACTGTGAGAATCCCTTGGTTGGAAGAGTATGGAAGTGAAAGGACATGGTTCATATTGAGGAGTCTTGTCAAGTAGAAGTATTAGACAACAAAAAATTAGAGGAAGGTATTTTTGAAGCTAAAATTCTTGGTATTGGGGACCCATCACTACATAAGATAGAGATCGCTCTTGATTTTTAGAATATTGGGGTCAAAACTACTATTGATGAAGATTCACTCCCTCCAATTCTAAGTTCAAGTTACATTCAGAATGCTTTGTGGAAATAATGTTGGAATTTAGATATTAAGGAGGAAGGCATGGTATCTATGGTGTATGTTTGTCTACTGGGATCATATACACCCAAACAAATCAATGTAGTTGGTAATTCCTTTGTTGATGGCATCTTACAATTTCAAAACATTAATCCACCACTTAAGGAAATATATCTAACTTCGTTGAAAATATAATTTTGATAACATCAAGAGTGGAAGTAAGATGTTTTTCACCAAAGTCTAAGAACTTGTTCTCTACCTTGAAGAAAGAAGGGAGATCCACTTTTGGGTTAATTAATTCTTATTCCTATTCTGATTAATTCTAATTCTTTTTCTGACGAAGAAAAGAGGGACTTTAGGATATAATTAGCACTACAAGGACAATACCTTGTAGAAAAGGTTTTTACAGAACCTCCTCGTAAAATTTATCCCTTCTTTGTTTATAGTGGAGGTTGTTAGTGGAGGCGGGAAACCGTGGGTTTTTGCGGAGGATTTTTTACCGATGCACATACAAGGTACATATGGCCTAGTGTACACATAAAACTAACACCTTGGTGCTGAAGTATTAAGGCACACCATTATATGTTATAAATAAAAAACACAAGCACTAGATAAAGTGCCCTGATGCTCATGAACATGATTCCCTGGTGCGTATCCCTCTCGTCAGGCGCACCGAGGTAGGGTATTTTTTTTTTTATCAAACCAATTTTCATTATTATACTTTATTCTATGCCTCCAAACACTCAGAAAAGAACCATTGCTCACTCTCCTTCCAAGACCACCCCATTTGCAGTGCTCTATAGTTAGTTTGATAGCTCCATTGCTAGATTCCATGCATTTCCAAAACTTGGAAAATAACACGAATATTCATTTATTTTGTATGGTGGAACCATGCCTCCTCAGGATAGAAGAGCATGGGTAAATTTTTTATTAAATTCTAATTTTCATTTTCATCAGATTAAAATTTGAAATTGCCCTAAAATTTGGCCATTTTTGGATTTTCTTTTTCAATTCCGTGTAGTGTTCTTGAACGCTTTGGATTGCCTCAGAAGTTGGTGTGTCCTATGAATTCACAGGAAGCACTACATGCAACACAAATACTATCATTACGCACACCAACGTCGTTCACAGAATGACACCGTGCAAAATTTTGAAAAATAAGCAGAGCGATGTGTCTTTTTGGATGCTTTGTTACCGGTGCATTATACAACATAACGTATTGCTAAACAAAATGTTGATGCGCCAAGAAATTTGGAGCACCATTGCGTTCACAATAAAAAATCACACAACAGAATTTCTAACAAAAAAAATTAAATTGTGGTGCACTGAAGTCCACAAAACACATCGATGCTATAAAAAGCATGAGACATGGACAAAATTTAACAATTTATCATAGTGGTGCATCTTATGGGATGCCTAGTTACCGGTGTGTCCAATTATATTAAACTCACCAATGTCGTGCATGACACAACACCGCAGAAAAAATTTAATAATCATCATATCGATGCATCATATGGAACGCCCCTTGATTGGTATCGTGCATTCACCACACCGCTAAAGACATATCGGTGCTCCAAGCATAATGGAGCATTGGTGTGTTACATGTAACCAACCACACCACCTAGCACAAAACAAATATAGAATGGCATAGCAGTGCATATTCCTAGATTCCCCATTATTGGTGTGATCCAGATGGATATTGGTGGCCACACACCTATTCCACTAGCTCAAAACATGGCTTTCCACCTTGGCAGATTTTCCACAGTTTTTTGGGTCCTGAACTTTTGGGGTCGTTTTGAGGCCCTAAACAAAATAAATGATAGGTCATTATTTATACCTTTTCAATGAGGTATCAAGCATCCAAAACAAATATCGTATGCAAAAGTTATTCCCTCAGGAAGTTGACATATCAACTACCCCCATCGGGGCCCAAGACCCTTTTGGTGTTTCATCTTCTGGGGTTAGGGTTTTGGATATTTAGGGTTTTCTCAATTATTATTTATGTTAAAAAGGACTTGGGAGCCTCATTGTAATCATCTTCGTGTGAATGAGCATATCCATCACATGTCTTCCAGAGACAAGCTGTCACCATTGTAGCAAGTTCATTCACTCTGTATTTTTACAATTTATGTACATTTCTCTCATTAATAGAAATTTCATATTAATGTATCTATGTGTTTCTTGTAATATTTCTATGTATTTCATTGTTATATTTCTTCCTTTAATTCATTATCAAAATAATCTGGATCAGTGGTCTCAGAGCAAGTTGCTCCTTGTCCTTTCTTAGTGTATGTCCCCTACGAGGTCAGAATATAGAGAGTTGGGCCTCGCGCTAGATTCTCTTGAGGACAATAGATTTCACCAGCCCAAGCAACCTCCCATGGTGGAAGAAAAGAGTGACGAGGGAGCAGGATATCCTATCAAGTTGTTTCTTACATAATCCCTCGTGCAACAGAGGAACGAGATGTTGGAGAATTTTTCCCAAATCCTGCAATGATTGCTGACAATAGCAGACATGTTTTCATCAAACAATCACTTTCGAGATGTTGCCCCATTAAAGGTACAAGTTAATTTTGATATTATTGTATTTTAATGTTATATCGATGCAGATGCTTTGGAAAAGTGGTTAAATTTGCTAGAAGGTTATTTCTTTGTCTACAATTGTTTTGATAGAGAAAAAATCATCTTTGTGCTCCTTAAGGTTGTCCCCCATGTCAAACATTGGTGCGAAACTTACTGGGATAAAAATTCCATAGAGAAGTCTAGAATATTTGGGGCTGATCCCACTTGAGATTTTTTAATGGATGCAGTCAAGGAAAAATATTACCCTGTTGGAAACTATGAATACCAGTACATGAGATGGACCACGCTGCATCAAGAGAGGAGGGCCAAATTGTGTCTCAGTTCACAAATACATTCCATATCTTGTGCAACAAGCTGGGTATCAAAGACTCCAAGTGGAATATGGTTCCAAAATACTGCAACGCTCTACACAGGTACATCCAAACCAAAATGGAATTTCTAGACAACTCATCATTGGGAGCCACTTATCGAAATGTTTTCAAAAATCAAGCATAAATTTAAGTAGTAGAATAAGCAGGAATTTGGGTATGCAAGTCCGCAACAACCAAAGTATGGTAAATTCAGCCCTCACTCACAGAATAGCTAAGCTCAAGATGACTATTCCAAGCTACAACAAAAGAAGAATAATTGGAAGACAAAGAAGGACACTAGGAAGTGGTGTGACTTCCACAAAATATCTTGGCACAACACCCATGAATGTCGCTCGAAACAATCATTAGTAGTCAAGCTCAAAGAAATAGAGACAAGCCTCGACTTGGAATCTAATTTAAAAAATGATAAAAAGATATAGATCATTGATGCAGAATCCACTGCTATTGTCACGACTGCAATAATCCAATCAAAAGAACTAGAGTATCCTGAGGAGGGGGAGTGCCTCTTCCATTCACAGATGTGGATGAAGGGGACCCCACTGCATTTTATTGTTGATAGAGGAAGAAAGAAGAACCTAATCTCGGTAGAGGTCATCAAGCAATTGGATTTTCCGACAACACCACATTTGCAACCATACAACATCGGGTGGCTTTGCTAGGGTCGATATCTTCATGTCAGCCAACAGTGTCGCATGTCCTACAACATCAAGCCCTTCAAGAATGAGGTACTATGTGATGTTTTCCCACTGGAAGTATGTGATGTTTTATTAGGACAACCATATATATGGAAGCATTATGTTCTTTATGAGACTCTATCCTGTAGTGTCATTGTTACTCTGGGGGGTCATCTCTATAGGATACCATAGGTAGTTCTGACTATTGTCCTAACAAAACAATGCCACAAAGTAATCTCTCATACCACAAAGTTTATCCTCTTCATGATATGGTCAGAAGGTGAACATAAGGACACTACAACCACTAAAGCCTCAACCCAAGACCTTTCTATCCAATATAATCATATTGTAGAAGAGAACAAAAATATTTTTGCTTCACCTACGAGGGTGCCTCCACATTGCCCAATCAAGCAAAGTTATAATAGAGCCCTTCATACTCTTCATGATGCATCTTCACCGACAGAGTCCCCCCACACTTGGGAAGATCATGTAGTTATATTGGTTGAACAGATCCTACCCCTCCAACAACAGGCTCATGATAGCCTTCAACAAGCTAAGCTGGACAGCTCCTACATCAAGGCAAGCAGCTCACCGAGGTTCAGATTCAGCAAAAGCTTCCCCATATTCCACAGGAACTTGACGCAATGGGGACCATTTCTTCCTAACGGGTAAGGAATGATCCATATGGATATTGGTGGCCACCCACCTATTCCATTGGCTCAAAACATGGGTTTGCACTTTGGTAGTTTTTCTATGGTTTTTTGGGTCCTGAACTTTCGGGGTTGTTTTGAGGCCCTAAATGATGTTTTTTTTTTATCGACAACGCCTAGGATGTGGTTATAGGAAAATGCTAGGCCAAAAATAATGAGTACTCCTCAAATAGACATTTCCGATGAGGTATCGAGTTCCCTAAATAGAGATCGTAAGAAAAAGTTACACCCTCGGGAAGTTGGTGTATCAACTCCCCCATCGGGGCCCACGAACCTTTTGACGTTTCATCTTTTGGGGTTAGGGTTTTGGATGTTTAGGGTTTTCTCAATTATAATTTATGTTAAAAATGCCTTGGGAGCCTCATTGTAATCATATTCTTGCAAATGACCATATCCATTACATCTCTTCTCATAGATAAGCTGCCATCATTCTAGCGAGTTCATTCACTCTATATTTTTATAGTTTATGTACATTTCTCTCATTAATAGAAATTGCATATTACCGTATCTCTGTGTTTCTTGCAATATTTTTGTGTATTTCATTATTATATCTCCGCCTTCATTTTGCTCTCAAAATAATCCAGATCATGGTGTGATATATAACACAACGCACCGTTAAACATACAAATTTAAACTAGTAATGCATTGAAGTCCAACAATTGCACCAGTGTTGTAAACAACATGACATTGGACCAAATACTTAATAATTTAGCATAATGGTGTGTTTATTGGGATGCTTCGTTATCAATATGTTCCAATATATTAAACACACTATGTCCTGCACAACACGACACCGTGAAAAACATTTAATAATTATCATTTATGTGTGTCATAAGAAATGCCCCGTGACTGGTTCCGTGCAAATCAATGCACCGCTAAAGATGTACCGGTTCTCCAAGAATAATGGAACATCAATGCGTTACATATAACCCACCACACCGCGTAGCACAAAACAAAGACAAAATGACATAGTGATGCATCTTGTGGGACTCCCCATTGCCGATGATTTATAGAACACAACACACCACTAAAATATGTGTTGGTATTCCCATAACCATGGAGCATTGGTGCATCATACAAATTATATCGCATAGAAGTGCTTTTTTTATAATATAGTGCACCAGTCACAGTGTTTAGTTGTTATTATGGGAGCACCAATTATTTTTTCACATGTTTTTGCAA
>JASDQU010737351.1:96022-130016 GCA_032191745.1 Picea mariana | reverse complement strand
AGGAGGAGGATTAGAAGTAGAAACGAGTCGACATGTACACCTTTGTATGTGAGTGGGAGGCCCAAGAGAGGGAGAGGGGGAGGACCCCTTGCCCTATTAAACCTCAGACATGTTCCCTTTTGAGGAATTTTCCCCCCTCAAGTTTTATGAGGAGGCTACATCTCTCAGGGAGAACTCTTCATTTTTACAACAACTGATTCATCATTGGGATCATGGTCAATAGACATTCAGGGTTTGTCTCAATATGTGGTATCAAACCATGGAGGAGGATATTTATTTTATCACTAGGTTTTCTAGGAGGGAGGATGTTTGGCCCCAGTTCCTTGATCTACCTCATGTTGTTGTAGGAGAGACCCAACTAGCATATTTGTAGAGATATGTTAGTCCATAAATTGTTTCCTCTTCGAGCTTTCAGGTAGTTGGTGGTCAGATGTGGATATATTCATTTCATGTAGAGGAGGTTAAGTGCCCAAGTCTTATTCTCAGGACATTGTCACACTTTACCTCTGATGGGAAACACATTAGTTTCACTTTGTTGTATTGTATATATTTTAGTGCAGAGGCCTCGATTGATTAGGTGGTCAAAGATTTTTTTGAGACAATTTTGTTTTGTGTTGGATCGTTGTTGCAATGGGAGGATGTTCTTCCCATTAGCGTCCAAGTTATTTAAATTATTTTTTGAGAGGTTTCATGCTACTCGACCAATAGTACCTCACTTTACTCCTAGGCTTATTATATATACACATATGCACATGTAGGGGAAGTTGTTTCCCAAGAGGGGCCAACCAAAGGGGTCATGTACTCTGGTTGGTAGGGATATATGTGATTTGTTGTTTTGGAGAGGAAAATGACCTCGATCTTTTACAATACTCCTACGTGAGGATGGATTGGAGAGGATGTCCAAACATCATATTTATAGAAACCGAGCCAAAGGATGGGAGAGGTAATATTATCGATATGTTTTGATAAATCTAGTTGCATATTTTTATGTCTTATTTAATGCACATGTAATTTTTTGTAACGTTTTGTTTCAATTAGTTGATTATTATTATATATATATATTTTTCATATATTGACACATGTTGGGGATGACCCTCCCCAAGATGACGAGGAGATGGAGGAGAGCAACCTCCATTACATAGACTTGACATGCCACATGAGACAGATTGGAGCGTCTATATTGAGGTGGTGATTGAGCGTGGAGTGGTACCCATACTTGTTCAAGACATATTACATGTACCAAAGTTGTCCACGATATGGGAGACCCTACCTCATGAAATGACGTTACTAATGTATCATCTTGTTGATGCCCTCAACCACATCAACACGTTGATGGTTGTTGCTCATCATTCTGATCCATTTGACTCATCACTAGATCGAACCACATCATCTCCACCACCTGGTCATCCTCCTCCTCTTACTTCTCCTCCACATGTGTCACCATCCAAACATCCTCCTACTTTTCCTCCACATGTGTCACCATATATCGATCCTCCTCCTCCTCCTCCTCCTCCTCTTCCACTTGTGTCACCATCCACTGATCCTCCTCCTTCTTCTCTAGATGTGTCACCATCCACCAATCCTTGTCCTTATCCTCCACATGTTTCAACATCCAATGATCCTCCTCCTTCACTTGTGTCATCATCCACCGATCCTTGTCCTTCTCCTCCCATTGTGTCACCATCCACCGATCCTCCTCCTCCACATGTCTCAAGATATTAATGTTGTGGACACTATGTTCACATTGTATGTTGCACAACTTGATCTTGGTGGAGATACATTTGAGAGTCTGCTTTTGTCATCATTTTTTGATGTAGGTACCAATAGACCCTCTACCTTTGATAGAAGAGGCATTGATGCCTCTGGTTCTTGTGGTGGACCTAACTAGTAGTGGTACTATTTGACATGTATATTGATTGTTTTATATTTGACTTGAGATGTATATATGACATGTTTATTTATTTTGATAACATGTATATTGATATGTATATTATGTTTTTTCATATCATGTTGATGTTGTTGTAGTTTTCTTTGTTGTATTATGAGTATGCTAATCATTAACATTATTAATGATTTCTTTGTTTTTAAATTAAATTTGAGATGTATCATTCATTTAAATTTACAGTTGCCATATATTCTTGGATGGGATGCCTAACGGGATATTGGAGGAGGTGGCACATGTGCAGGATGGTCAGGGCATGTGCCCCCATGCACCCTCCCCGACAATCATTATGTTTGGATCACCTCCTCGTAGAGGCTACTCTGATTAGCTAGTTCTCATGTGCAATGTGAGGAATCGATGAGAAGAAGACAAAGGTTGATGGCATATGTACAGAGTGGGTTTCCATTGCCATTCAAGATAAGTAATTTCCCCCGAATTATAATGATTCTTGTCGAGAGTGGAGGAAATTTTCCTGTTATAAGGATCGCATGGGGAAGAGATCAATGTTTGTGTTTTCCTAAAGATTTTTCTATAGATGTCCTCCTCGGGTTTCTTGGCAATTTGTTTGCTAGTATAAAGAGGGATTCTTTCATGGATTTGCACAACAAAAGGAAAAATAATGCACCCTCACACTCCGAAAAGGTGGCCACGGAAGCTAAAGCAATTGTTGAGGCGTATGCAACATCCATCAACCCTCCCAAGCTTACCTTCACTCCATTGAGGAAGACATTAAGGTAATCAAGTCATACTATGAGGATCAAGAGGTGGATAATTAAGTGTCCATGTTTGTCCCGGACTTGGGTACTAGCATTGCGAGAGATACCAAGTTCTTACAAACGATGGAATTATACTGGCATACTAAAGCATTCATTGCTTAGAAAATGTTGGCTAAGGAGGCAGAGATAAAAAAATTCCAGACAATGGTTGGAAGTAATTGAGAAGCATAACAAGCTTCTCCACACTAGTCTCATCACTCTTCAAGAAGCAAGGAGGAAATATCGAGGTGATTCCTGACAATGTGGCTACTACCTCTTAAGTGCCTATGAAGCATGCAATCACATAGGGCTCTCTGAAGGCCCACCCGCAAGTTCCTTGGAACTATGGATATGATTGTTTTTTCTCTATGCTTCTTTCCTTTTGTTGCTAGGTTTCTAATTGGTTTCACTTGACATAGATGATGAGTCTGTAAGGACTTTGATAGTCAAATAGATTTCTTTTTTATATATGTTATAAGGATAATAGGCACGCTTGGTTTCCCTCTGGGAAAGCTAATAGGCTTTATAGACAAACACAAATGATATGGACACTCAGGGATACCCCTTAGGCCACTGAATTTTTGTATAATATGTTTCTAATATAATGAAAGAATAACTTACTGACAATGTTTTTTATAGTTGTCATATAATGTTTAACTTTATTTTTATGAAATCATTTAGTTTGGCTTGTGATTGAAAAAACTTATAACCATTAATTCCATATAATGTTTAACTCTTCTTCATGGTGAATCATTTGTTGTCCAACAAGATACAATATGTTGATTAAACATGTTTAGCAAAAAAATACATAAATATGATGATTAATAATTATGTCTTTTTCATACATTGTAATAATAACATTGTGATATAATTATTCACTAATAATAATGATAATGTTATTTTTTTAATTTTTATTATTCAAATATTACAAGACAAAGTTATAATATATATTTTTACTAAAATCAAAATTATTATATTTTAATTTTTCCAAAGTTTTTTTTAATTTATATTATTCAACTATTATAATATATCAAATCTATTTAATTAAATTAAAAATATTAAATATAAATAATAATAATAATTTTTTATCTATACACTTTCAATGAAATGGTTTCACAAATTTGTACTCTATTACTAATTTTAGGAATCATCTATTAAAAAAGTATGTAAAAGTATGCAAGTATTAATGGAATCTTCTATTAAAAAGGTATCCTAAGTAGGGTATGTATATCTTTGTAGACTTTAATAGTCAAATCAGTGCACAAAAGGGGTCCCTTGTCCACAAACAAGGGGGTCTCATACACCAATTTGTTGTCTCTCATGGCGGTGACCTTAAAAATAATAATTAATAATAATAATTATATTTGGTTGATTTTGTATTAAAATTTATGCAAATATTGGATTTGGTTAATGAATGAAAAAAAAAAAATGAATAATTACTACTATGAAATGCTATTTTTTCATTTATTTTAATGATAAAGTTATAATAATTATTCATTAAATTTATAATACTTATATTTAATCATTTTTATTATTTGAAAATTATAATTTATTAAATATGAAAACTAAATCATTAATAATAATGAATTTCAATCTTTTTCTTCCATGGTAACAATTTATATCCAAGATTTCTAGGGTTGGATTATGGTTGGGGAAAATTTTACAGGCTAAACTTCATCATTTGTCTTGTTTTATTCTAAAAATAATTTGTTAATTTCTATTTTTTTTTTAAATATTCACCCAAATTCTATGGGATAAAATTATTTTACTCTACAAGTTGTCAGTATTTGATAAAAAATATACACATACTTAGAAATTGGAATACTTTTACAAGAATATCACCAAAATTTTATAATTAGTATTTTAACAATTAGTAAAATTGGCAAAGATTTCTATACTTTTATATAAGTATGGATCCTTCAAATTTCCCTTAATTGTTACTAGGCTCTAGAAAGAGGCTCTTTTATAATTTCCATTTCCTTCCTATATTAACACTTATTTCAATGGGAATGTAAAAATAATGATTAATATAAGTTTATATACTTAGAAAACTAAGGATGGAGTGGATTAGATGAAGGTCGTGATAGTTGCACCAATTAAGGTTGGGAATGCCATAGAAGTTGGCAATGTCGACACCACAAGTGTGATTTAAGAACTCATAGATGTTGCAAGAATATATTTTATTGGATTTGTCCTTAGAAGTTCCATCAAATTAAGTATATATTTATTTTAATCTTGAAATTTTCAAACAATAAAAAAAATTAAGGTTTGATTTTTTAATATCCTCATTTTTTTTTTAAATAAACCTTTAATTTAAAAAAAGTGTACTACTGTATTATATGAATAGGCCATCAACTTTTTGATATCTCAATTAATGCTTAGTAATTCAAAGGTTAACATATTCATATGTTAATACAATACACCATAAATTTGCTATAATAAACAATAAATATGACAATAAAAATATATCAAAACCACAGTTTGTGTTTGTACTATTTAATGTAATTTCAATATGGTGGTTGTAAATGGTTGTTAACTTTTCACATACAACATTATAAAATGAAGAAAAAAAAAACATAATTGGCCATTATAGATACCCATAATAAAATGACACATCCACAATAATCAAAGCATTTACATATCAATCTTCATTACCATCACCCTGATTATATTCCTTGCTTGGAATTATAACATTGTTGTTCTCAAAAAAATATTTTGATCTCGGATCATGTCTCAGTACGAACCACCAATTTCCATCTAATACATCTGAGTATAAAAATAGATGGTTGCAATGTTTTGGGAAAACACAAGGCTCTTTAGTTTCAACCCACATTTTTTTAGACTTAATACATATTAGTCCACGATCTTCCTTTTCATTTCTTCAGTTGAATTTATCCCACCACTTGCAATTAAAAACAACATATTGAAAATATGAAAATTCCACTTGCATGATCTCTTGTATCTTTCCAATGTAACCTAACTTCGCCTCTACTAGGTTTTGATCACAGTGGCTAGCACAACTAGATTGGTCGAACTTGACCTCCACTCCAAAATATTTTGTGATGTGTCCATCATCAACAACCTTAGTGAAAAAATGATGTCCATATGCCCACATAGATGGGAACAAATGCACTTGTAAAAATGTGAACAAAGGACGGTGTCATATATCTAATAATCCGAGCATTAATAAAAACATAATACATGTTACAATTCAAATGTGCAATATTATAAATTGAACATGGTATTCATATAGGTTATTACATAGTTTCTACACCCAGTCCCTATTTTAGTGCATCCAACTCTTCTCCACATGGGTTACGACCAGACACCGCATCTTTCTCTGTAATCTGGTCAGCCACCCAACTATTAGGACATATTTTTGGCATGTTTTCTTTTAAATGATTAGGATAAGGCATACTTCTACCATTCAACCTTATGAATTATTTCATGTCATTGTCCCATTTCCTTCTTTTCTATTCATACAACGCGACCCATGGTCGCGTTGTCTCTGCATTGTAAAGAATGAATTTATTGATGGCACCAATTTCTAAATTCGTTGATGTATACAAAAATTCAAAAGAAATAGTATGAGATCAAATATATATTATCAACTTCAGTGTAAACAGTTTCTTTGTACAAATTTGAAAAAATATAAGTGACATACTCTTTATCATGTTCCTTTTTTCGTTCATTTGGAGTAGCTCCCCTTCCCATTTGTCCTCATCCTATTGGTTATCCCAACCACTGCCCCTAGTGTGTCGTCAATTTTTTTGATGTACTCACTTGCATAATAGAATGACTCATATACTATGTACCCTTGCACTGTTGAGCCCTTTGTCGAACAAACCCCTTCAAATTTTTGCATGTACCTCTCTAAGAAGAAAATCCAACGACATGAGAGAACCCCATCTAATTCATCCTCATCATGTAGGTGAATTAGAAGATGGAATCCTGAGTCTATAAAAATCATGGGAAGTTCCTTCTCAAACATACAAACAATCTCAATTATCTCTCGATGTCACCATGGAATGTTATCCATATGAATATCCTTTGATGTGCTCCAATGTAAAAATGCATATAATTTCAATGTGGCACGTCGCAGGTCCAGAGGGAATTCATGGTTCACACAACCACACATGATAAAAGGATAATGACACTACAAAATAGACACACACATCATTAATCACCATAAAATTGTGAGTGCATAGAATATTTTTACTGACAATATCAAAGAAGAATTATGTATTCGACATACCCTTATAAGGTTTAGATGGTCATGTGATTTCAAACCCGAAAAATGCCCTTCTACAGTGAAGCAATGTCATAGAGTCTACCCCTATAAACAAAGGTTCCTTCACACCCAATATAACATCCTTCTCATATAAAGATCATATTTCTTTAAAATCCATTGGACATCACCTTCTTTAAAATACCAAGAGGGACCACCCTCTCCTCTACTTTCTTTTCTTGGCTAATGTCTTTTTTTAGTATTTGAAGCAATAAGATATATCATAATAGCCAATGTGTTTCTTTTATTTGATGATATGTGCCTTTATAAAGAAGATGAAACATTTTTTAATGTATGCATGGGATCTAGTAAGTTGCCAATATTAGGATGCTCCTAATATGGAAGCTCATAAAATACAGATTTACTTTTCATCCTAATGGAATTTTCTCAACATACATGTCAAAAAATGAAAGATCATAGAACATAGGTTCCCCATTTGAATCAACCAAGTTTTCCATTTCCTTCTCCTTCTTTGTGTCTTATGCCATAATCCAATAGTCCAGTGTCATTATTTCAGGTCTTTGGGTTCTCTCTGGTTTACCATTGAAAGTTGATGCAACACTTCTATAAGGATGGTCTTCTAGTAGGAATACCCTCGAGCAGTCATACACCAAATTTCATAGGTGGTTGGACCACCTATCCTTTATAGAAGGTATACAAAATTTACATCCATGATACCCTTTTGTTACAAGACCTATGAAATTATTGTATACATAGCACGCTGGTGTCAAAAATATAGTTTCCCCAAATTAAGAATGTTAAATAACATTACAGATATAAACAAATCAATCAACATGCTTACTAGAGAAAACTCCTAGTCCTGGATAATCACATGTGGTGTATAGAAATACACCATACATAAAATACCTCTCCATTGGGATGGGTCTTGATACATCATATACATGTATCCCTTCCCATAATTTCTTAAATTCATCGATCAATGGTTGGAGGTAGACATCCATTCTCTTCACTTATCCTCTACTTGGGATTATAAGAGCTAGAATAAGATGTTCATTCTTAATGGAAAACCATGGGTGGATATTGTTATTGATCGCTATTATTGGTCAAATAGAATAGTTGGTGTTTTGGATGAAATATGAGTTAGCTCCATCAATGGCTATGCTAAATCATAGGCTTTGTACTTCATCCTTGATTTTATCAGGCCATGTATCCTCTATATGATTCATGTCTATTAAATCCATTGGGATTGTCATAACTCCTGGCTCACTTCTATGTGAGGCATGACACCCCTGCAACACAGATAATTGTTTGCAATGAAAGACCCTTTGAATCCTTGGAATTATATGCACGTGCCTCAATAACTTATGAGGAGGACCATGTTCGTTACCTTTTTTATTTATTTCTAGTACCTGCCATATCCAAATTCTAGACATATCCCTTTGTCCACATATTCATTTATGTATAGAATACAATCATTCTGACATGAGTGGTATGATATGTACTCAACACCCAACATTTGCAATATTTTCTTTGCCTCTGCATATCTATCGGGCAAGAAATTGTCTCTCAAAAGCAACTTATCTTTGAGTAACCTGCAATTAGTGGACAATATAAATGTACACTATCATTAAGCATGCATAAAATCAACCATTTTCTTCCTTCATTGTGCGACGAGATTCCTTAAAATATTAGGAGAATTAACTGTTACTTACCTCAAAAATGTCGAGAAGCACATGTGTGACATACCATACATTGCTTTGAAGTTGTATAGTAATATTGTTGTCCCTATTTTGGTAGACCTTGACCCTTGTCGACCAAAGAGAGGGGTTGTGGAAGCAAATTTTAGGATTTCAAAGAAGGTATCGATGGCATTAGCATCATCCCCTAGGTCATTTTGCTAGAATGCATGTAACAACATTCCCTCCATGGCTTGGTTATCCTATAAGAAATCATCCATTCCAACTTCTATATCATTTCCTTCGCCCCAACATGTGAAGAACTAGTGTTACTGTAGAGGTTTTGAGTTGTCGACTCTAGATGTACTAAGAATTGAATAGGTGGTTGATTCAACCATGCTTGATATGATTCCTCTTTGAGCTATGCTCGTTTAATAGCAATATCGTGACTTGACATTGTAGTGGGTCGCAACGATAGATGGTAGATAGGTTGATCATCGTCAGAATCTTGATTGTAAAAATATTGAACATTGCATCGATAATATTAGTAACATAACGCATTTAGTATGTTCAAATATTATACCAAACATTTATTAAAAGCATGGAAAATTTTTCCCCAATAATAAATATGCAACTAACCACTTTATAAAACAAATGTCAAATTAACCAATACATTTACATTAGTTCCACTAAATATAAGAAAATACAATTACTCAATCATATTTTTTTACACCCCAAGGCATGTCATAAAAGAGATCCAATTCATGGTGTAATACCATTGACCTAGACTAGTTGTTGGAAGATGACATGTTACAATTGGTAGGGAAAAGAAGTTGCTCATTTTCATCAAACATTTGCCCCCAATATATTTCTCCTGATAAGATCTTCTGACATTTTGGGACTACTAGAATATCTTGCCCATTCGAACTCAATCCTGAATCCTAATACTGCAAAATTCAATGAACAATTATTCAATTGCACATGCATACATAACATAAATTCAATGAGATAAATGAGTTATAAATAAAATCTAGACTTACTACAATTGAGAGGGTGAACTTGAAGAACTTGCAACAACATGGAATGAACTGGAATATGAATATTTGGCCATTTGATACTATAAACTTTGTTTTCCTGCATTTGAGCCAAAATCAACATTAAAACATGAATAAATTCTTAAAAGAAAGTTTGGGAAGCGTAGAACAATCTACCTTCAAACATAATTTCGAATAACTTTTAAAAGTTAACGGCGCACCTAATTATATTATCACACCCCGATGCACCTAATTATGATATGACACCCCGGTGCATCTGTATATATAAAAGGCACCAGTGCACTAAATTATGAGAGACACTAAAGAGTGACCTCCGTTATTTCCTTCGCAAAGAAAAACCTCTGCAAAATTTAAATGCAAATGTTTGCATTTTCATTTTGTGAATTAAATAGTTTGTTGGTGTGTTTTTACATAAACACTACAACAGTGCTATATAAAATGTATAACGCATCGATTAAGTAAGTTACAAAAAAACAATGTGCATGTTTATCATAAATGCACCAAAATATACAATGAACAAATGAGCGATCATTTCATTCGTTATTGCCTCTACAAAGAAAAACCTCCGCAAAATTTATATGCAGATGTTTGCATTTGCATGTTGTAGATTAAATTGTGTGTCAATCATTTTTACATAAACACCACACCGATGCACTACATATTGTATAACCACCAGAAAAGTAAGTTACAAAAAAAACTAATGTGTTTATCATCAGTGCGTTGAAATATACAATGAAAAAATGAGTGAGAATTTCAATTTTTCTAAATGTATGTATTTATAAACGAAAAAATTATTCATTCTTTTGCCAAATTTTAGAGGGGAGATTTGCGCAAGAGAGATTTACCAACAAAGACTTCAAAGTGGATAGATTTTCCTAAAGAGAAAAAATCGAAAGGGATCATCATAGGTCACATACAAATTTGCAAAGGAGAAATTTTAGGTATGTGATTTCATTCTATTGATCATCTTAATATTTCCTCTATTTGATTCAAGAATTTTTTAGTGCATTCTAAAAAAAAAAAATGGTTTCACAGTTACATTTGGTATTGGAAGCCCTAAATTCCTTGTTGTGTCTCTTTCTTTCGCTCTCTATATTTCACAATGAGAATTTTTTTAAGCAATATATTTTATAGGGATTTTTTACTTATATATGGGATGTTCGGTATCCATTGCAATGGGACCACTCATTGCATTGGATCCCAAATTGGCATGTTGTTGTTGGTTTTAAAAAAAATGCCTTCACGGTTAACGATGCACACTGTACAGGGATAGAGCACCAATGCACATTTTTATGTCAACAACACCGTTGAATTTAAAATGGAAATAATATATTTTTTTGAAACACCTTCATGGTTAGTTGTGCATGTTGTACAAAGATAGAGAACCAGTGTACATGGTCATATCAACAACACCATTTTGTTTAAAATGGAAACAATATTGTTTATAATATTGAGACCCTCATGTTTTAAATTTGTTCACAAGTCGACAGTGCAAAATAAACAGTGCTTAAGCACCAGTGCTTCTATTAATTTATAAATCACCACATGAATACAACAAATTGTAAACAAACATGTTTTACTTTGGAAGGGTACTATTATCATATACTGGTACAAATGCATATTATTAACACACCAATGTGTACTTATTTATTATATGCACTGATATCTTATTTTATATAAAAATTTCATAATTTTTATTTTTGATAATTCCTTGTTTTTTTTCCACGGAGATTATGAAAATTCTAAGGGATAATCGAGGGCAAAACCAATACATGTCGATGGAGAGGTCCAAAACATTTAGAAGGAGATGGTAAAATAATTGAACATAGTTGCATTGCAGAAGAAGCCATCCCAACAACAACGTGTGTCATAGGTATGTAGTCATTCATTTATTCTTTTATGTACATCAAATTTAAATATCGCATGAAATACTAATTTTCAATTGTTTTGTTGTAGAAAAGAAAAAAAATGGAACCCATTCAACACATAAGACAAGACAATGAAAAATAAAAGGGTTGATCACAAACTTTGTGAGTACATATGTTTTATGCCATACTTAAGATTTCATGTTTGGTGTGATATTTATATTTAAATAATTAATTTACACTTTTCCATGGATGTCTTCTAATAAGTGTCGACATCTCACCTCGAATATTTGAAATTTCACTACCCTTCGGTGCACAGTGTAGTATAGGCATCGATACATACGAATTATACAAACACCGGTGTGCCATAAAAATAGAGCGACCCAGTGCATAATATTTATAACAAGATTGGTGTTGCATACAAAAAATAGTATGAAGGGTGCATACATAAACTAAAAAAGCATCGGTGTTGAATACGATAAAAAAGTTGATCTAGATTATTTTCGGCACGAAATGAGAGTGGAGATATAAAACAAAAATATACAGATATATTGCAAGAGAGACAACAATATAAAAGAGATATATCAGAAATATAACAAGAGTCACAGATATACAGTAATACACGATTTCTATTAATGAAATAAATGTATAGAGACTGTAAAATACATAGTGAAAGACTCACTAGAATGGTGGCGGCTTATCTCTGAGAAGATATGTGATGGTTGCGCTCATTCGCAAGAAGATGATTATTACAATGAGGCTCTAAGGGCCCTTTTAACATGAGAAAAATCTAAAACCCTAACCCTAGAAATGAAAAGCCAAAAGGTTTGCGGGCCCCGATGGAGGTTGTTGTTACGTCAACTTCCCGGTGGTGTAACTTTTGCATACGATCTTCGTTTGGGGCACTCGATACAGCGTTAGAAATATCTATCTAAGGACTACAAATTTTGTGTAAGCGACACCAAGGGAACAAAAATTTTGCTCCCTGTTTTCCCAAAAAACGTCGTTTAGGGCCTTAAAACGACCTCGGAAGTTTGGGACCCGAAAAAACTGCTAAAAATAGTAAATTACAAAAATTGCCAAAAAACTGTTTTGAGCCAGTTAGAAAAGGTGGGTGGCCACCGATATCCATCTGGATCAATCTTCCCTCCTTAGGAAGCAATTTTTTCCATTGCGTTGAGTTCCCGGTGGAGAGGAAAAAACGTTTGTTGAATCTGAATCTTGGTGAGTTGCTTGCCTTGTTGGAGAAGTTTCGCTTCTTAGCTTGTTGAAGGTTGTCATGAACATGTAGCTGGAAGGGATGGAAATTTTTAACCATTCTGGCTACATGAGGTGCATGTGTGTAGAAGGAATCTTTACACCTTGCTGCAATCTTTTCGACCTGCTTCTGTTGGATAGAAGGTGCTTGGGCCGAGGTTGTAGCCGTTGCAGTATCCTTTTGTTCACCCTTTGAACAGATTGTGAAGAAGTTGAATTTTGTAGTATGAGATACTACCTTGCGGCATTGTTTAGGTGGGACAATATTTGGAACTACCTCTGGTATACTATAGAGATGGCCCCCCAAAGTAACAATGACACTATGAGGTCGAGACTCATAAATAGCATGGCGCTTCCACATATATGGTTGGCCCAAGAGAACATCATAGACATCTAGTGGGGAAACATCACATAATACCTCATCCTTGAAGGGTTGGATGTCGTATGCCAATCAACACTGTTGGCTAACACGGAGATCTCGTCCTTGGTGAAGCCACCCGATGTTGTATGGTTGCAGGTGTGGTGTTCTCGACAATCACAATTGTTTGACGACCTCTGCTGATATGAGGCTCTTCTGGCTTCCACTATCAACAATAAAATGCAACGGGGTCCCCTTCACCCACATCTGTAAATGAAAAAGGTGCTCCCCCTCTTCAAGATCTGTTGGTTCTTCTGGTTGAATTGTTGCAGTCATGACAATAGTAGTGGGGTCTGCGTCAATGATCTATCTTTTACCATTTCTTTCATAATTAGATTCTGAATCAGGATTTGGCTCCTTGTCTTTGATCTCGACCACCAACAACTGTTTTGAGCGACATTCATTGGTGTTGTTCCAGGGGATTTTGTGGAAATCGCACCATTTTCTGATGTCCTTCTTTGTCTTCCTGTGACCCTTATTTTCCTATGGCTTGGACTAGTTTTTAGGAGACTATTTTTTAGGGCCATCTTTCTCATACTTTGGTTGTTGTGGATTTGCAGATCCGAAATCCCATTTGTTCTGGTGCTTAAAATTTTTCTCAATTTTAACAACATATCAATAATCAGAACTGAGTGATGAGATTTCCATAAAATCCATTTCAATTTGGATGTATCTATGTAGAGCCCCATGGTATTTCAGAACCAGATGTTGTTCGAGGTCTTTGATACCCAACTTGGTGCACAAGGTATGGAAGGCATTGGTGAACTCTGGAACTTCTTGGCCCCTCTCTTGTTGCAGTGTGGTCCATCTCATGTACCGGTCCTCATAGTTTCCAACAAGGTAATATTGTTCCTTTACCACATCCACAAAAAAATCTCAAGTGGGCTCGACCCCATATATTCCAGACTCCTCTATGGAACTTTACTCCTAGTAAGTTTCCCACCAATGTTTGACATGGGGGAGATATTTAAGGAGTGCAAAGGTGATCTTTTCTCTGTTGGAAAAATTGTTAACAGAGAAATAACCTTCTAGCAGATTTAACCATTGGTCTAGGGCTTATGCATCTATCTATCCTTCANGGTAATATTGTTCCTTTACCACATCCACAAAAAAATCTCAAGTGGGCTCGACCCCATATATTCCAGACTCCTCTATGGAACTTTACTCCTAGTAAGTTTCCCACCAATGTTTGACATGGGGGAGAGATTTAAGGAGTGCAAAGGTGATCTTTTCTCTGTTGGAAAAATTGTTAACAGAGAAATAACCTTCTAGCAGATTTAACCATTGGTCTAGGGCTTATGCATCTATCTATCCTTCAAATACAGGAATATCAAAACTAACTTGTACCTTGAAAGGCGAGGTTCCTCCAAAGTGGTCACTTGAAGAAAATTTCCATGTTTCTATCGGCAGGCATTGAAGGACGTGGGAAAAATTCTCCATCATTTCGTCCCTCGGTTGCATGAGAGCTTGCTCAAGCAACAGATTGATAGAATCGTTTGCTCCATCGTTTTTCTTTTCTTCCACCATTAAGGGTTTCTTGGGTGTGCGAGAGAGATTGTCCTCGAGAGAGACAATCTCGAGACCCAAATTTCTATACTTAGACCTTGTCAGGGACATGCATTGAAAAAAAACAATCAATAGCAGCCTGCTCTGATACTACTGATCCAGATTATTTTCGGCACGAAATGAGAGTGGAGATATAAAAAAGAAATATACAGAGATATTGCAAGAGAGGAAACAATATAACATAGATATATCGGAAATATAAAAAGAGTCACAGATATACAGTAATACACGATTTCTATTAATGAAATAAATGTACAGAGACTATAAAAATACAGAGTGAGACTCACTAGAATGGTGGCGGCTTATCTCTGAGAAGAGATGTGATGGCTGCGCTCATTCGCAGGAAGATTATTATTACAATGAGGCTCTAAGGGCCTTTTTAACATGAGTAAAATCAAAACCCTAACCCCGGAAGATGAAAATCCAAAAGGTTTGTGGGCCCCGATGGAGGTAGTTGATACGTCAACTTCCTGGGGGCATAACTTTTGCATACGATCTTCGTTTAGGGCGCTCAATGCACCGTTAGAAGGTTCTATCCGAGGAATACAACTTGTGTGTGAGAAACATAGAAGGAAGTACCATGTTGCTCTCCGTTTTCCCAAAAAACATCGTTTAGGGCCTCAAAATGGCCCCGGAAGTTTAGGACCCGAAAAAACTACTAAAAATAGTAAATTACCAAAATTGCTAGAAGACTGTTTTGAGCCAGTTGGAAAAGGTAGGCGGCCACAAATATCCACCTAGATCAAAAGTGGAACCAATGTGTAATAATTATAAGAGCATCATCTTGCATACAACAAAAAAAGGCGTATGCAGTGCGTAATAATTATAAGATCACTGGTGCTTTTTAGGTTTATGTATGCACCGAGCCAGGTTGCGTAAGATCACATCGGTGCTTTTTAACAATATGAGCACCGAAAAAAAACCTTCACTTGCCAATTTTTTTTAGTTATATGGAACATCCATCAAAACCTCTGCTTCAAATAGCGGAGGTTGTTGTAGAGGTTTTCTTGAATTTTTTTCCAAATCTTATAACACTAAAAACCTCCACTACAAGGTGTTTTCCTTGTAGTGTAGATAGTAGAGGAAGTGGGTGCTATCATTTAATATCCAAGAAATACAAAGGAAATACAAAGGATTTTCATTATGGGGATTTGGGGAAAGACCATTTGAAAGATCTAGTCCTGGCTTGATGGGGAAAAAGTCATATCTCCATCATGCCTAGGAAAAGGCTATAAAATAAATACAATAAGGGCATCAACACCGAATACACAAGGTTCTTATAGCATGTACACCCCTTGGTAGTTGTTTAAAATGAAAATTATGCCCATGGATATATGTGCTCTGGGTAAACAGAATAAATGGTTGACAACCAAATGTTTATTAAAGGTATAGAATATAGCAATTTTATTATTCCAAGAGACTATGGGGAGAGGAGATATTTTAGTGGGGTATTTGAGAAGATTTCTAAAGGGGTGAGATTTCTTATCTTTAGATTTTGATGGCTTATCTAAAGTCATCATTACTAGATGGATATAAAACTTGGTTCTAACCAATTCTTATGTTATTTTATCAGGTCCATACACATATTTATTTAGTAAAATTTTGCATTCACCTATAACTATAATGAACATGTATGGACCTTATGTAGACAAGCAACCTTTTTCAAAGAATATATTTTCTCTTTAGTGCATTCGTGAAGGTAAGGTGATAATGAGAGTGATCTAAATTTCACATTAAATAGAATGGGAGTTTGGGGGCATTCTGTTAGGATTGATATACTAGTTGAAATTTTCAATTTCCAAATTGAGGCATATGGACTTATAGATATTGAACCTATCTCCAAGGGCCCTAGTTGGAGGAATAACAGGGCTAGTTCTAGAGGAATTTCAAAGAGGATCTACATATTCTTAGTTTCAGATTCAGTTCTACAAGGTGTGGATAGATATAGATCCCAGTTTGACACTAATAGGTGCTCTGATCATAATCCTATCTTCTTGGAGCTTGATATTCGCAACTCTAATCTTGATACACCCTTTAAATTTAATCCTAGGTGGCTTGAGTAGGAGGTATTCCAAAATTTGGTGAAGAATGAGTGGAAATAGTATGATCCACACTTAGGGACATCTGGTAATGAACAATTTGCATCTTTAATCAAAGTTTTAAAGGATAAAGTGGTGCATTGGGTTTGAGAAAGCCATAATAATAGGGACATATTAATTAAGGAAGTTTACAATTGGAGATTGTGGGAATGTTATTTGGGAATGACAATGGGGTTTTTAATTTGGAAGAAGCTCAGAGGTTAAAGGATCTGGAAATAAGGAAGGTGAAGCTACTATGGGATAGAGAGATGGATTGGGGTTTTTAATTTGGAAGAGCTTTAGAGGTTAAAGGATCTGAAAATAAGGAAGGATAAGATACTAAGGGATAGAGAGATGGATTGGCGGATAGACAATTTGGGCTACTTGGTTGGAGCTAGGTGACTGGAATACTAAATTTTTTCATAAATTTGCAAATCAAAGAAATATCATTAACACTATATGGTAAATATTGAATGAGGATGGGTTCCCCTAAGAATTTTTAATGGATTGACAGAGTTGGGGGTTAAACACTTTGAGAATGTATATAAATAACTAGAAGGGTTAAGCATTGAAAATATTATTAGAGTAACCTCTTTTTTTCCAAATATAGTTTATGAAGAGGTTAACCAAACAATGTATTAGGATGTCACAAAGAATGAACTCTCATTTATCATGTCTACCTTCCACAAAGATAAAATCCCTATCCCTAATGGTTGGACTATTGAATTCTATTTGGGTTACTTTGAGCTTCTAAGTGAGGATATACTTTGTGTGGTGGAATAATTTAGGGTTTCTAGGAAGGTACTAGGATAATTTAACTCCACATTTATTATACACATTCCAAAGGTAGATTGACCATAGAATTTTGATGCTTTTAGACCTATAGCACTATGTAATTGTGTTTACAAGATATTTTCTAAACACTAGTAGTAAACTGAAGAAGTTACTTTAAAACATTAAAACACTTGAACAATTTGGTTTCTTGGAAGGTCACCAAATCCATGTTGTAGGCCCAACACAATAGGTATTACATACCATAAAAACTAAGCAAGTGGGATTACATACAAGAGTTCAATCTACTGATGGTAAATGAGATAATGGGGTGTGTTACTTCAATTTCTTATGTAGTACTTATCTATGGTTCAACATATCCATTCTTCAAACCATCCAAGGGCTTAAAAATAGGGTGACCATTGTCCCTTTATATTTTTTTTATTGGTGGTTGAGGGGTTGAGCAAGTCTATCTTAGAAGCCAAAAGGATCAGATCCATCTAGGGCATCAAGGTTGGAGGTAATGAATTTATTACTCATTTTATTTTTGTAGATGATGCTATTATTTTTTCTAATGGCTCTGTAGAGGAGGTGAGGAAATTCAAGGAGACTCTACAACTATATAGCCAAGTGATTGGTATGGAAATAAATGTACATAAGTAGAATATAGATTTTAATGAACTTGAAGAAAAGATAATCTAGTCTTTGAAGGGTATTTATCTTAACAATCAATTGGATTTCAATGAAGGTATCAAGTGTCTTGGTTTTATCCTCAAACCAAATGGCTATGGAAAAATGGATTGGACTTGGTTATTGGCCAAGATTGATAGGATAATTAAATTTTGGTGCTACTAATAGCTATCTAGAGGAGGGAGATCAGTTATAGTTAAATTTGTATTAGAGGAAAATATTGTTTACTAGCATTCATTTGGAACACATCCCTAAGGGCTTACTGGAGAATATAAGAGATAATTGTTTCAAGTTTCTTTGGAAGGGAAATCCTAACAAAATTTGAGCACACTTGGCACATTGACAATCTATTTCCAAACCAAAAGACAAAGGAGGATGGGGACTTAATAATATTCATGTTGTTGCCACTTCCATTTCTATGAAAACACTTTGGAACTTGATTACAATGGAGAGCCTTCAGAAGATAATCATCACCCAAAAATACATTTCACTAGGAACATTAATAGACTAGATTAGAAGTGAAAGGAAGATGATCACAAATGTCTCTAATCAATGGAAATCAGTGGCCCTTGCTTTTCCATTCATTGGGTCATATATGGATTAGAAAGTGGGAGATGTAACACAAGTGAGGATTGGAGCAGATGTTATGATGGGGTGTGGAAATGAGGTATTTTTACCTACTAAATTGATCTAGAATTGACAAGATTTAGTTCGATGCACACTTAACTAGGTAGGGACCCTACAAATACCAACATCTGACAAGAAGGGTGGTTGATTGCTCAAGGGATAGGCTTGTTGGATGATCATGAACAAGCAGGGAATGCTTTTTAGTCTGATTTAAGTAGAGCACATATCCAATTAAGAGAGGAACCTTATGAATGGACGTGGGAAAAAAATGAGTATGGAGGACTATATACTACAATATTAGGCCATAGGGTTCTCCAGGCCGATGCAAAATAAGAGTCTAAATGGTGGTGGGATAAAATTTGAAATAATAAGATGCCAATGAAGACAAAATTATTCATGTGTCTAGCATTTAAAAAATACTTGGGATATGATTCAAAAGAGAAACAAAGAGGGTCCTAGTATTTGTCTCTCATGTAAGCAAGGAGCATAAACTATTACTCACCTTTTTATAGACTATTTTTTTGACCTGTTGATATGGAGGGATATGGGACATTGGATGGGATTAAACAACGTTTAGAATGGACCATGTGTTGAAGATTGTCTAAATAATTGGTATGAAAGGCATGACTTGAAGATATTCAAGACAATTCCTTACCTGGTTTTATGGGGTATTTAGATAGCATGTAATGCTTTATTACTTGAAAACATGAATATTCCCACTTTCTAAGTCATTGGATAGGTGTGTTGCATATATCATCGATGAAAACCTTCTCAAAAGGTTGGAGTCCCTAGATAAGTGGATGAGGTAATGGTTGATAAATCTATTTTCTAGGGATATTTCGATGGTGCCTGATTCAATATGCAACATGGGAGGAATATTTTATCTACTGAACAATCGTTATCAACAATATAAATGAAATTTGGGAAGAGGTACTAACAACCATGTTGAATTCATGCCATTAATATGCTTCGTGATGACAACTATGAATAGAGGAATCCATCAACTCCAAGTTTATGGGGACTCGCTTTTGGTTATCAAGTGGATGAAAAATAAACTAGATGTCTAGAGAATCACTCTACTTCCACTTGCATCTCAACTCAAGGAAAACTTAGAACAATTTGAAAATATCTCCTTCACTCATATATATTAGGAACCGAACACCATTGTTGATACTTTGTCAAAACTAGGTCTAGCTTAACTCTTGTTGGAGGAGACTATTGATGGAATTTCCACATAACTCAATCAATCTATTTAGTTTTATGTTTTTCTATGCCTTTATTCCCTTTCCTATAATTGGTCTTTAGAACCGTCTCTGATTTTTTGGAAGAGTTTTGGACAATTATATGTAGTCCTTTTTCGGGTTAGCACAATTTGATCAATTCATTTTTAGTTAAATAGACTGCATGGGAAAACTATATGTTTATCCCTAGGTTTTTGTAATGTTCCTTGAGCACATGAAGAATGTGTTTTTTAATCTCTATTGGGATAAAGAATACATTTTTTTTCCTTGGAAGAAAGGAGTTTTATCTTATTCATATAGTTAAACAATTATAGTCAAAGATCCAATTGAAGAAGAAATCAAGTATGCCATGAGGAATGGTTATGGAAGAATGGTACACCCCTATGAGTGGTTATGGAAGATTGGTGGAATTTTTCCAACCCATGCTTGTGGTAATTAGTTGTTAATTATGTGTTTATTTTTAAACTTATATATAGTTGGAATTATTCATTCATTAATTGAAATACATTATATTCTTCCAAATTGATGAAGGAAAGAGTGATTAAGAGGAATCAAAGGGTATTGATAACTTTTTAATCTATATCTTTTTTATTACAACTTTAAATGTTAACAATTATTTATTTTATTGAACTCATGTTCTATTATTATGTTATTACATAGTGAGGATGAGGAGGAAATATACAATAGTTCAATCAACTTTTGATGTCCAAATTCATTTCATTTCCTTAAAAGTGTACACATTTTCCCATGCAATTATGTATATAAAGTTGATATCTTCCTGGGGTGCCACTATACCACTTGTTTATGGGTAGAAAAAATTACATGGTTATTTTACAATTTAATTTAAAATTTCATTATTGCATTTAAATTTACATGGTTTTTTATCCAT
Source organism: Picea mariana (assembly GCA_032191745.1). Taxonomy (NCBI): domain Eukaryota; kingdom Viridiplantae; phylum Streptophyta; class Pinopsida; order Pinales; family Pinaceae; genus Picea; species Picea mariana. Next base: position 108,937 of record JASDQU010737351.1, on the reverse strand, counting down.
GGTGTGAAATTAATTAAATGTTTTTTTTAACAGAAACATAATTGGATTTTCATTAAAAAAAAGAGATTGCTAAATAACTGTAGCTTTTACATACAAAATTCTAGGAATTTTCATATGGATATATAGATCTATATATACAATCTGAGTTTTTAAAACATCTTCTAAGCTAGACTTCCAAACATTTCCACTGAAAACTGTTTTCACAAACTGATCTAAAAGTAGAAAAACAAGAAAATACATATCATTCTAAGTTAAGTCTCCATCATGAGCCTCCTTCCCTTTGATATAGAGGAGAGGGGCCAACTCTTTGACTTCCATGGGGTCGTGTGGTTGACCCCTTGATTCTTCCTCTCTAGAAACCTGCTGAATGGAATTTGCAGAATCATGGTTATTGGATGCCTGGGAGAAAGAGTCCTTTTGTTGTGGCATAATTGTCATTCACAACCGTTGACATTTTATATATAAAGAATCAACCCTCCACATTTGTACCTAAATTAGTTCCAAAACATTAGCCACACTTCTAGCTACAACTTTTTCCAGCTCAGATAGTTTCACATTGATGCTATGAAGAGTTTGATTGTTTTCTTGTTGTGCCTCCTCATGCCTACGAAGGATCTTCTTCACATATCTCCAGCGGATATCACCCATATTGACTGTAGAAAAATCTTGCGCATAAAATATGTTGAACCACATAAATTTCCAACTACACTCCCCAATTCCAAACATAAATAATTGATATTTTATCCCAATAGCAACTTTGTTAAATTTTAGAATAGATGGATTCATTTAACAACATAAAGAGGGAAATGCAGATAGCAAGGAAATAGGAAAAGACAACTAAGAAACCTGAAAAATTGCCAAACCATTCCAGAAATATCGTCGGCATTGAGAAAGATGGACAACCCACACTCATCAACCCATTATTGATGCACACCCAACACACATAAACATCAAATTTATTCAAACCTTGGACAACGACCACGTCGGAGCACCCAAACTAGACCTACCAGAGCCGAAGAACTCTCCTCTCCATCGGATATAAACCATTGTAACTCATTGCCATTGATCGACTGATCCCACATTTCAATGAATTTCCACACGTATTGCATTCAATAACACCTCGATCCAGCCAACCGTTCAAGCGTGCAAGTAGTAAGAGCCTTCTGCCATTTCTTCCCTTAAATGTACCATCCATGCATTGCATAGAAAAGGGTGAACATTTGACGACCTCCTTGTCTATGGAATGGGGTTAGATGTTACAATCCCATTTTAAACCAATGTCCCAACATTTAAATGAGAGGCTATTTTATCCCAATGGTCCACCGAGCTATTAAGCTCTCATTTTACATGAAAGAAGGATATTTCCCCAAAGTGTGTGACCATGTATCTTATGCTTGAGAGTATGGATCTCAGTGCATTGTTTCCCATGTCAACATGAATTCCCATGGCTTTTATGATCAACATTGAGTCACATAGCACCACAAGATCATTAATTCATAATTCCTTTGCGAGACACATGCCCATCCACAACGAATAGGCCTTGGTGAGGTTATTGGAAACATTTCCTAGACCCCAAGCATAATATATCAATCTTTTTCATCAGGTATCATAGATATTCCCCCCCACTCTTGCCACCCCTGAAATTGATTGAATGTTAATGTGGTAAAATTTCATAATTGTATTTAATATGGACACATGGTTTTTTGCTCTCATGGTGTGAAATTGATTGAATGCTAGTGTAGTCAAAATTCATAATTGTGTTTTCATATACATGGCTCTCATGATTAGTATGTAGTAAAATAAATGCATGCTAATCATCAATCTCATAAATATTTTGATATTATAAAAATGATAATTAAAATAAATTAATTAATACATGATTACAAATATAATAATAATAATTAAATAATCAATAATAATTACATTGATAAAAATAATTAAGTAATTGATAATAAAAATGAAGAATAATAATAATAAAATAATTATCCATAATCATGTCACAATTTTGACGCTAACACAACACAAATTTGAAATTGACACCATGCAATTTAACTCGATATGATGTAATATATTTTTTTCCCAATATAGTTTATGAAGAGGATAATCAAGAAACATATTAGGGGGTCACCAAGAATGAACTCTTGTCTATCATATCTACCTTCCATAAAGACAAAATTCTTAGCCCTAACTGTTGGACTCTTGAATTCTATCTAGGTTTCTTTGAGTTTTTGGGTGAGGATCTACTTCGTGTGGTGGAAAAAGTTAGGGTTTCTAGGAAGGTATTAGGATCATTTAACTCCAAATTTATTGTACTCATTCCAAAGGTTGATCGGCTAGATAATTTTGATGCTTTCATACCTATAGCACTATGTAATTGTGTTTACAAGATCTTTTCTAAACATTGGTAGTCTAACTGAAGAAGTTACTTTCAAACACTAAAACACTTGAACAATTTGGTTTTCTGGAAGGTCACCAAATCCATGAATTTATATGCTTGGCACAAGAGGGATTACATACCATAAAAGCTAAGCACATGCTAGCTATGGTGATCAAGTTAGACTTATCAAAAGCATATACCAAGACATGTTGGTTGTATTTAAGATTGTTGTTTATTCATATCGAGTTCAATCTACCAATGGTAAATGGGATAATGGGGTATGTTACTTCAACTTCTTATGTAGTACTTATCAATGGCTCAACATATTCATTCTTCAAACCATCCAAGGGCTTAAGAGAAGGGTTCCCTTTGTCCCTTTATCTTTTTTTATTGGTGACCGAGGGGCTAAGAAAGTCTATATTAGATTCCAAGAGGAACATATCCATCCAGGGCATCAAGGTTGAAGGTAATGAATTTATTACTCATTTTTTTTTGTAGATGATGCTAACACAACACAAATTTGAAATCGACACAAAGCAATTTGACTCAATATGATGTACCTTTAATGCAAAACAACAGAACTTTTTGACATGTGTGATTCTACTACTACGCAAAGTTGATGTGATATGCACAAATATGATTCTCACAAGACAAAAAATTTGAATTTTGTAGCCACTATGAGGCACATGTGACACCCATGTAGACAATATTAATGCATCATGATGCTATTTCAAAATGAAAAATGTGTGTTCAATGAAACAACAACACATATTTGATGCTAAAAGCCAATTTTTTAAGCATCTGCAATGCACCAACAATGTGATGTGTGATTTAGTGATGAATATTCCATCAGTACGATGACGTTGACAATGGTGCAAATTAAAAAAAGATGATGTTGGAAAGACCTATTATGAAACAAATTAGAACATTCACAAATGTATTGTGCCTACCATTGTCTAAACGTAAATTTCTTTTGAAAAAATACATTACATAATAACACTAAAAATGATGTTATAACAATGTATTGTAGTATTGAATATCAATATAAAAGTAACCATGCTACATGATGATATTGAAAATAACATTACCAAGAACATCACTTGTATCCCATATACTAGGTTCTACTTCAAAAATTTCCTTTTTACTTATCAAATCAATTTGCATTTCCCTAAAGCAACCTTCTTCATTTCTGTCATCTTAAACTTCTACACTTAACATTATTGATACACTTTACTTTTATAAACTTAATCTAATAATCTTTGTTCAAACTTAATCTAATAATCTTTGTTCAAGTACCTTTCGGACAACCCTCTTTTAAGTGATAAAAACTTGAACTTGTTGAGTAAATATCATAACATATCAAATACCTAATATAATATTATATATAGATAACAATCAAATGTTAATATATAATCAAGTGTCTAAATCTATGGAGCAACCATGAAAATCAAATTACAAGTTTTATTTTTATTTTTTCGCATGCGATGGTAATAAAACTATTAATGGATATGAATTCATGTATATCTATGTTGCCTTTTAAAGTTGAGATATCAAATTGAGCACTTAGATGTACTAAGTTTTTCTTAGCCATTCTCTTGTCAATAAAGTTGAATATATATTGATTTTTTAAGACTTTCAATGTGAGAACAATGCAAGGATCGTAAACTTGCAATGTATATCATTGATAATGGATATTGCCTCACCTCAATTAATCGTGTCACTCATGTCTCTTGAGTCATTGTCTTTGAAAATGTGATTGGATTCTTTAGTGTCAATTGATCACATGTCCATTTTTTTAATGCCCGTTTACATTAGTCACACATTACAATATAGATGATAAAGACCCATGAATCTATTCATGTAATTCTAATCTACGACTAGAGCATTGTTTCTCATGTGGGTGATTATCATTTCATCGTTGTCAATGCCAACCCAAAACCAAAGCATTCATTAAAAAAAAAATGAAGCATAAAATGAGCCTCTTATGGAAAATAATAAAATAATAAAGTAAGAGTTATAAATTTTCAAAGAGAAAAAAAGAAAACTAATTTTATCTAAATTTTAAGTGTAGTCACTCATTAGATGTGGAATTAAAGTTTGCATCCAACGGTACCCACTCTGCAAACTTTTGATAGACCCATAGTGAGATAAATTGGAAATACATGAAAAGAATGTGTTTCTAGAAAAAAAAACATGTATTAATCACATATAATTCACTTTGATATTCCCATTCACCCATTTCAGGGTATGTTTTGTCAATCAAACCCTTAACGAGTCCTTGAGGCTCATCATCTCATTTGATTTTAAGATGTAATTTCTCTTCTCGAGAAATGTGCATCAACATGCATGTATGAGGAGTAAGCTAATATTGTAGCAAAATGACCCTCTTTTAGGCCAAAAATGGATAAGAGTTCGACAAAAATTTCTAACATGAATAGAATTCCACCATGATCCAAATTATGTGCATGGTAAAAAAATATCCTTAAATATTATGCCTAATTTTAAATCGATACAAAAACTTGATCAAAATTCCAGAGTGATATGAACTCCTCTAACTTCTTATATAAATTCCAATAACATATTACAAAACTCCATATAGGGTTATGGTTTCTCCGCATCATGAAACATGCATTCCTCACTTTGGTGGCTTACACCCAAAGATGACTTTTTACGTAGAGAAATTCTTGGGGCTTAGGAATGGGTTCATCGTTAGACTACATTATGGCACAGAATAGAACAAAACCCTAGCTACTTTAGAGATTTTCGGAATGCGTCGAAATGACTATACAACAGAATAGAACAAAACCGAATTAATGAATAGAAACATACGACAACCAAAAACTTTATAACCCTCGCTGCTAGAGAGATTTTTGGAAAGCGTGAAAGGTATATACCGCATAATAGAACAAAACCCGTGTTTCTTTAGAGATTTTCGGAAGGCGTCGAAATGGTTATACCGCATAATAGAACAAAACCCTCGCTGCTTTAAAGATTTTCGAAAAGCGTCGAAATGGTTATAGAAGCATGGCATTCATGAAACACAGTGGTGTTGGATTGAACCTCTCCCAATTGCACTATCCTCGCTTACAGATGTGGATTGTTCGAAATATTTAAAAAGAAAAACTAAACGTATACACTTTAACGGAAATATTTGATGATGGGATGGAACACAGGTATGGCAGTTGCCTGGAATTTCAGAGCACTTGGCGTTCCAGAAAACGTAGAGGTATTATTGTGTGTTGTTCGAGGAGAGCCCATTGCAACTTTAACCAACCATATATTTAAAATAAGGTTAAAAATAATGTACAGGATCTACGTTCTGTTTTTTCTGGATATTTTCTGTTCAATTTTGCTCAAAATTCGTTGAAAATTTTTTAGGTTAAATTTTTTTCTGGGTATTTTCTGTTCAATTTTGTTAGTGAAAAATTATTGGATGAAAAAATAAAAACGTAGAACGTTAAACAGTTCCAATTAGATCTACCAGTAGCATTAGCTTTAGCCAATTATGTATCAACTAGTTTTAATTATGTATCAATTAATTTTTAATTTCTAGTTTATGTTACTTTAATTCTGTTTTTTTTTTTCTATATATTTTATGTTCAATTTTACTCGAGATATATATTTTCTGTTCAATTTTACTCGAGAAAGAAATTATATGTATTAGTTAATTTTTAATTTTTAGTTTATGTTATTTTAATTCTGTTTTTTTCTATATATTTTCTGTTCAATTTTACTTAATTAGATGAGAAAGAAATTATTAAATGTATAAATTTCAGTAATAAAAAATAAAAGAAAGTAAAAAATAAAAATAGAACATTTAAACAACCCCATTTAAATCTATCCCTAGCCTTAACCAATTATGTATTATGTTACTTTAATTCATAACCATGACATGTGTGCGCGTTATTATATTACAATATATAAAATTATTATATTTTTATTTATATAATTATATTTTAAATAATAAATAGAGGAAAATAAATAAATTAAATGTTTCTTAAATTTATATTTTAAATAATAAATAGAGAAAAAAATAAAAATAAATGTTACCTAAACCAAATTTGTTGGAGATGTGGTTAGTGGTGTCAATTTGCCCATAAGGTTAGAAATTTTATATAACCAACAAATACCATCATTAAAACTGGTAAAATGGGCAATATAGTAGTTAGTTTCTTCATTAAAACGGGTAAAATGAGCAATATAGTAGTTAGATTGATACTATATTGATTTAGTGAGTCCATTTGTTATTTATGTGTTTTTTATTTATATATATTTTTATTTTTTTTATTATTTTATTATTAATTTATGTTTTTTGGATTTTTTACTATTATTTTAATGTGTTATGTTACATGGACATCTCTCATACTAGAGAGGGCCTTTTAACCCAATTAATCTTATAATTGTGTGGAAATAAAAATGAAATTTTAACTATATAGAAATACAATTATGTAAATTTTTATTAATGATTAATAATAAACAAAATGAGAGGCTGGAATGACCAATTTGACGCAGCACTCAAGTTGAATGGATAGATAACCCAACTAACTAATTATAATTGCATAGAAATACAAATGAAATAAAATTTTGTGTATCTTTATTAACGATTTAAGTATAAAACTAAAAATATATATTAAATAATTATACCATAATAAAAAAGTGTATACGACATCTCCTCTCGGATTTATAAAAGGAAAGAAGAGGTAGGAATAATTGTAATAAAATGTCTTATGCATTTCTTCCTTATCTACGATTGAATCCAAAATGTAAAAACTTTTGCCTATTTGCTCCCGGATTTATAAAAGGCAAGTGATAACCAAATTCCAATAAGAGGAAGGAATAATCGCAATAAAATGTCTTTATGCATTTCCTCCAAAATGTAAAAACTTTTGCTTCTATTTTCTCTAGAAAGAGCAAGTATTCAAAATAGATAAACTCTTTGGGGATTAAGTATGGCTATACAATGGAAAAAAAATTAAGTGATGTCAACCAATTAGAAAGCTAGTTAACCAAACCAGGGTAGAAAGTTAAAACGAAGTGGTCTTTGGTTATTGTTTGATTTCGATGGGGTACTTGTGGTCCCATCAATATATGTTAAGTCACCGATATTATTGTTTCATCTCGATGGGGAACTTGTGGTCCCATCAATATCTGTTAAGTCACCGATATTAAGACATAATGTTATAAACAGTAGTCAGCTAGGCGTACACAAATTCGAAGTCATTGTGGAGGATGATGTCGTAAAACATATAGTAGCATGGATAAATATCAATTGGGTAATGAACTAGGTGACATGGCCATCAATGAATAGAAGTTGAGCATTGTGTGATAAATATTTGTTGAAGAGCCAACATTGTGGATGCGGTTATATCACCAAAAATTTGCTTTCCAGTAGCAACCGGTGACACACTCCCCAGGAGCACCTCGACCAAATTGCTTTCATGTTGCCGTTGGATAGATAGAACAAGTTCACAATCAAGACCACATTTACTACAGATGATGAACCTTGGGCTTCAACACATTGCTAGATGCTCTCGATTCTACCTTCTCCTTTCATCGCGAGGCAAGGTTGGTCTCTAAATTCGCCAAACCTGAAGGCTGAAACTAGTTTTTCTTTAAACTAAAACGAATTATTCCCTTCACAAACACAAATATTTAGTTATTTAAATTTTTTTTAAATACCCTATTATTGTTGTATGTGGTACTCTTCTACAATTACTGCATCTATTTCCAGTATGCTTCTGGTATTCTCTTCTCTCTATTTCTTGAATTGATTGATTATACTTTGGTGATACTTGGTGGCTTTAGCTCATACCTATCTTCTCTCTATTTTCTTACAAGTTGTTTGAAGAGGGCTTTGGTGATACACGAGTGTTTTAGTTTTGCACCCAATTTTACTGACGGGGGATGAAGGAACAGGTCTTGGAGAAGCTAGAAGAATGCCCAATTTTTTCGTGGACGAGCAGCAAAATATATTTAAATTTTTGTATATCAGTGAAAGATTAAAAACAAAAATTTTAGTAGGATTATGATACAACTGAATAGATGTAGCAACTATTAAATAATAGGTGGGGGAGGTCATACATAAAGAGTACATGAGCCTACCAAACATGCTAGTGATACGATTATCATATTTGTCATGGCTCAATGTCAAGCAGTGAGGGAATGTTTTTCTTGGATAACCTGTGGCCAGTTTGGATAGGGGCATCTAGACATTGTTGAAACCATTCAGGGCCTTCTCCTCTACCTCCTCCTTTTGGTAGGAAATGTCTACGCGACATTCTTAGGGACATCCCCTTCCACAAGGGGATTTCCCTGCAATTCCCAAACCTCAGGAATGGAGAAATGCAGGGGATACCCCAGGGTTGGTGATGGGATTTCATGCAACATTGGTACAGACCTATGTTGCACTGGTTTTTGGGATGGAGGATGTATCTTCAGGATGGTTAGAGCACACGCCAATTTTTTTAGAGGATGGCGGGTTGGGGATGGTAATAATAATAAAAATAATAAATATTAAAAATATAATAAATTTAAAATTCACCATAAACATTTGTAGTTTCTTGTAACTTGTATGCATAACATGCTATAATATATATAGTATTATGTACAACCCTTACACTTGCCAGTTTTGAAAAATCTCATAAAATTTAAAAAAGGGTCGAGTGACATTCCATTATTGGCCCCTAGACATGAGCAAAATACAGTTTAACTTTAGGAAACTTAAGTGTAATTATTTTCAATTTGCAATAAGGTCCGTGAAGGGTCTATGAGACAAAGAACTGTCTCTATAGTAGCTTTTCTTCCTCATATTTCTTGTTAATGATGATTATGTGAAAACTTATATGGCATTCCCTTCTCAAAAGGTTCTGCAGATTTTTACATCTCTGTTAAAAATCTCTACAAAACACTTTGGTTTTCAAAAGAGATTAGATTCATATTTCAAGTTAAGAAGGTGATTGAATAGGAATATATTTAAACATTTAGCACCCAATTCGAGTCACTACTATCTGATTGTTTTCTCAATGCTCGAGGTTGGGATGGTGGAAGAAGTGGACTTGAATGACTCCTAGAAACCCATGTACAATATGTCAAAGCTGAGATGACCACAAAAATGAGAAGAACAAAAGAAGTAACCACAAGGATCAACCATTTGAAATGTTGCATTTCCTGGTTTTTTGACATGGAGGCTTTGTTTGCTATAATGTTGTTGTTGAAAAGCCAATAGTTTAGATCACTAGAAACCCAAATTGAAACCCATCATACAAAACCCATGTTCTGAGCTGCAACTTATACAACATATTTGGATTTAGTGTAATAAAAAAAATGGATGGAACAAATGATCATGTTGTCCAATAATCAATGTCCATTGTCAAAACTGAAGATACATACTCGAAATATCCCTGAAATTTGCCTAGAACATCCCCAAAATCTGTTAGAAACATTCCTGAAATTGATTAGCAAGTCCCCAAGTCCTTGATGAAGTCCCTAGCAGATCAGGGAAGTTTCCTAGGATTCACTAAGTCCTGGAAATGCTAGAACGATGGGTATGATGTTTTTTTGGAGGGGACAAGTACCCGTGCAACATAGGTTCACACTCTTTTATGAAGCATATTTAAAAGAAGAGTAGATACAAGGTACATTAACCTACAAAATAAGGGAGTGAAAACCATTGTTGTTATGATTATCCTCCATTAAAAAAACATATGATAGAGTATTCTAGCAAGCATAGCACTATACATTTGTCATGGCATGAATGTAAAATCAGTGACTATATATTTTTCTTAAAGAATCAGTATCAGTATCACATGGGTGCAGGTTTGGAAAGGATTCATCTGGATGTCTCCAAAAACCTATAATATCCAAGGATGGAGAAATGCAAGGTATGCCCCGAGTTTGGTGATGGGTTTCCATTCAACATTGGTTCATACTTTTTTATGAAGCATATTTAAAATAGAGTATACAAGGTACAAGAACCTATGCAACATGGGATGGGAGTGAAAACTATTGTTGTTATGATTATCCCCATTACAAAAACATGAGTATTCTAGCAAGCATTGCATAATAATATTTGTCATGGCATGAATGAAAAAATAGTGAGTAAATATTTCTCTTAGAGAATCTGTAGCACTTGGGTGTAGGTTTGGAAAGGAGTCATCCAAATGTTCTCAAAACCATCAAGGGATGTCTCCAAGACCCAAATGCTCTCAAAACCATCGAGGGATGTTTCCAAGACCCACCCTTCTTTTGGAAGGAAACATACAAAGGAGGTGGGCAAAGTTCCCCATGTACTTTGGGACATCCCCTTCCAAATGGGGACTTCCCCTATAGTGCTCATGTCTTTGAGGATGGTGAAATACAAGGGGCACGAGGTGGGGGAGTCTCCCATGTCCTCTGGAATGTCCCCTTCCAAATGGGGACTCCCCCCTATAGTGCCTATGTCTTTGAGGATGGTGAAATACAAGGGACTGTTACACATCAAAATCACTCACTTCGATAGTGTCGCAAGTGTCGTCATTAAGTGTCGCAGGTGTCGCATTTTTCTCACAAGTGTCGGAAAAGCGTATTGTCATGATGCTTATGTCATGCCTATAACGACATAAGAAGGAAACTTGACACCCATAAAATGTTGATTAAGGTTGGTTGTCATTGATGTCAACCCTTGAAGAAAGACCCATAACATAATTCCTCATGGTTAGAGAGTTATGGCCATGGGAAGTTGGAGACCCCAGGTTTGGGTAATGGACCCAAGTTTGTTTGATGGGTAACGGTATGAGTTATGATATATTTTCAAATAATACTATTCTATATGGATAGTACATGTCATGCTATTTCTGGTGGTATGTATAATGTCACATAACTCTTCACAGTTTGAGAGTTATGGCCTTACGAAGTTGGAGGACCCTCATATGTCATCTAGAAGCCCCAAAAGGTCAAAGTAATCAAAGTGGTTTAAGAGATTTTAAAAGGTAAATAATAAAGTGAAGTGATGAGTTTATTATAATTCAAAGTGAATACAAAATAAATTATTTCAATAATAATTTTAATGGAGAAATTAGAAGTGGACCCAACCCTAAAATAAGGAAAGTGGGGCCAAGTGACCTAGAATATGTTTTTAAGGAAGCTACTTGGAGAGTATAAATAAGAGGCAAGGCTCTCTCATTTGAATCACACTTGAGCATATTGAATATCTATAGGTTTATGAGGTTTAAAAATGATATCTAAGTCGAAATTCTGAGGAAAGTGAAGAAAAGAAGGTTGAAATGCAAGGAATGATAAATTATTTTGATGGTGCTTTCTAAGGTATGTTATTTTCAGGTCATCTCACCATTTTCACTATACAAATTTTTCTATAATGATTCAGATCCTGAAATTTCTATGCAAGTGAGAAAACATATCCAAGTATCTTTGGTTAAAAATTCATCTTGTTGGTCGTTGTATTTTTGGAGTTACACTCTGTGGAAAATAGGGTTTGTGGCCAGTCTTGAAACTAGTCAAAATTAGGTGTTTCGGGTAAAAACGTCATAACTTCTTCATAACAGATCCAAATTCAGTGAGACAAAATGTGTTGGTTAGGGTACATTCTGTAGTAGGCTTTATAACATTTTCAGATCATTTCATCAAATATTTTGTGCAGGGCACGCTCTACAAGGTCGCTCTCTAGAATAAGCCAGAATTCAGCAAGGTATGCCATTTTCACTATAACTCCTTTTATGAGAGGTTCCAAGTAGTTCCACTTGGAGGAATTGTATAAAACACAATGAAGAACATTGTATATCAGTTTTAGATCTTTATACATTACATGTTCAAAGTTATGATTACTTCAAGTTAGGGTTGTTGACTAATCCAAAACTAGGCATGTGAGACTAAAGAAAAGTTTGATGAAAATGCTAGTCTCTTGTTTTTAAAAGTTAAGGATGGTTTGCAGGAATGTGATCATATACACCAGGTCTATTACAGAGCTACAAATTATATTTGTATGATGAAATTGATGAGGGCTTTTGGTTGAAGTACATGTTGAGTACATGGTTGAGACAAGTAGTTGATGAGTTGGCGCACATACATGAGGTGTATAGTTGATGATGTTGGTACACATTGATGATTCATAGTTGATGAGTAGTTGACACATGATTGGTACATACTTGGCACATGTTTGGATGCACTTGTTTATGGTACAGGTTGATTACAGGTTGGTGCATGGTTGATGCACTTGTTTATAGTACAGGTTGATGCATGGTTGATGCATGGTTCAGATTTATTGGTACAGGTTTACAGTGGTATATCTCACAGTGATAGTGTGACAGTGGTTCCATCATTATACTTCTACTTCAGGGTGGCAGGACGGGGCAAGGACAGGTGGTTGTATCCACCTTCCGGTTGTAGCCGGAGAACATTGGGGGTTGTAGCCTCCTTCTGGTTGTAGCCAGAGATTTGGGGAGTTGGATCTTCCCTCAGGTTGTAGCCTGAGAAACTAGGAGGTTGGAGCCTCCTTCCAGTTGCAGCTGGAAAACAAAGGAAGTTGGTGCTTCCAATGAATGTAA
>JASDQU010737350.1:331288-360514 GCA_032191745.1 Picea mariana | reverse complement strand
ACTTGCATCAGAAGGTCAGTTATCCTAGTTTGGTTCTCATTCATTTTATGTAGATTCTCATCAACTTTCTTCAAGGTTTCAGAGATTTCGGCCTGTCCCCTTCTGTTGGTTTCCTGATACTCGTCCAACTATCGGACCAATGTGCTTTCTGTGCGGTTCATGTTTTTTTGGAACTTACCAAATTCAGTTACTAAGAGAGCCAAGCCCTGAGGCTCATGGTCATATCCTGACCCTTCTATTTCTACCTATGTTTCATTGTTGTTTATCTTCCTTCGACCCATGGAAATTCCCATGTACTTCTACATGCATTGATCTCTCCACAGGTTTGGAGGATCGAGGCTCTCATACCACTGTAATGATCCCAAGCCAAATTCTTTCTTGGAATCACTAACTACTACTAATTTATTGACTTTTTAAGTGCATACAAGATTCATCGACACATGGAGATCACAATATATTCAAGATGTAGAAGAACAAGCAAGATATGACCTTTTTATTATGAGCAACGTAAGATCAATACAATAGATGGTCGATCTGGCATAAACCTCAGATGGCCGTACAAGAAATAGATATGAGCTGCTAAAAAATGCTCCCGACAATACAAAATGAGCCTCCAAAGGCTGGATATACAATTAAGACTAAATCAAGTAGATCTGAGCCGTAGTAATGCTCAACCTCCAAGCTGGAAAGTGCCACGTCCTGCTAGAATGCTGAAGCCCTGAATAATTATGCCCTGCTACCAAAAGTGTCCAATCATCTCGAGAAATATGCAAAATGATAGATTGGGCAACTGCAAGGAAAACCCAGATGTCCAAATTCCCAAATCCACTCTCAAACTCCATATATCTGAATTCTCCACTGAATGGTGTTCCCCACTAGATGACTAAAACCCTAGCTGGTTTGACCCTGATGACTGAGATCTCCAAATGATATGAAACTCTCCAAGAATATAGATCGGGTGATGGTAATAACAAGCCAGGTGCCCGAATCTCCAAGATCCCTCTCAATCGCTGTAGATATGAAATCTCCACTGAATGGTGCGCCCCACTGGATGACTGAAACCCTAGCAGGTTCGGCCTTGATGAAGGAGGCCTCCAAATTCTCTAAAAATCTCCAAGAATATAGATCGGGCTATGAGAATCCTGTGGGAGAATTTTCGGGCTCAGATCTTAAGAAGATCTCCCTAGATCTGAGTTTTACTGAATCACAGGATGTCCCCTATGGCTCCGAGATGTCCCAATCTGTAGACAAATGTAGAATGATGATAACCCTCCAGAAAATCCCTCAACTGACGTTCCTGCCCCTTCTGAAGTGCTAGATGGAGATGGGCTGAGACTAGAATGCTGTGGAGGAGTCTTTCATTCCAGAGACCAAGCTGTGGAACAAGGTGAGTGGATATTTCACCACTGAGTTGCTCACAAGGGTTTGTATAGAAAAACCCCCAAACTGATTGCTCAAGAGCAATAGCCAATGCTAATCCAAAACCAGAATGAGTAATAGGTGCACCCCAGCCTCTTACTTATACTTTTCCTTCTAATTCTCTGTTGAGTTAGGTTAACTCCCAGGGTTAATCTTCTATTCTTTTGTTTAGTTATCTATTACTCCTTTATCCTTTCCCTTTCTTAAGTCAACTTAAAAATATAACTTTTAACATCTTGAATTCCCCCCCTTCAGTGTGAGACTATGGCCTAGTGGGGGTGCCCAGGCCACTGAGTCTCCTCATCACCTCTCTAAGAGGTGGGGAACATTACAGTTCTTATGTGTTTGATTTGGTTTCCTTGTTTATGTCTATATTGCATCTTTAATTGATTACTCAATTGTTATTTTAGTAGATGAAGTGATTTTATTTTGAGCTAACTGTCGAGTGTTGAGTAGAGTGGTAAAAAATCAACATGGTATTAGTGCATACCAAGAATTGAGTCCACTCAAGAATACTTTCAACATGGTATCAGAGTCGAGGCTTTGAAGGATAGAGGGAGCCTACTCCCTGAAAGGAGGAAACCAAGAGGACAAATATTATTAGTTAAACAACCAACATGGGAAATCGAAGGATATATTTCAAGGAAACAACCATATAGGTCAGTATAGAGGCAGTTTCTACAGAGGGTTATCATATTATATCTTGGAGATGGTGAAAACATTGAAGATTGAGGACAGTTTAGAAGGGGCAAAAAACTTCCAGTCTTGGATGGCAAGGATTCTTCTTCTATTAGAGGAAAATGACCTCAAAGAGTATGTTGAGACCGTGGTTGCAAGTCCTACTGATCCTCAGTTCACATGAAGAAAGAAGTGAAGGCTAAGTGGGTGTTGCTAGAATATGTAAATGATCACTTGATTCCACACATTGTTGAGAATAAATCTTCCAAGGAAATGTATGATGCTTTAGTGAGTCTATACCAAAACACGAATATAGGCAGGTTGCTACATTTGAAGCATTGAATTCAAGTTGTTAGGATGTCCAGTGAGGACACAGTTGTGAATTATCTTATGAAGATTAAATAGATCCGAGTTTATATTGTAGCGATTGAAAAGATAGTACATGATGTTGAGTTGGTGAATGTAGAGTTGAGAGGTATTCCCAAGTCTTGGGAACCTTTTTTGCAGGGGATTTGTGCATGAGAGATAGTTCCATGGTCTGATAGACTATGGACTGATTGTATTCAGGAGGAGACTCAATTAGATTCCAGGGATAGTTTGAAGAGTAGCCATCATGAGAAATTTTCCCTTACTTGATCTAGGAGGATCTAAGGAATGCTCACAAAGGTCTAGGAGGATTTGAAACACTCACATGGGTCCCAGGGAATCCATAAATTATCAAAATTTGACTTTCTCAATTAATCTCAAAAATAGAATCATTGTGTAAATCTCGTCGTCATCTTTCCAATGACATAAATGACAAGTCAAACAGAGCTTGTATGCAAAAGTTATGGGGAATCAAATTTCAAGTCAACCAAGTCAAACTCAAAAGTCAAAGGAGTAAAAGGACATGTGTCATGTCCTATAGTGACATGTGTCATGTCCTATAGAATTTGGGCAAATCATTTTTAAAATAGCGAATCTCATTTTTGGAAAAACCATGGAAAATTAGCCCATGAGCAAAATTTAGCCCCTAAAATCATCCATGATTGAGCTAGTTTGGAAAGTGGTCAACTTTACAGTCAAAAGTTTTAGAATTTCACAAGGATTTCAATTATGAACTTTGTTTTTGCATTTGAGTAGCAAATTTTCGAAGCATCCCCAATATTGACTTCTTTGGTCCATTTACATGGTATTTTTGAGTATTTTGGGATAAAGATAAGTAGATTATTTTTTTTGAAAGGAACTGAAGATGAAACAAAATATGTTCTCAACATTGTAATTTGAGTTATTTTATTTCATCTCATTTCCACTTCAATATAATATTCAGATTTATGAGTTTTGGGTAAAGAGCACAACCTCAAAATTTTGCAATCACCTTAATAGATCCTAGAAATTATACAGAAACAAGTTAGATACTGTATGTATATATTTTCAGAAATAAGTGGTGTCTAAGGATTTTTAGATCATTGATATCCAATCAAGGAATGAAAATTTCAAGAACATTTCCAGTGGAGAGTTGATCGCTCAAGATGGTAAGAAGAAGAAGGACACTAGCAAAGTCAAGTTCTTTGCATGTCACAAGTTTGGACATTATGCAGGGAAATGTTCGCACAAGAAGAAGCGGGGAAATGAAATGCATTCAAAGGTAGTTGCATCAAAGAATACTCAATTGGATGCATTTTACAAGAAGGTTGAACGAACAAAGTTGTTAATTATTTCCCATACTTCCTTGGGCACTATATCAGATGGTGCATGGTTGATAGATAATGGAGCCACATGTCATATGACAGGAGCATGAGAGGTGTTTGAGAGCTTCATAGAGTCTGACTTAGATATTCATGTGGAATTTGGTATGGGGACCGAGCATGCAGTGAAGGGATTTGGAACAATGTTATTCCTGATGGAGTCAGGAGGCACATTGAGAGTGCAGGATGTGTTATGGGTTCCATAACTCAAGAGGAGTGTGATCTTAGTATCAGTGATTAAGAATAATGAATTTGACATAACGTTCTAGGATGGAAAGGAGATTATCATGCCCAAAGGATCTAACTCAGACAAAGCAATTGTATTTGGAGTTAGAGAGAGAAACTTGTATAGGCTAAAGGGCCAGCCTATGAGAGAAATTGCCAACAACATAGTGATAGAGAACAGGGAGCAAGTAGCTCCAAAGGTTGAGAAGCTAAGAGGGAGTCAACCTTTAGGTTTTGGTGTGAAGGAAAAACCTTCCAAGTCAATCAAGAAGGAGTCATGGTATGATATGACCATGCAGGATGATCAGAAGCAGGAGACATATAAGATCATTCTTAGTGATAGGATTCTTCAAAGACAGGTTAGACCATCATGGCAGGGATAACTTCTGTGTCACAGGGAGCAACCAATCAGGTGTATTGGAGAGAAGGCATGGTAGTGGATATGGTAGCGAAGATAGAGCCAATTCTAGGTGGGAGAAGTACCTTCCTTTCTAAGAGGGAGTGTTGTTGCTTTTGGTATCATCAGACAAATACTTCCACATTGGCATGTGTCTATCACAAGGAATTCGTCAAAGAATCTTCTAGTCTTGAGTTTACTTTAGTTAAAAGGAATTACTTAAAGAAACAAATTATTTATTTAAGTGAATTGAGTTATTTAAGGAACATGAAACATGTAATCTAAATCTTAAGTGAGTGTGAGAAGTAATCTCAACCATAGATATCTTTGAATATTAGAAATATATTGTAGTTCCTGATTATAAGAGAAAGGATAGGGAGAAGGAGGAAGGCACTTGTGTGAGATACACTTATGAGTGAATTGTGTTGAGGGATTCCAAGTATTGATGAGAGGGTTGGATGAAAAAGGATTGTGATTCAATATCTTGATAAGTGGAGAAGGAATTTCATCTAGAGATCATACAGGTCAAGGATGAGAGAGAACATAAGCAGTTGCAAGTGGGTTTTAGAGGAAAGAAGCTACGGGGAAGAGCAGAATCATGCAGGATTTCCATACATATATGTGGGTCATCGTTTAGACAGCTACAGATATCCATGGGTCACAAGAGGGCAAGTCACAAATGTCCATGGGTCATAGAAAGGAAAGTCATGGATTTCTCTGGAAACGTGCCAGAATAGGTCGTACAACAACAGACGTGTTTCTAGGTTTGTTTGCAATGTATAATTCTCTTAGTAGGCCATTTTTCCTATTACGGGAGCCATGATTTGACCTTAATAAAAGCATCATTGGACTGGTTTTACCTTCGGGATTTTTCCACGGGTTTACCTAAAAATATTGTTGTTCTTATGTGCTTTATTTGGTTTCCTTGTCTATGTTTCCATTGCATGTTTAGTTGATTATTCAACTATGCTTTTAGTAGATAAAGTGATTTTATTTTGAGATAATTGTCGGGTGTTGAGTAGAGGACACAGTTCCCCCACCTCAGTAGGGTCTGTTGACCTCCCGACCTATGGATCTTGAATTCCTTTGAGCCAAAATGGCTCTTCGATTCCTAGTTGGAACCTTCAACACATATAACCACAGGCCCTTCTAGAATTTGCGCCCACATCCACAAGCACTAGGCATAAACCTCCACCCCTCGTGACCACAGACTTAAACCCAAAAGGTGCATCACATTTTGCGATGTTGGGACTTTCCTTTCAAAGTGTCCAAGCTCCTCCAGTTCCCGAAATCCCAAAATGGGCTAATGGTCCCTAGCTCCTCCCTTAATTTCTCCTGATGTGAATCTCGACTACGACCTGGGGACCAACCTCCGAGTGCATCGAGATTTTGTGTATCGAGGATTTGTGAAGTGGACCTCTCTCATTATCCCGATATACAAAATCACGATGACTGCATATGCCATAGCAACGGTCCTGATTCTCCCCACGATCAACGATCCATATCGTGTCGAGATTTCGCGTATCGCGACTTCCGGGTAGTTGTTTCATCCACACTCCCGATTCCTGAAATGATGAAATTTTAGAGTGCCTCAAATCAATGGCTCACGCCCCTCCCAATATAATGGTTGTTATCCCTCCTGATCTTTCTAATGTTGAAAGACTCTCACCTTTATCCTTCCTGCAACTCCACTTGATCTAAAAGTCCATGGATACTGACGATTCTCCGTACGAGAGTTTCCACCGTCTGTTCAGCTTCTCGATAATTTCCTGGCCAAACAATTCGATGTCTTTCCTCCTAATCTTGATTCCGTGAGGTGAATATGAACCTCATCCTTCCTTCAAACTCTTTGAAGTCTCTATCCCTCTTGAGCTTGATTCTTGCTACAAACTCAAGGATTCGAAGGAATTATTGCACGCATTCCTTGCGGCTTCCATGATAATCTCTGATTATCTGATGTCTTCCAACCCTACGCACTCCTTGCGACAGAAGATCTTCAACCACTCACGTGGCTGGAAAAGTCTAAGACTTCAATCTGGCCTACGCAGACCTTGCACGACTATGTTCTATACTTGCACTTATGTTGGTATAAGACAACGGTATCCCTACAGAGTTTTTCTGAGATAAACTCAGAATCTTGTCAACGCACTCCTTGCAAACTTTCAGTGCACTCCTTGTAGAAATTCTTAGGAAGATAAAAAATTGAAACTTACACTCTCCCTCTCACGGATTTCATACATTCAACATGAAATCACAGATACACACACAACATTGAAACAAATGCATAACAAAGTATTTGAGCAACCTATAAACATACCATTCAATAGATGCAAACAGTGGCCATAACAAAACCATGAAATTGGATCAAAGAATTCTTATATTAACTCAAGTGATTCTGTACATGAATTCAATAGAAATAACTATCTACTCATACAACTTCTACAATCTTTGTTCTTCTCTGCTCTCATATGCTCTCTTGCTCTATCGCTTCTAAATACTATGTGAATAATGATACAATACAATACATACGGGGGAGCTTTCTTGAATTTCCCCCCTACAACCTCAAGCTATCTAATCATATTAAATCCTACCTCTACTTTACATTCATTACATTAAATGCCTACAACCGAAAGATGAGAGAAATGCTCAAGATCTGCGTTACAATCTCCAAACCATAAAAGAAAACGTATATTTTCCAGATATTACATTAATGTTTCATCCTTTCAAATTCAAAACATCTTCAAAATGTGCGTTGGTGCATATCCAGCTGTCCTCCACTTGTGCTTTCTTGTGATGCTCCTGTATCATACTCCTCTAGCTAAAAAATTCATGGAATCCTATCCATGAGCTCCTGCACCATCTGTCAATGTTTATGAATATTTTCTTCACTTTCCCAGATGACATTCTCAATTGGGTGTCCTTTCCATTTTACCAAATATTCAAGATATGTTTTTCTCCGGGTCTTCTTGCTAACTCTCTGATCAATGATCTTTTCCATCTGCAGCTTTCAGCTACAGGCATCTATTTAACCCAAATTTCCTTCTAATTCTCTTCTCCTCATGCTTCATATTCTTTGTAAGGATAAATATGTTCTACATTGAATATGGGCAATATTCCCACACCATCTGTCAATTCTATCTCATATGAATTTGCCACAAATTTTTGTAAAATCTTACATGGTCATATCTTTTTCATATTCAATTTATTATACGTTCCCCTTGGGAACCTTTCTTTTCTTATATGTGCTAAGACTAAATCTCCCACTTCGAACTGAATCTCTCTTCTGTGTCGATCTTCTCTATGTTTTTATTCCTAGTTGGAATTATGCAACTACTCTTTAATCTTACTGTGGCACTCCTGCATCTCTGCTGCAAAATCTTCTGCTCCATCATTCCTGAACTCACTCTGCTCTAAGTCTCTCAACTCATATACTCCTCTTGGCTACATTCCATACATTATCTGGAATGGGCTCTGTCCTATGCTCTGGTTAGGTGAGTCATTACATGCAAATTCCGCTTGTGGCATAATCTGATCCCATTGACTGTGATGTTCAACTACTAAAATCCTCAATAAGTCCCCCAAACTTCAATTTACTACCTCAGTCTGTCCATCCGTCTGAGGGTGATATACTGAGCTAAAAGATAAATGTGTCCCCAGCTTCTTCCATAGTGTCCTCCAGAAATGACCAACAAATTTGGTATTCCTATCCAAAACAATACTCTTGGGTAAACCATGAATTCAAAGAAATTCTTTGAAAAACATATTTGCAATGTGTGTTGCATCACTGGTTTTATGACATGGAATGAAATGTGCCATTTTTGAGAATTTTTCGACTACCAAGAATATGGAATTACAACCTCTCTATGTCCTCGATAGTCCTAACACAAAATCCATGCTTACTGCATCCCACAGTCTCTCTGCTATCGTCAATGGTTGATACAACCCTGTATTTTGTCTTTTCCCCTTTGCGTGCTGGCAAATTCTACATCTGTTGACAAATTTCTTGACTTCGGTCCTAATCCCTAGCCAATAATATAAACTGTTCAGTTGCACAATTTGTTTTTCATGGCTGAAATGTCCAGCCAATCCCCCACTATGTTTTTCCTTTAAAAGGTTTTTTCTCATAGAACTCTTCGGGATACACAGCTGATTTCCTCTAAATAATAGTCCATCCCGAATTAAATATTCAATCCATTGGCTTCTATCTCTCAGAACAGGATTCTCACATGATTAGTAAGCCTCCTTGAAATCTAGATCATCTTTGTACATATCCTTAAGGCTATCAAAACCTAAGGTCTTCACACGAAATTCCTACAGAATCAAACATTTCCTGCTCAATGCATCAATAACCTTTTTAGCGGTTCCAGAAATGTGATTTATAACAAAAGTAAAGTTCTGCATAAATTCAACCCATTTTGCATGTTTCTAGTTCAATTTCTCCTGTTTGGTTATGAACTGTAAGGCATGATTGTCTCTATATAAAAAGAACTCCTTCGGAATCAAGTAGTGCCTCCATTGCTTCAACACCTATATGACTGCATAAAACTATTTATCATCTGTGGAATATTTCATCTTGGCCTCGTTCAACTTCTCACTGAAGTATGAAATTGGTCTATTGTCTTGACTTAAGATTGCTCCAACCGCAAATCCACTTGTGTCACATCTAACTTGAAATATCTTACTAAAGTCTTGCAGAACCAAAACTGGTTGTTCGATTATCTTATCCTTTAACAACATGAAACGTTTTTCCGCTTCCTCTGTCCAATGAAAATATTTATGTCTTTTCTTGACTGTGTCCATCATTGGTGCACTAATCCCACTAAAATTTCTGATGAACTTCCTATAAAAATTGGCTAGTCCATGGAATCTTCTAACTTCAAAGATATTCCTTGGTGATGGCCATTCTTTGATTGCTTTTACCTTCCCTAGATCCATCTTCAAATAATTTGACAAGATTACAAAACCCAAATAAATGAGTTCCTTCTTCATGAAATATGACTTCTTCAAATTTATCAGCTGCAACCTTCTCATCACTAGAGTTAAATGTCTCAAATGTTCTTCCTCGGTCTTACTAAAGATCAATATATCATCAATATACACAATTAAAAATTTTCCAATGAAATATTTCAAGACTTCATTCATTAATCTCATAAAAGTACTTGGTGCATTCGTCAAGCCAAATAGCATGAAAATCCATTCATACAGTCCTTCATTTGTGTTGAATGATGTCTTCCATTCATCACCTTCCCTCTTCTAAATATGATGATATCTATTTTTCAAATCAATTTTTGAAAAAAACTTTTCCCTACTCAAGCAATCCATCAAGTCATCCATCCTGGGTAAAGGAAATCTATACTTGATGGTGATTTTGTTTATATCCCTCGATTCTATACACATCCTCCATCCACCATCCTTCTTTGGACTTAACACTGTTGGTAGAACACATGGACTCAAGCTTTCTCTGATCAACCCTTTGTCCATCAAATCTTGGACTTGCTTCTTGACTTCTTCACTCTCTTACGACGTCAATCTGCATGCTTCTTTGTTTGGTAAAATCACTCATGGTATAAGGTCCATGTGATGGATTATACTTCTGATGGGTGACAATGAACAAGGTAAATAGTCCACCACTATATCAGTGAAAGTTTCCAGCAGTTCCTAAATTTCCTTAGGTAGATCATCTATCGAAGTACTGGTCAAGATGACTCTAGGTTTTCTTACCACAACAAACTACATTTCTTCACCTTTCTTGACTTCATCTAGAATTTCCTTCCCATTCACGATAAGTATAGTATTTCTTTCTTCTTCTTTCACCTTCTTGTCTTCAATTGGTAGCAACATATGCATCCTACCATTCTTTTCCAAGGTATAGGTGTTCTTTCTTCCATCATGAATAACATCTATGTCATATTTCTACGACCTCCCCAACAAAATATGACAGACATCCATGGGAATAAAATCACATAAGATCTCATCTTGGTATCCCCCTATCTTAAATTCAACTAAACATTGTTTAGTGACTGTTACTTGATGTCGTTTTTGCAACCATGAAACTTTATATGGGCTCGGATGTGCAACTGTCTCCAATTCCAACATTTCCACCATCTCTGTGGATACTAAATTATCTGTGCTTGCACTATCAACTATTACCTTGCATACCCTATCCTTGGCCTTGCAAGCAGTCCTACATAAACTGTTCCTCTGGACTAGATTCTTCACCTTCTTCTCTAGCTTCAAGATAATTTTCCTCATCATTAAGGATCTTTCTCCTTCTGCATCTTATGCCTCAACATTTCTCCTTTAGGATTCTAAAATGTGAGCTTCGCCTCCTCAATATATTTTTCTATCGATATGTTCCCAAGATTTGTGTCTGATCTTTCCACAGACAAAACACTTTATTTCACCTCCTCTACCTCTTTCTCTTCCTCTTTCTCTCGAAAAATTGTTCCTGTTGGCATATTGTCTTCCTTGTGAACTTCCTCCCTTTTCTGGGTGGTTATGAGTTTTCTTCTCTTCATCCTTGGACATCTATACTTTGTCTTGGGCAACTACTTTTCCTCTTTTCTGACTTCTACCTCTGACCCTCTGACCTTTCTTTCGGGCCAATTTCTCTTCAGCTTTCAAAGCAACCTGATAAGCATCTTCCACATTCCTAATCGTCGCCATGCTCATCTCATCCTGAATGTCATATCTCAGACCATTCATATATCTGGCGACCTTTTCATCATCACTCTCATGATGACCAACTCTAATGTTTATCTTATAAAAATCCTCAGTGTATTCCTTTACTTCTATCCCTTTCTGTCTCAAATTCAACATTCTTCAGAACAAATTGATTTGGTAATCTCTGGGTATGAATTTGGCTTTCATCTTCTCGGCCATCCTATCCCAACTTTTAATTCTTTGTTTGCCTTTGCAATGCCTATCATCCTGAAGTTCATCCCACAACAGTGTTGCATGCCCTTTCAGTCTAGTGACAATGTGCTTTACTTTTCTATCCTCTTCAATATCTTCATAATCAAAATATTTATCCAGAGCTCTAAACTAATCTAGCAACTCCTTAATGTCTAAGTTGTCTTCATACATTGGAATATCCATTTTTTCTCTGGCATCTATTCTTGCATCAACTTTGAATAGACATTCTCCTGCTGCATCCTCGGCTACAACTTCTTCTTTGGGTCCTTCTTCATTTTCACTTTTGGCCTCACTGATATCTCCTGTATCAGGTGTTCACCTTTGTGTTGTCTCCATAGCATCCAATCGAGCACAGAGTTCTCTCTTCTCCCTTTCCACGGATGGATCAGGTAAAATTCTTTCTTGACGTCTTCTTGGTGGCATTGTTTCAATCTGTCCATGCATAATTCAAATCACAACTGTCTTCTATCTTATCTCTACATAAAACAAAAATTGTTGGCTCTCCTACCACCTGGCGTAGTGCCCCTACCTTAGAAGGTTCTGCTGACCTCCCGAACTATGGATCTTGAATTCCTTTGAGTCGAAGTGGATCTTTGATTCCCAGCTAGAACCTTCAACACATATAACCACAGGTCCTTTTAGAAGTTACCCACACGCACAAGAGCTAGGCATAAACCTCCACGCCTCGTGACCACAGACTTAACCCTAGAAGGCACGTCGAGTTTTGCGATGTCAGGACTTCCGTTTCAAAGCATCTCGACTCCTCCAATTTCTAAAATCATGAAATGGGCTAACAGTCCCTAGCTTCTCCCTTAAGTTGTTGTGATGTGATCCTCGACTACGACCTGGGGCCCAACCACTGAGTGCATCGGGATTTCGTGTATCCAAAATTTGTGAAGTGGCCCTCTCTCCTTATCCCGATATCCAAAATTGAAATGACCATGTATGCCAAATAAACGATCTTGATTCTCCCCATGATCAATGATCCAAATCGTGTTGGGATCTCGCGTATCATGACTTCTGGGTAGTTGTTTCCTCCACACTCCTGATTCCCGAAATGCCAAAATTTTGGAGTGCCTCAAATCAATGTCTCATGCCCCTCCCTATCTAATAGCTGTTATCCCTCCTGATCTTGCAAGTGTTGAAAGAATCTCTCCTTTATCCTTTCTGCAACTCCACTAGATCTAACGGTCCACTAGTATCGACGATTCTCCCTCTGATATTTTTCACCATCTGTTCAACTTCTCGATACTTTCCTGGCCAAATAACTCAACATCTTTCCTCTTGATCTTGATTCCTTAAGGTTACTATGAACCTCATCCTTCCTTCAAAATTATCGAAGTCTCTATCCCTCCTAAGCTTGTTTCTTGCTACAAACTCAAGGATTCTAAGTAATTCTTGCACACAGTCCTTGCGGCTTCCACGATAATCTCTGATTATTTGATGTCTTCCAACCCTACGCACTCCTTGCGATAGAATTTCTTCATCCACTCACCCAACTGGAAAAGTCTAAGACTTCAGTCTGGCCTGCACACGCCTTGCACGACTCTGTGCTATAAATTGACTTCTGTTCATATAAGACAATGGTATCCCTCCAGAGTTTTTCTGAGATAAACTCATAATCTTGTCAACGCACTCCTTGCGGAATTTCACTGCACTCCTTGCAAGAATTCTCAGGAATAGAAACAATTGAAATTTACACTCTCCCTCTCACGAACTTCATACATTCAACATGAAATCATAGATACACACACATCATTGAAACAAATGCATAACTAAGTATTTGAGCAACCTGTAAACATACAATTCAATAGATGCAAACAATGGCCATAACAACACCATGAAATTGGATCAAAGCATTCTTATATTAATTCAAGTGCTTCTATACATGGATTCAATAGAAACACCTATCTGATCATACAACTTCTACAATATTTGTTATTCTCTATTCTCCTATGCTCTCTTTCTCTACTACTTCTAACTACTATCTGAATAATGATAAAATACAATACATACGAGGGAGATTTATCGAGTTTTACCTCCTACAACCTCAAGCTATATAATTGAATTAAAGCCTACCTCTACTTTACATTCATTACATTAAATGCCTACAACCGACATATGAGAGCAACGCTCAAGATCCGTGTTACAATCTCCAGACCATAAAAGAAAACATATCTTTTATCACCCTATAAATTTGCTCGACTGTCAAACAGACGACATGGGTAACTGTTTCAACCAGCTTTAGAGCTGAAAACTAGCTGGTTCAACTCAGAGAGGGCTCTCTTGTGTCACTTGATTTATTTATGGCAATCGATGGCTAGATTTGGTTTGTTTTGGGGATTTTTATAAAGTTGTTGGCTAAGAAGGGGAGGAACACACAATGCTATGGAGTCAAAATTTCTGAAAATGAATGAAAACAATGATTAACAAGTAGAACTCTCCAGAGGATAAAGGCTAAATGAGGCAATGAATCTGAGTTGTAAATTTAAATTTGAAGAGTTTAAGAGGAAAGGGGGAAAACAAGTAACTGCATCAGAGCATTAATCAAATGAATTATGAGTTAGTTAGGAAGAAATACACACAATTTAAATTTCTTCAACCGAGAGCATCACAAGATGAATTATTGGCCTTTAAATATCCAATTTAAACATAAGAAAATGCATATGGAATAAAAGATCATAGGAAATACAAACAATGAAGGAAGACAAAACTCATATCATAGACATTAGAATCTTTTCATAAACAGTTCAAAATGCTTTTGCATATGTGTTCAATTCAGTCCCAGAAAAATTAAAATAGAGTCCAGAACCACCAGAAGTGTGCCCTTGCACTTCTGCCTCCTCCCTTAACACACTTAGAACCTATAATACTTATACAATTCGAGTTCCTTAGGTGTGTAACTGATTACAATAACTGAAACAAAACATTTCATCTTCTACAATGATTACAAATGACATTTTTTAGAAAAAATGTTTCATGACCCCTGCAGATTCCTCTGATGCTCCAACTCCTTCCTCTACCATGTTTTGTTTGAAATGCCACTCATAATGTTTCGAATATAATTTCATTTATCCATAGTCTCATTAAACATTTGGGAGTAATATATTTGAAATAAAAATAATTCCCAAATATTTTTCTATCCTCTAGATTTAAATTTCCATAATTTATTTCATGCTCATGGTTTTTAAGACCATGTCTTATTTGCCCAATTCACCATTTCATTGTAAAAACATTTACTTTTACCATTTCTCCATGAAAAACGTTTTCTGCGTAATGTTTTTCCAATTTACCATTTCATTGTGGAAAAACATTTATTGTGTAATGTTTTTCCAATTTACCTTCTTTGGCAAAATACGTTTTATCTTCTTCTTTTACTTTTGTAAAACCTTTGGATAAAAATTGTCCAAGTTTCCATTCATGTGCATATTCCATTTAATTATTTTTCATAGAAATAAACATTAGTCTCCTTGATTTGTAAAATGTGACTTTCACCTCTGTAAAACAATTTCACCGTGAGGAAGAATTTCTTTTATTGGAAATTCCATAATCTTTATTGAAATGAATTCCTGGAAAAATGCTGCACATAAAACATATGATAAATGCTTTCATTTATTATATCAGTCTTGGGCTCAAAGTGGTTTAAATCAAACTTCTCTTACCTCCGATGTGTTCCACTTAAAAGCACATGTCCACCAAAGAAACCACAGTATTATTCCCCGGTTTCTTTTCACAAAATTAACCTCCTCGTTACTTCAACCTCCTATATGTATGTGCACCCTCCATCCAATCTTTGACTTTTCCACATTATGAATTGATATTCGTGCCCATGATTTGACGTGATGTCACAAATTAAATATTGGATTAAATATTAATATAAATATAAAAATATTTATATTAATAATAAAAAACCCTATTTTTCTATTTTCGAAGGATTTTGGGCATATGAGGCTTAAAAATATGACTTTGTGGATAGGATAAGGGTGCTTAATGAATATGTTTTATTTTCAACGGGAATATGAAAATAAGGGTAAAAGTGAATGAAGTGATGGAACTAAGGGGTTTAGATAGGAATATAGGCTAGGTATAGGCTCGAGATATTTGCCAATTTTTTACTCATGGAGTACAGGACTATTTTGGATGATCAGTTGAGTGAAAGATTTAGGTGATGGGAGATTGACAGAGCTGGTGATAAAATTTGACAATTTGAGTGGAAAAATAACACAAGGACAAGCTGCTTTGGCAAAATAAAATGCAAATCAACAGGTCATAACACCATCAACTTCCGATATCAGGGGTTGGAAAAAATGGTTTTGAGTAGATCGCTTTTCGCCCCAATGTACCTCTGGTGTCGCCATGCATCCACGAATGAAACCATAATGGTTTCCTCAACTTGCCTTTGAATAATTATCTTCCGCGCTACTTCATTCCCCGATATGTGCCTTAGTCATTGATCCAGGCTTCTTCAAGATCGACGGTCCACCGAGTTATACATTTTGTGCCTCCACTATATTTGTCTATATTCCCCTGGATATATCCCGGTCCCCCAAAATATCATGCTTCCACAGTGATATAGCATTTTGCTAAATTTATGAAATTTGGGTCCTGATCTGAAAATTGTTATGGTAATAACATTGGCTCCAACTGGGGATGCTATCCTCCCTGCGAGGTATCAAAGAACTCGTAGACCCGATGCCTGATCCATTGGGCTTCTCCCAAAACATGTGTGTGTACCCTGCTCTGTCCTGTCACCAGTGTTTGCTGAAAACCAAACTCTGCACACTGATCTCAACTGAATACTGAATAATGAATACACTACTAAAATATGACTCTACATACTACTGGAAATCCAAACTAAAAAATGCTTAACCAACAAGATTATTTGCATACTCATATCTACTCTAAAACTGTTGAAAGGAATACTCAATCAAGTGATGCTAAAGTGCCAATGCAACCAATCAAGCAATTGGCTTCCCAATTTTTCTTCGATCACATCTTTCTTAAGTAGGCTGACAAATGTAAAAGATGGTAGCTGAAAACACAAGTTGACTCCAAAACCTGAACTTATGAATAAAACAAAATCCTCTTTCACTAATGAATGTAATAGGATGGCCACAGGATCTTGAAAACCATGGAAATTTATTTCTTCTTGATGAGAAAAAACAGAAAGAAAAACCTCTTTCATAAGTGTTTGTTGCTCTTGCTCTATTTCTTCTGTTCTAAGAACATTTTCAAATGAAATGGAAGCAATAGGTTTGTCTATTCTTCCATGCATATCAAAAAAAATATTCATACATTCTTGAACATCCTCAAATGTGATAGCCATATTATGTGCATCCTCTTGTTCATCAAACAATTCTGATTTGGTTTCATTAAACTTCTGGAAATTTGCTTGAGGACTGCCATTTTGACTTTCAAATGAATTAATAGAAATAAGTTCCTTCTCATAATCTTCTTGCAAATGTGAAAATATAATAGCATGCACTATTTCACAGTCTAGAGTTCCCATGGATGAACTTTCAGAACCATGATTTTCAAATGAATCAAATAAAAGAACCGCCTCTTCATTATCTTTCTGTATTTCTGATTGAAAAATGGCATATGTTGTTTTGTTTCTTTCCTGGAGCTCTATGTGATTTGTTTTTTCATTGCTGGAAGTTTCCATAGATGCAATTTCATAATCCTCATCCATGTCTAGGCCACTTAGAATTTGAACAACCATATCATTCATAAGGGGAGAATGACAACCTTGAAACACTTTGTCTTGCTGAAAATCTTTCTGAATATCTTCATCAAGTTTAGGGGAAGGAAAATGGCTTTCAACAACAATTTCTTGATCAACTTCGCCTTCAACCAAAGGAGGGGCTACTATTTGTTGTTGGGCTGAATATTCATAAAGGGCTTCTATGATTTCATCATTCATACACTCTTCATTTCCAAAAACATTTTCAAGGTACTTAATGAAATGTCCACAAAATTCACAACAATCTTCAAACACCAAGGATGAAGAATTAGATTCTCCATAATGATTAAATAATGTTATATGGAAATCTTTAAGAGAGTATAACATTCCTGGTTTTAAACCTTCATACCATAATCTTGCTCTCCCCTCTAAAGTAGCCATAAAAATTTTCATCAAACAATCCTCATGAAATTCAACTCCCAGCTTACATATGTGCATGTGAAATCTAATCAAGTGCATGGCACCAACATTTCCTTTACCATCTTCGAATTTAGGCAAATATTTTTGCCAATTTATGCGAGGAATACGATTTGGAAAGCAAGGAATATGAGATTGATTCATTGGAGAATACCTTGCAGATATTGAACTCATCTTTGGACAATGGATTTTCCAATGATATTTTGGAAGCTGGATTCTACATTGAGAGTGGAGTCGCCAATAAAAATTCAAATTTCTGGATTCTTCTACCAGTGGAATCACCTTCAAACTGATTTTTGATGTGTGGAGTTGCCAGAGAAGGAATACAACCAATATGTGCCTAAGTGTCTGCTGCTCTCAGACCTTACAACTCAACCATGTTGTTCTTCCTAGGGAAAATTTTTCAATTTCGTTTCCGGCAATGTTGCCATAATGTTAGCACCCTGTAAATCTGCTCGACTGTCAAACAGACGACAGGGGTAATTGTTTCAACCAGCTTTAGAGCTGAAAACTAGCTAGTTCAAATCAGAGAGGGCTCTCTCATGTCACTTGATATATCTATGACAATCGATGGCTAGAATTGGTTTGTTTTGGGGATTTTTATAAAGTTGTTGGCTAAGAAGGGGAGGAACACATAGGGCTATGGAGTCAAAATTTCTGAAAATGAATGAAAACAATGCTCAGCAAGTAGAAATCTCCAGAGGATAAAGGCTAAATGAGGAAATGAATCTGAGTTGTAAATTTAAATTTGCAAAGTGTAAGAGGAAAGGGGGAAAACAAGTAATTGCATCAGAGCATTAATCAAATGAATTATGAATTAGTTAGGAAGAGATACACACAGTTTAAATTTCTTCAGTCGAGAGCGTCACAAGATGATATCTAGGCCTTTAAATCTCCAATTTAAATAGAAGAAAATGCATATGGAATAAAAGATCACAGGAAATACAAACAATGAAGGAAGACAAAACTCATATCATAGCCATTAGAATCTTTTCATAAATTGTTCAAAATGCTTCTGCATATGTGTTCAATTCAGTCCCAGAAAAATTACAATAGAGTCCAGAACCACCATAATTGTGCCCTTGACCTTCTACCTCCTCCCTTAATACGCTCAGAACCTATAATACTTATACAATTCGATTTCCTTTGGTGTGTAACTGATTACAATAACTGAAACAAAACGTTTCATCTTCTACAATGATTACAAATGATAGTTTTTAAAAAAAAAACGTTTCATGACCCCTGCAGATTCCTCTGACGCTTCGGCTCCTTACTCTGCCATGTTTTCTTTGAAATGTCACTCATAATGTTTTGAATATAATTGCATTTATCCATATTCTCATTAAACATTTGGGAATAATATATTTGAAATAAAAATGATTCCCAATTAATTTTCTATCCTGTAGAATTAAATTTCCATAATTTATTTCATGCCCGTGGTTTTTAAGACCATGTCTTGTTTGCCCAATTCACCATTTCATTGTAAAAACATTTACTTTTACCATTTCTCCATGAAAAATGTCTATTGTGTAATGTTTTTCCAATTTACCGTTTCACTGTGGAAAAACATTTACTGTGTAATGTTTTTCCAATTTACCTTCTTTGGCAAAATACCTTTTATCTTCTTCTTTTACTTTGTAAAACCTTTGGATAAAAATTGTCCAATTTTCCATTTACGTGCATATTCCATTTAATTATTTTCCATGGAAATAAACATTAGTCTCCTTGATTTGTAAAATGTGAATTTCACCTCTGTAAAACAATTTCACCGTGAGGAGGAATTTCTTTGATTGGAAATTCCATAATCTTTATTGAAATGCACTCTAGGAAAAATGCCGCACATAAAACATACGATAAATGCTTGCATTTATTATATCAGTATTGAGCTTAAAGTGGTTTAAATCAAACTGCTCTTACCTCCGATGTGTTCCACGTAAAAGCATGTGTCCACCAAAGAAACCACGGTAGTGTTCCATGGTATCCCTTCACAAAATTAACCTCCTCGTTACTTCAAACTCCGATATGTATGTGCACCCTCCATCCAATATTTGACTTTTCCACATTATGAATTGAGATTCGTGCCCATGATTTGACGTGATTTCACAAATTAAATATTGGATTAAATATTAATATAAATATAAAAATATTTATATTAATAATAAAAAACCCCCTTTTTTTTATTTTCGAAGGATTTTGGGCATATGAGGCTTAAAAATATGACTTTGTGGATAGGATAAGGGTGCTTAATGAATATGTTTTATTTTCAATGGGAATATGAAAATAAGGGTAAAAGTGAAAGAAGTGATGGAACTAAGGGGTTTAGATAGGAATATAGGCTAGGTATAGGCTTGAGATATTTGCCAATTTTTGACTCATGGAGTACAGGACTATTTTGGATGATTAGTCGGGTGAAAGATTTAGGTGATGGGAGCTTGACAGAGCTGGTGATAAAATTTGAAAATTTGAGGGGAAAAATAACACAAGGACAAGCTTCTTTGGAAAAATAAAATGCAAATCAGCAGGTGATAACACCATCAACTTTCAATATTGGGGGTTGGAAACAATGATTTTGAGTAGACCGTTTTTTGCCTCGATGTACCTCTGCTGTCGCCATGCATCCACGAATGATACCATAATGGTTTCCCTGACCTGCCTTCGAATAATTATCTTCTGCGCTGCTTCATTCCCCGACATGTGCCTTAGTTGTTGATCCGATCTTCTTCAATATTGACGGTCCGCCGAGTTATACATTTTGTGCCTCTGCTATATTTGTCTATATTCCACTGGATATATCCTGGTCCCCCAAACTATCATGCTTCCACAGTGATATAGCATTTCGCTAAATTTCTGAAATTTGGGTCCTGATCTAAAAATTGTTATGGTGATAACATTGGCTCCAACTGGGGATGTTATCCTCCCTGTGAGGTAGCAAAGAACTCATAGACCCTGTGCCTGATCCATTGGGCTTCTCTTAAAACATGTGTGTGCACCCTGCTTCATCCTGTCACCAGTGTCTGGTGAAAACCAAGCTCTGCACAATGCTCTCAATTGAATACTGAACACTGAATACACTGCTAAAATATGACTGTACATATTACTAGAAATCCAAATTGAAAAATGCTTGGCCAACAATATTATTTGCATACTCCTATCTACTCTAAAACTGCTGAAAGGAATACTCAATCAAGTGATGCTAAAGTGCCAATGCAACCAATCAAGCAATTGGCTTCCCAATTTTTCTCCAATCACATCTTTCTTAAGTAGGCAGACAAATGTAAAAGATAGAAGTTGAAAACACAAGTTGACTCCAAAACCTGAACTTATGAATAAAACAAAATCCTCTTTCACTGATGACTATAATAGGATGGCCATAGGATCTTGAAAACCATGGAAATTTATTTCTTCTCGATGAGCAAAAACAAAAAGAAAAACCTCTTTCATAAGTGTTTGTTTCTCTTTCTCTATTTCTTTTGTTCTAAGAACATTTTCAAATGAAATGGAAGCAACAGGTTTGTCTATTCTTCCATGCATATCAACAAAAATATTCATACATTCTTGAACATATTCAAATGTGACAGCCATATTATGTGCATCCTCTTGTTCATCAAACAATTCTGATTTGGTTTCATTAAACTTCTAAAATTTTGCTTGAGGACTGTCATTTTGACTTTCAAATGAATTAATAGAAATAAGTTCCTTCTCATAATCTTCTTGCAAATGTGAAAATCTAATAGCATGCACTATTTCACAGTCTAGAGTTCCCATGGATGAACTTTCAGAACCATGATTTTCAAATGAATCAAATAAAAGCACTGCCTCTTCATTATCTTTCTGTATTTCTGATTGAAAAATGGCATATGTTGTTTTGCTTATTTCTTGAAGCTCTATGTGATTTGTTTGTTCATTGTTGGAACTTTCCATAGATGCAGTTTCAGAATCCTCATCCATGTCTAGGCCACTTAGAATTTGAACAACCATATCATTCATAGGGGGAGAATGAAAACCTTGAAACACTTTGTCTTGCTGAAAATCTTGCAGAATATCTTCATCAAGTTCAAGGGAAGGAAAATGACTTTCAACAACAATTTCTTGATCAGATTCACCTCCGATGTGTTCCACGTAAAAGCACGTGTCCACCAAATAAACCACGATAGTATTCCCCGATCTCCCTTCAAAAAATTAACCTCCTTTTTACTTCAACCTCCGATATGTATGTACGACCTCCATCCAATATTTGACTTTTCCACATTATTAATTGAGATTCATGCCCATGATTTGAAGTGATTTCACAAATTAAATATTGGATTAAATATTAATATAGATATAAAAATATTTATATTAATAATAAAAAACCCTTTTTTTCTATTTTCGAAGAATTTTGGGCATATGAGGCTTAAAAATATGACTTTGTGGATAGGATAAGGGTGCTTAATGAATATGTTTTATTTTCAATGGGAATATGAAAATAAGGGTAAAAGTGAATGAAGTGATGGAACTAAGGGGTTTATATAGGAATATAGGCTAGGTATAGGCTTGAGATATTTGCCAATTTTTGACTCATGGAGTACATGACTATTTTGGATGATCAGTTGGGTGAAAGATTTAGGTGATGGGAGCTTGACAGAACTAGTGATAAAATTTGACAATCTGAGTGAAAAAATAACACAAGGACAAACTGCTTTGGAAAAGTAAAATGCAAATCAGCAAGTGATAACACCATCAACTTCCAATTTCGGAGGTTGGAAAAAATGGTTTTGAGTAGACCGCTTTTCGCCCCGATGTGCCTTTGGTGTCGCCATGCATCCATGAATGAAACCATAATGGTTTCCCTGGCCCACCTTTGAATAATTATCTTATGTGCTGCTTCATTCCCCGATATGTGCCTTAGCCGTTAATCCAGGCTTCCTCAAGATCAACGGTCCGCTGAGTTATACATTTTGTGCCTTTGCTATATTTGTCTATATGTCGTTGGATATATCTTGGTCCCCCAAACTATCATGCTTCCACAGTGATATAGGATTTCGCTAAATTTATGAAATTTCGGTCCTGATCTGAAAATTGTTATGGTGATAACAGTATCTTTTCTAGATATTACATTAATGTTTCATCCTTTTAAATTCAAAACATCTTCAAAATGCATGCTAGTGCATATCCATCTGTCCTCCACTTGTGCTTTCTTGCGATGCTCTTGCATCAGTAGAGTGGTAAACGATCAGCATGGTATTATTGCATACCAAGGGTTGAGTCCACTCAGGAATAATTTCAACAAACCTCAATTTTCTGGCTAGGTTCAGGGATGATTTTAAGGATGAAAGTTTATATTAAAATGTAGAAACCAAGGATAATATTACTAGTCCTTAATATGGAAAATTTAAAATGTTTGGCGATAGATTTGCAAAAATATTCAAATTTCTAAGGATTTTATTTAGTTTCTATAAAATTTTGGATATTTTAAAGGTAAAATAATTTTATTTTATGGAATTTGGGTGAGTCATGTTTAGAAAAAATGGAAATTGGCGAATGTTTTTTTGGGAAAAAACATGGAAAATTATCCCATTTGCGAAATTTAGCCCCTAAAATCATCTATGGCTAGGTTGTTGGATGGAAAAATGCATATCTCCTCATTCCTAGGGAGTTAGAGGGAATTCCATATATGGTTGGAAATGTCTAAGAATAAGATTTCAAACCATATAACTTGTGCTCCCATTTGAGCTAGGTATGTAGGGTAAACATTCCTTCAAAGATATGGTATCCAAAGTGACTATAAAAAATCCAAAAGTAATACTTTCAACAATATCCATCTTGCAATATTTTTATTGGACATCTGTAGGCTTGTAATATTTATCTGGATGTATGTAGTCTCCCCCTGTATTTGACATCAATGACAAAAAAATTTTCAACAGTTTACACTTACAACCCAAGGAGTAGCAGTTTCCCAATGACCTATTGCAACAACAATTGTCATCTCTAGCCATGAGATTGATAATAGGGTTATTCCAAATGCACCCCCTACTCATCCCTTATCTTCCATCCTCCAGTGAAGGAACCCTTTCTTGAATTTTTTCCAGAGTCTTGTTGATCCATTTTCATGTTGTAACCCTTCATTTTATGCTATGTATTACTATGTGGAAGTCTTTTCATCTCAATCCGTAACTCTTTGCACCATGTGAAAGTCTCATAGTTCCATATTACTTCTTGGAACAAATCATATGTTTTCAATGCTTAGTCATTTTTTTGATTTCCTTCCCATGTGGATATTATTTTGCGTGTAGAGATTCCTCCCATTGGATCTTTTCTCTACACTCCACATACCTATCATTCCACATGAGTCAACACTTAGATTATTTACAAATTTTCCTCATGCATAGAAGTCAATACATACCTTTTCCTCTGCAATCCCTAATTTTATCTTCACACATCCACAATCCTCATTTTGCTCCAACACTTAGAAATTTTTCTAACTTTCCACACTTCTATCTTCTGTAATATTTATTTCTTAGTCATTTTTCAACTTCCCCCACTGATCCGGATTATTTTCGACACAAAATGAGATCGGAGATATAATAAAGAAATGCACAGAGATATCGTTGATATTCAATAATATAACAGAAATATAACAGAGATGCAACCATAAACACAGAGGTACAGTAATACATGATTTCTATTAATGAAAGAAATGTACAGAGACTGTAAAAATTCAGAGTGAAAGACTCACTAGAATGGTGGTAGCTTATCTCTGAGAAGAGATGTGACGGCTACTTGCATTCGCAAGAAGATGATTACAATGAGGATTTGAAGGCATTTTTACAATAAGAAGGAATGCTAAAAACCCTAGACATCCAAAAACCTAACCCTAGGAGATGAAGCGCCAAAAGTCATGTGGGCCCTGTTTGGGTAAGTGAGTGCATCAACTTCCCAGAGTCGTAACTTTTGCATACGATCTCCGTTTTAGGCATGTGATAGCTCGTTGGAAAGGTATCATAGAGGAGATTAATTTTGGGGGCTCAATCATGATTTTAGTTATAATTGAGAACCTCAATATCTAAAAAAATTCATCTGGGCCCTCAAAATGGCCCTAGAAGTTAAAAAATGCTAAAAATAGTAAATTGCCAAAATTGCCAGAAAACTATTTTGAGCCAGCCGAAAAAGGTGGGTGGCCACCGATATCCACTTGGATAAATCCTCCCTCCTTAGGAAGCAATGGTATACATTGCATTGAGTTTCTGGGGGAGAGGGAAAAGCGTTTGCTGAATCTGCATCTTGGTGAGCTACTTGCCTTGTTGTAGACATTGCGCTGCTCAGTTTGTGGAAGTCTATCACGAACCTATTGAGGCTGAGGCTTTTCAACAATTCGAGCTACATGAGAGGACAATGTGCAGAAGGAATCTTTGTGCTTTGCTGCAACCTTGTCGACCTGCTCCTGTTTGGTAGAAGGTGCTTGGGGCGAGGTTGTAGTGGTTCCAATGTCCTTCTATTCCCCTTTTGAACAGATTGTGAAGAAGCTGAATTTTGCAGTATGAGATACTACCTTGTGACACTTTTTTGGTGGAACAATAGTTGGAGCTACCTCTGGTATTCTGTAGAGATGACGCCCCAAAGTAACAATGAGACTACGGGGTCAAGACTCATAAACAACATGGCGTCTCCACATATATGGTTGGCCCAAGAGAACATCATAGACATCTAGTTGGGAAACATCACATAATACCTCATCCTTGAAGGGTTTGATGCCGTATGAAAATCGACACTATTGGTTGACACGAAGATCTCATCCTTGCCTAAGCCGCCCGATGTTATATGGATGTGGGTGTGGTGTTGTCGACAATCCCAACTGTTTGACGACCTCTGTTGAGATGCGGTTTTTTTGGCTTCCGCTATCAACAATAAAATGTAGTGGGGTCCCCTTCACCCACATCTGTGAATGAAAAAGGCGCTCCCCCTCTTCAAGATCTATTGGTTCTTCTGGTTGAATTGTTGTGGTCATGAAAATAGCAGTGGGGTCTGCGTCAATGATCTGTCCTTTACCAGTGTTTTTAGAATTAGATCCTGAATCAGGGTTCAGTTCCTTGTCTTTGATATCGGCCACCAATGACTGTTTTGAGTGACATTCATTGGTGTTGTGCCATGGGATTTTGTGGGAATCACACCATTTTCCAGTGTCCTTCTTTGTCTTCCCGTGACCCTTCTTTTCCTGTGTCTTGGAATGGTTTTCGGGAGACTATTTATTAGGGTCTTCTTTGTCATACTTTGGTTGTTGTGGATTTGTAGACCTGAATTCCCATTTGTTCTGGTGCTTAAATTTCTTCTCAATTTTAACAACATATCAATAAGAAACACTGAGTGATGAGATGTTCAGAAAATCCATTTCAGTATGGATGTATCTGTGTAGAGCCCCACGGTATTTCAGAACCAAATGTCGCTCAGAGTCTTTGATACCCAACTTGGTGCACAAGGTATGGAAGGTATTGGTGGACTCCATAACTTCTTGGACCCTCTCTTGCCGCAGTGTGGTCCATCTCATGTACTGGTCCTCATAGTTTCCAATAGGGTAATACCATTCCTTTATCGCATCCACAAAAGAATCCCAAGTGGGATCGACCCCATATATTTTAGACTCCTCTATGGAAATTTTCTCCCAGTAAGTTTGCCACCAATGTTTGACATGAGGGAGAGATTTAAGAAGTGCAAAGGTGATCTTTTCTTTGTCAGAAAAATTGTGAATAGAGAAATAACCTTCTAGCAGAGTTAACCATTTTTCTAGGGCTTCTACATCTATCTGTCCTTCAAATACAAGAATATAAAAATTAACTTGTACCTTGAAAGGTGAGGTTCCTCCAAAGTGGTCACTTGATGAAGATGTTCCTAATGCCATCGATAGGCATTGAAGGATGTGGGAAAAATTCTCCATCATTTTGTCCCTCTGTTGCATGAGAGCTTGCTCAAGCAACAGATTGATAGGATCATCTACTTTGTTGTTGTTATTTTCTTCCGCCATTGAGGGTTTCTTGGGTGTGCGAGAGCAATTGTCTTCAAGAGAGACAAGCTCAAGACCCAAATTTATATACTCGAACCTCGTCGGGGACTTGTACTCACAAGTATTCAATAATATAACATAAATATATCAGACATGCAACCATAAACACATAGGTACAGTAATACAGAATTTCTATTAATGAAAGAAATGTACAGAGATTGTAAAAATACAAAGTGAAAGACTCGCTATAATGGTGGCATCTTATCTCTAAGAAGAGATGTGACGGCTACTCGAATTAACAAGAAGATGATTACAATGAGGCTCTGAAGGCCTTTTTACAATAATCAGGAATGCCAAAAACCCTAGACATCCAAAAACCTAACCCTAGGAGATGAAGCGCCAAAAGTCATGTGGGCCTCGTTTGGGTAAGTGAGTGCATCAACTTCCTGGGGTCGTAACGTTTGCATACGATCTTCGTTTTAGGCATGTGATAGCTCGTTGGAAAGGTATTGTCGAGAAGATTTATTTTTGTCAATCATGCCTTTGGCTATCATTTAGAACCTCGATGTCGAAAAACCTTCATTTGGGCCCTCAAAATGGCCCCGGAAGTTAAAAACTACTAAAAATAGTAAATTGCCAAAATTGCCAGAAAACTATTTTGAGCCAGCAAAAAAAGGTGGGTGGCCACCGATATCCACCTGGATCACCCACCTTTTCCTTATCCTATTTCTCTATGTCACCTTTTCTCCACATTACTTGTACCTGTCTTCCTATCTATGGAAAATTCCTATACTTAGCTGATTTCGAGTCATATTTCATGCAGAGAAATTTACATTAACAATTTATCCACATGACTCTACCAGATCCATAAGATTTTTCTCTCCATTCCCTTCATACATGATGAGTCCCATACTTAGTGTATTTTCACATTGGACAACAATTCATCATTTTCAAGGAAATTTTGGTTCATTAATAAGGTTTCGACTCACACAGAAAAGAGAGTTGTCAACTGTAAAGGAGGATTAATTATCCCGATTTCCCATAGAGAACTTTATTATCAAGGATAATTTCTATTTTTTGTTCATGTGTGTTCCTAAAGAAATCGTAAATATTGAA
The DNA here is from genome assembly GCA_032191745.1 of Picea mariana. Lineage (NCBI taxonomy): Eukaryota > Viridiplantae > Streptophyta > Pinopsida > Pinales > Pinaceae > Picea > Picea mariana. Next base: position 332,903 of record JASDQU010737350.1, on the reverse strand, counting down.
GGGATATCTCATTAGGTATTATTTATGAATCTAATCTTTAAACAATTTAAGCTTTGTAACCCATATTGATGACATTCATGCATATTCAAAGAAGTGGGAAATATGGTAGCTAGAAAAATAAAGGAATCACATTCCGTGGAGACATTGTCAACTCTCTCGCTCATCAGAACAAATATTTCCATTTTTCGACTGTATATCAGTTGTACTCATGCATCTTTCCAGAGAAAAATATTGCTAGTAATATTTGGACAACTAGTCTAGTAAAAGCCATTTGCATTCCTGAAGCTTTCGACTTCAAAGAAATAGTTTCTTTGTGTGCATGTAAATTTAAGTCAAAATGTAGGTTGATTCCAGTTCTTGCAGAAGGAAAGAACCCTATTCTCCTGACTCCAATATATTCAAAATAATTCTTCAACTTCATACCCTGAACAAAGTCCTCTGACTTTTGGAAGTTGATTCATTTTTAGATTCATAGGGTGGTGGTGCGAACTTGTTAAAGGATTTCCTAGCATCATCTACTATAATGCCAACTAATACTACTCAAGTTGATATTAACATACTATCTAATCCATATCATGATTTCTCTTGGATTTTCTTAAGACTGATGAGACAATAATCCACATCCCATATTCCAAGGTATGTCTTATATGTGTTATATTTATCCTTTCGAAAGAAGTAATATTTGATTGTGTTGAGATTATCTCAAATGAAATATTTTATCAAATCTCCAACTATATGAATACAAATATATTTTTCATGGCCTCCTATTTGGTATTAATTGTCGAATAAGTAATGTATTTAAGGGATTACCCTCAAGAGGTAGTGTTGATTTTGAAAATGACCCCGCTCAATTATAGTATACTATATTGTCGAAACATAAGGAACCCTTCCATTTCTTCTTGGTTCAAGAAAATTATGTCAGGGAATTTCAATATATCCTTACTAGAACACTATCGATGATAGTTTCATAGGAAGCATTATATTTTCTTAAAGGAAAAGGAATTTGTGTCTATAAAAATAAATCTACATACATTAGACTATATGGGTTTGAAGGAATAACATTCTTTCTTTCCAATTTTGTTAGTGACATGTATTGTTTGGATGAAGTGTGTAGAAAATACATGTCAAGGTCTTCCTTGTTTGATAAAAAGAGGAAACAACAATTCATTTCCTTACCTTTCCATGTTTCCCACATTGCATTCAAGGGATTAACCCATTTGACCCAAATTTTGAAATTACTAATTTTTTTCAATTTGAAATAAGTGGAAGCTTGCAAGGGTTTCAACCCCAAATAAATATTTTCTTCTCACTTATATTCAATTGGTTAAAGTACTATGTTCACAATAATTGAAGAAAATATGGAGGATGTTGATAACAATGATCCAAATACCAACAAATTTTGTTCATAAAAGATGAATAGATATGTGATGATGACTTGGTTACACAAGTCATTTCAAACACCCAAGTCAAAAATATAGAATCTAAGAAGGATCATCAATAGAGAAAGTCAAAGCAAAGAGGAAGAACAAAGACTAGTGCTCACACTAGCTCTACTTCCCTCCCACCCAAGAGTTCCTCCTCTACTCAATGAGGCTAAGAGCCTAATATGGGAAAA
>JASDQU010737350.1:302405-320248 GCA_032191745.1 Picea mariana | reverse complement strand
TGTGTGTGTGTGTGTGTGTGTGTGTGTGTTTATAAGTATATTAAAAAAAAGGGTACATGTTGAAAAGTAAAAAGTAAAATGGTGGTTTCAAACCCATGGGTTTAAGGTATTTGCCCATGGTATTGGGATTTAATTATTTAATTAATGGACATGTCCCTTCATGAAGGGTTATGAGAAAGTATAAAAAGAGATAGTATTGAGAGAAAGTGTGTGGGTGCAAGATATAGTAACTTTTGAAGAAGTATATGAGAAAAGATTGAATATTATTCCAAAAGGGAAGAGTTGTGAAATCAGTTCTAGGTCATCTTGGAAATCTCCCAATAACATTTTTTCTTGGATATTTCAGACCTTGAAATTTTTAAGAGATGGAGGAGAGATCTTGGTGTACATGTCGTAACAATTTCAGATGTTGGTTTTCTACAATTTAAGAGATATTACCTATGGAATTTAGGGTTCCTGGATGCTCTTGAAATCCATATCAAATAGGTCAGTTTGACACTTTCTCTATAACAATTTTTTTGGGATGTTTGAGACCTTGAAAGTTTGAAGAGATAGGAGAGATATCTTTTTGTACATGTGGTAAAAATTTCAGATGTTGGTTCATTGTACTTTCATACATATTCCATGTGGAAGTTAGGGTTCCTGTTGTAGCGGCTAGTTGGCCCCATCAACTAGACCCATCAATCAACTAGGCAAGTCGATTGTAGTAGTCGGTTAGGAAGTCACTCAAACCATCAGTTAGAGTCGACCAACTGAATAGTTAAGGAATGTAACCGACTTGTAACTATATATAACACATATATACACTATCATGTAATGGAAATACATAAGAGGTTGTTCTGGAATGATATATAATAAAATCTCTTGATGGTTCTCCCCCATTTGTGTATTTTATTCTATATGTCTATGTGCTCTTTTATACAATGCTATAGTGTGTGTAATGCTCTATGTAAGGATCTACTAACAAACTTCTCGTACTTTTCCTTGTAATACAACATTGATTTTGTTTCCAGTATTTTTGAACTCGGGTATGCACAACAAAATGCACATATATGCTAACTTTATAAGACATATACAAATGGTGGGAGTGTAAGATTATGAATTACATAAAAAATTATGCAAGAAGAAATCAATTGACGCTCGTTGAAGAACATGCTCAATTCTTCTCAAAAAGTCATGAAATGATTCTGTAAGCCATTCTAGAAGTCTATTTGGATTTATCAATCAACCTAATGTGCAAACCCACTTCCGATGAGTAGTCGATGCACAAGATCATAAATGGAGTGGGAAAAAACTTAAATGAGTGCGTCAAGAGAATTTTTGAAGAGTACATCAAAGATCGAGTTGTTGAAGATAGAGTCAGTTCAGACCAACAAGAATAAATTCTATACAGAATTGCATGATGGATTCCTTTGCATCGTTCCCTCCCTGTTGCATAAATTCTTCTTATACAAAGGATTCAACGACATTGTCGAATACCGACCCCCCTTGAAAGATCCCCCTCCAAACTCCAACCAATGAAAGAGACAAGAAGAGTGGGAAGTTTTCTTGGAATTTAACTGTAAATATACTAGAGAGGCTTGGGAGTACTTATTAAATAAATGAACATATAAAAAATGACAATGGAAATCATCGACCGTGAGTAATTTGGGTTGGGGTTGGGATTATGGATGATCCATGTGTTGATATAAGTCGAATTCGAAGACAAAAGTTGAATTGAAGTTGAACCATGACCAAGTTGAAATGGTTAGAAGTCGAGAGAAAGATAACTAATTCAAATGAGAAATCTGCACATCAAATGCATATTCATAAACCATTAGCGGATATTCAAAAAATAGAGTGAGATAAAAGGAAAAATAAATGAGAAGAGTTGTGGAATGAGAGGGATCTCTGAAAATCTCATAGAAAACCTACCTAAGTGTGACAGATCATTGGAGTGGCCCTTGAGAGCACCTCGATGAATCCTGGGATGAGTGGAAGCTTATGATTGAGTATGGAAGCTAATGTCTCCCATCAAGCCAATGACCAAGTCGACATAAAGATCAACGACTTGGGACCTGAAATTCAACTTTCTCCTGTAAGAATTCCTAGCCCACTTATTATATACTTGCTCCGATAAAGGCTTCACAGAGATACACAGTCATAACAGGTGTCATATCAAACTAATAACACTAGTCAAATAAGAGACAAAATGCTAATTAAAGCACAAGAAAATGATGAAGACCACCTAGAAGATATAATTTTTCATATAATGGATCTCACGTATGCCACCCCCATGCCAAATCTACTTTTAGAATATTATAATTCAACAGATAGTGAAAATGAACCATCACAACCCTACAAAGGATGATTCGTCGAATATTTAGATAAATCTTGTCAAACAGATGCTCAAATACCAAGAGACAAATGTGCACAATTCAAAATTGTAGTCGAGTAAAAAATCTAGAACCTCACTCAAGAAAGTAATTCAACCTCCCATACGACCTCGACAAAAAATATTACAATAGTTCCATTTTCAAAGCAATCTCAAAAATAAAACATGGGTCTAAATTATATCCTGATTTACGAAGGCGATGAAGACCCTAAGAGACATTGGTTCTTATGAGAGAAATTTCAATATTCAACCAACATAACTAATGAGGAAAAACAAATGGCACAGTTCGGTGCCTCCCTCCGAGCCAGAGCACTTACATAATTTATGAATTATACAGATAATCAACAACGTTTGAAGGTTGATATAAAGAAAATCTTCCCTAAGTTCTTTATAACTCAACATAACAATCACTTGGAAGAAAACAAACTCAGAGAAATCAAACAAAATCCGAGTGAAAAAGTCTAAGAATATGACAAGAAGTTTAAATATTTATTAAGTCAAATCCCTTATGCAATCGACGAAAAGTTGCTGGTACAATGGTATGTAACAAGATTACTACAAAATATCAAAATTCCCCTCTGAATGTTACAATATTCAGTCATGAGAATACATATTGAAAAAAGCACAGCGAATCAAAATGGATGACAAAGGAACCCTATCTTCGATAATCACTAAAAAAAATCTGGAAGACAAGATCACAAAGCTACAACAATCAATTGAAAACATATCGATTGCACGCAACAAACTTCGGTGTACTATTTTATCAAGTGAGGGTCACACAAAATATCACTGCAAGTTCAGTGATGCACTAGACCCAACAATCATACACATCTAGATCGAAACATACTATGATGTTTGTGAAGCCTTGACAAATCATGCAACAAGAGACTTCCCGCAAAATCTAAGGAATGAATGCCCCAAGTGGTGCATTCCACTCAGGAATGCAAGCTAAACAAAAAGAACAGACCAAATATTTACTCAGTATATCATTCAAAGTTGATCAACCAACATGTTGACCAAGCAAATGAAAATGGATACAGAGGATGAGGTCGATATGGTTATCAAGGTTGAGGTAGATGACGAGGAAATTTTTGTAGAGGACATGGCAGAGAACATTATTATTGCTTCAATTGTTGGAAATATGATCATATAAGCCCAAATTGTCCCATAAAATACATAACTCATCTCAAGTTATATAATATTTGTGGAGTAGGAGATCATTCCCTAAAGGACTGTCTCATTGTAATAGAAAAATTCATGAACAATTGAAATGTAAATATTTTGTGCATAGTGCCAAATTAATAGATTCTAAATTCAAAGAACCTTCATGTGGTAACACATTCTAAATTTGGTGAGGATATTTATCTAGTGTTGTTATGTGTTATATTCTTTTCATGAGTAGTAGTGTTTGAGCATCTGCGCCGGGAGCGCATGGGGGGTTAGAGGGGGGGTGAAGGGGGGCGAAGCCCCCCGCGTGGGGGTTCGGGGGCAACGCCCCCGTTTTTTTTTTTTTCGGGCCGACATATTTCTCCCGGGCCGACATATTTCTGGGAGGACATATTTTCAAGACAACATATTACCGAGACGACATATTTCTGGGACCACATGATATTAGGTGGTTTTTCGGCACATGGTTTTTTGCCGATGGTTTTCAATTTCCGATTAAGGAATTAGGGTTTTGGACTAATACAGGTCATTGGGTTAGGGTTTTGGATGCCGCTAGCTCCTATATGTATATTATATTGTAAACAATGTAACAAAATGTATGAATATAATATATGCTGGTTTTCCCGGTTTGGGTTTCCAGGTGAAAAATCTCTGTGTAATGTTTGTATTTTCCATTGTATCTTTTCTGTTCTTTTCTAAATATCAGTTTGCAGTAGATATTGTACAAGGTTATAATTTACATCTAGAACCAACAAGTTGAAAAAGGAGAGACCGACAAATATACCCTGATCTAGATGAACAAGAAAAACTGATGCGGGAAGCGATGATTTTTTTCAAGAACATCAACTAAGATAAAAAAAATAGGGGAGAACATATGAATATTTTCGATATGACATTAGATGAATTTCTATAGCTGTTAAAATAAAAGTAGTCGGTGGGCCACTTGATCGACCTACTAATTATTCTAAGAGAATAAAAATAATACCAAAAAATGTTAAAATTATATGCCAACTATCTCAAGAAAGACATACCGATGACTTTGACCCACAATTCAACCTCTAAATTGACAGACACATTATCAACGAATTCCTAGTCGATTTTGGATCTCAAGTAAACATACTCCCAAGGGAAACATGGATTTGACTCAGAAAACCACTACTACAACCAACCATGAATTTCCCGAAGCTAGCAAATCAAAGGTTCATTGAACCAATTAGTAGACTTAAAAGTGTAATATCATCCATAATGGGAATACCAATGAGAGTCTATTTTGAAGTAATCAACTTGGTCAAAGCAATCCCTACCTATCCTGCATTAGTTGTTAAACCGTGGGGAAGAAACATGTGAGCTACAATCTCTCTTGAAAGAGATAGAATAAAAATCAAAGGAAGCATAAGAAAAATTATAATCCCATTAGATTCAAAGGAAGGAAAACCTTGGGTATATAGATGGGATGGAACTCAAGAATTCCAGCAACTATATAAAATAAATAATGAGCAAAGAGACCATTTCGAGCCAAATAGTGAAGGAGAAATCCTAGTCGCATCTCCCTTATCAATAGGAAAAAATTTAGATATCGAATTGTACAAATAGAAAATGGAGAATTATGAGGCTCAAGAAAAATAATGTTGGTCAATAGAAGCCATATTGATAGCAAGATCCAAAACATTCTTCTCAGTACAAGTTGTACCAATTGTGGAAAAAAGAAAGTTAAAGTAAATGTCAAAACTCATCTCGACTCATATAAACTCAAGGCAACCCATGCGATTCAATGAAAGTAACTCTCTGTCGATGCATATTGAAGAAGTGTCCAAGTTAATTGGATATCAAGGAAGAATTCAAAGTCTAATCGAGTCTTTCATGGTTTAAGACACCCGATGGTGGGAAATGTTGATGTTTTGGGAAACATCGGGCATACATTCTCTTTCGATGGCCATGTGACTTGGATAAGGAGAATGGCCTAGGCGTAATCTTTATCCTTTCTCATGTGACTTGAAAATACCAAAAAATACTTTAGGTGTTGATGCTTCTACAGATGGAAGTACCAGGCATGCATTCTCCTTCGATGGACATGTGACTTGGCTAAGGAGAATGGCCCAACATTCTCCTCCGATGCCCATGTGACTTGGCTAAGGAAAATTTCCCAACATTTACCTCTGATGGTCATGTGACTTGGATAAGGAGAATGGATCAACATCATCCTATGATGACCATGTGACTTGGATAAGGAGAATGGACTAGGGCATTGATGTTCTCCATGTATTATCATATTATACATTCTCCTCATATGGTGATGTGACTTGGCTAAGGAGAATGAAAAATTCTCCTTTGATGTCCATGTGACTTGGATCAGGAGAATGGCCCTGGTGTAGTCTCTATCCTTTCTCCTGTGACTTGAAAAGGAATGAGAGAGACTCAAGATGCTATGTGGGAGAAGTATACATCAACTGGGTGCATGGCAACGAATATTACATCAACCATGCTCAAGGACAACCTTTCTATGAAAAGAATAAATCTAAGAAGTACAAGAAGACCCATCTGACCATTAAAGAAGCCCTAGGAAGAAATTGAAGAATCAAGAAGAGAATTCAGTCCCACTAGTAAAATACATAAAGCAATAAGTAAAATTGAATACCGATGAAGATAATTCATCCCCAAAAGAAAAAGACAGGCACCTGGACAAGTATAAATATAGGCAGAGTCATTTCATTTGGACACACACAACTCTCCTTCTGCAGTGCATACTATCCAGTTGTCAATTGAAATTGTGGTATTTCTGTATATCTTGGATTTCTTTTCATCTTGGTGAGTGCACCACACTTGAGGAGGAAATAGACTTGGAGAAGCTCTCTCTTGGTTGTATTTTGGCTATTTTGGTGAGACACTAGCTCTTGTAGATGCTAGGCTTGGGGAGGAGATTCTCTGAATGGTATTTTCTGTTATTGATGGTGATGTACTAGTAATATCTGGGACTTTAATCTTCTATAAGGAAGGTTGATAGGTTTTTTCCCAAGGTTGGGTATCCCGGGATAAATTCATGTGTTATTGTGTCTACTGTCCATGGTTAATATTTCTATATCTTGTTATTTTTGTTGCATTGTTGTAGTTGAGATTTCCAGTGTATAGTTATTCTATGATAACTATGGTATGCAAGAATTTATTTTTTGAAATTATAAGGCAACAAATATGAGATATGAGAATAAAAAAAATCAACAAGGTATTAGAGATTTGTTGAAATATTGCCACTGCATAGTTACTGCACAGTCATAAAACTACACCTTATCTTAAAATCGTTGGGCACTTTTCTTAAAACGTAGGGGAAAATTTCTACATAAACCAACTCACCCTGACCTAGCACACCTATTGGTGCTCTCATATTTCTAAAACTTCAAGGTTGAAATTTTAGGCAAAGTTAAAGGTTATCTGATCAAAGTCAAAATCAAAAGTTGAATTTTTAAAGTTTTTCAGGCTTGTTGATGTATTTATAACTCTTTCTTGTCAATATGGTTTCCTATCTCATATTAGAAGGCAATATGGATGGTGATACAAATTTTAGAGTTATGCACTTGTACATGTTTTTCAAGCTATATCATAAGGGTGTTTGCAGAGGACGTACACTTGAAAAGAATACCAAGGAACCTTGTCCAAGAAGTGATCTTATATTTTTTACATTAAGAGTGTTAGCACTTGGTAAAGTTCCTAGAGGTTGAAATAGAAGAAATCTACAAAGGTAACTTTATCCAACCAATTTTAAAGCTGGGATCTAGCCCTTCCAGTTTCAGAGAGGGATCTCTCTATATGATTTAGCTATGTTTCAATTTAGATATTAGGCTAGGTAAAGAAATCTGTAGGTTTTGTTTTCAAAGTGTTTTTGAATTGTTTGAGACAGTCTACACCTCCATTGGGCTATGGGGTCTGTATTTAATTAAATATGAAATACGACCAGAAACGAGAAAAGAAGACTTTCACAGGGAGAGATAATATACTCACTGGATCTTTTAGTAGCTTAAATGATGGACAAAAGAAAATATGAGAAAGATAAAGTCAACTAAGAAAAAGTTAAGAATTTCTTAATTGAAAACATCAGAAGATAAACATTAAAATCTTTCGAGTCGGAAACAGGGTATCTAATATAAATACTGCAACATACGTTACTCTTAAAGATTAGTTTCAAAAAATAATATGATCACAAAGAAAGAATAACATTCAACTTAGAGAATAAACATCTGCAGTTTATACATGCAAGAATCCTGTAAAAGTGCCTCCTTTTTATTAATGGCAGAATTCTTCAAAAATAGTACAGTCTGATAGCGTCAGGGTGTGAAAATAAACAACCCTCAATACTTCGAAAGGTGAAGTATTTATAACTCAAATTACAAACATTCCTGTCATAACTGATCAGGACGTGCTAATTCTATTTTTAGCCTAACTAATTTAACTAATCAAACTACTTGATGACTTGGTGCAATTGCACGCGGAATTTTTGGGTATACCTTTGATGAAGCCTTTGCACGACCTCATCTGACTGGACTGATGACTGGACCTGGGTAGCTCCTCTGCTAATCGAGTAGATCACAAAGTTCCTCCCATCTAAGATGACTAGGCATAGTGACTTTGAGTAGTCTCCAATACACTTCATCCATTTCCATATACTTAGTGAATGTAGGCTTAGTGAGGAATATGTATCGAATCTCGTGTTGGATACCGATGTCCAACTAAAGGGAATCTAGGAATGATTTTCCAGTGATGCTCCCTTGTATGCTAGCAAACTTTGAACTGTCCTTAGACACTTCAGCCAATCTCTTTTTGTAATCTGGGAGTGTCATTAGTTTATCATTAATGACCTTTAGACCGGGGAGAAATTTTTTCTGGAGGGCCTCGATCTTATTGAAAAACCTTTGTACCCCCTGGTCCATGACCTGAACCTTTTCTTCGAGTTGAAGCATTAATCCTCTCTTGGTCAAAACCCTTTTGACCTCAAGGATGGTCTCTGTTTTGTCTTCTATCTTCATCTCTTCTAGCTCTTCTTTGGTCTTGGAATTGAGGAATTTGATGATATCATTTGCCTGAGTTGGTCTATCTCCCAATTCTACTCTGAGTTTCTCAATGGCATGTTTTCTCCTCTGGACCAACTCATTCTATTCAAACATAATTTGGATCATGGGCCATATCTCATTTATGGACTTTGTGATGTCTATCCATACATTCTCTTTGACCTCAGCCAAAGTCTTCCCTCCCACTGCTTGCTTTTGGAGCTGCTGTAGCTCCTTTTTGAGTTTCTCAGTTACCTTCTTCTCTTTGGAGAGACTGGTCTGGAAGGAAGTCTTGAGTTCCTGGAGGTTCTCAACCTCCTTTTTAAGCCTGCTAATCTCTGTCTCTTGCAGGTTCATATTTTCCATGGATTTGGCGAGGTCTGCTATTCCCTCTTGTGATGTCACTGGAGTTGCAGATGGCACTGCTGTCACTGCTGCTGTGTTTGTTCCTAAAATTGGGATGGAAGTCAATGGAATGACCTCCATCGGCTTCAGTTGTTCCTTCTCTTTTATTAATCTCTCCATCTCAGCTTCCATCTCTTTGAGCTGTACATTCTGCTCCATGAGTAGCTTGAGCATTTCGTCCTTTTCTCCTTCTTTCTCTTCTATCTCCTTCGCCTGAGAGTCCTCTGTGGGTGGGAGTTTCAGTTGTTTCCTCAAAGAGGCGATGTCTGCATTCTTCTTCTTTATCATCTCCTCTGCAGCTTTGACATTGGAGGGGTCATAGCCGATCTTGAGGACCATCTCCTCCAAAGTTTTGATTTTGTTGTCTTTTGCGAAGGTTGAAATCTTCTCCAGCTTGAGTTGCATCTAAGCGTTATTCAGTGATACCTGTAATTTTGTTGCAGAAGCAGAAGCATGCGCCAATGTATGGAATACCATCTCCCCTGTCTTCTTGTGCAAATCCATCTGATCTGCTAGGTGCACGTCCTTCATTTGGAATTCGAAGGTGGCCGTCTTGTAGTTCTTGATCGTCTTGGGGTCTGGTACCTGTGCCTGGAGGAAGGCCATGTGCATCCTGCCCTTTTCTGTGTCAAAGGAAGACAACAGCCTGTGCTGTGCCATCATCGTCTGCTTTCGAAACTGAGCATAAGTACTGCTGGTGAGGATCTGGTTCTTTTTCTTAATCATCTCGTACTTCTCGAAAATGCTCAACTTGGGCCCAGTCCTGCCTGGATGAGTGTCTAGTGGGGAGTCTATGGATTTCTTCGGTACTACTGGGGTGATTTCCTTATGAATGATCGACCCGAAGGGAAGAATCACAGACTTAGTCACTGTGGGAGGTGGAACCTCTTTTTCTCCAGTTGGACCCGGAACTGAGACTATCTTGGGCCTTTTAGTATGCAACTGGAACTCTTCAGAAGATACCTTCGTGACAGGCGGAGATGAATCCTGTCGAGGCCTTTTTTCCTTAGGGACCTGTGGTGTGGTCATTGGTGGCACAGTGGTCGGGGGAACCTACTGTTCCACATCGACCAAGGTGTTAGGCATCCACACTGTCTGATCGACGAATTTTTCAATCTCAGGCTTGGCTTCATGAATGTACGGGATGTTTTTGTTCTTCACCCACATTTCTGAGATGATCCCGCAAGGATCTAAAATTCCATGGGAAAATCATAAAGAAATTCATTTCTTTCAACATCCTATCAGCTTCTTACCCTGCGCCTCGACTGTTGCAGATGAAGGAGCCAATTTGCCCCTTGATTCGAAGCTGCTGCTTTTTCTTCAATGATACGAAATGAATATCATCTGAATTCATGATCTACCTTATGTATTATAAAGCAAATATTCTTATTGGCACATATTTTGGCAGCTTGTAGGGTGCCAACTCACACCTGAATACTTTGATATCGGTGTGGTTTTGATACAGGTACCAATCCCTGGTCTTTGTGTTGTCCAAGAGATGCAAAATTATCTAGACTTTGTCGTTTATTCAAGGCTCGGGCCTGCCGCTCAACATGCTTACCACCGGGTGGTAGAAAAGATCGATGAAAGCCTTGAAGCTATACTCTGTGGAGTTATGCTTCAACAAAGAGGTCCATGCTGTGACTGGTTGAGGCCTTCCATCTGAGTCCATCTTCTGCATGGAAAAACTGAATTTATCTGCTTGAAAGTAAACAAACATGTATGCCAATATAGACGAGTATCTGAACATGCCTTTCGTGTCAAAATTCATGAACTGTTCGTGAATATTGTCCGCTAAGAAGGTGATGAAATCAAACTAAGTGGTGGGATTTTCATCATTGGAGAAAATAGATAGAAAACCCAGAATGGGCTCATCTACCCATTGGTCGGAATAGTACCCTAATAGAGCACAAAGGGAGGAAATGACCTGGTTTCCCTTGGTAAAGAACATGGATGATAGGTAAAATGGATTTGTGGAAGGGAATTGAGCGGAGGTGGGAAGGAAAAGCTTGAATATTTGAGCTCTATGGGGAAAAATCATCTTCTGATACAAGTCTATAAGTATTTTCAGGTTGAAAGGGGCCGCAGACTCTGCACGAGAAATTTGCATCATCTGGTCTATGTCTTCAGGAGTGATGAGGAACAGGGTGTCTCTGGATGAGGATATGACGAATCTCTGTTCAGGAATATAGTGAGCTTGGCATTCAAGTGCAAATTCAGGAAAATGGTGGATCTGGGGAAAAAGGTACAGGGGTAAATTGGACTCCCAGAGTCTAATTTCATCGCTCTGGTCCAGGAAAACTTCCCTAAGCCATGATTGGAGGTCTGAAAAATAGAAATCACACTTGGTATCAATGATCAATCTGTCTTTGTCGACCAATGGGATTTTTTCCAGGTCGACAGGAGGCGGGAGAAAAGGATTCTCCTCTCCTTCTACTTGTCTTGGCTTTGGCGCCATCTCTGCAATAGTACCTGTAATAAACACGAAGTTAGTGGGGTTGACTGACTGTGGATGAAAGTGATAGAAATGCAATGGAGGAGTAAGAGGTAAATTTTCTAGTGTGATGGATGAATAGTGAATTAAGGGGGAATAACGGTAGTTTTATTTAAAACTGGGGTCGGTTGGGTGCGAGAGACAGGTCAGCAGGATAACGGGTATGTTATCTAGTAATAAATGGACAATGGGCCACTTGGGGGTGAGATGGGAGGTGACGGTGGCCAAAACATACGGACGAGTGACGTGGCTGCTAGGGATTGGAGGTGAAAGTTGCAATAAGGGGCTGATCATGAGTGAAAAGGGGTAGGGGACTGACAACAGTTATGGGATGGGACATAACTCGGGAGCAAGTGGAACAAGTGGAAGGTGACATCCATGAGTGAGGGGGGCTGTCAGATAGCATATGGGGATGTGACTTCAGTACCAATAAGCTAATGCCACGTATGACAAGGGGCCCGCCAGAGGAGAATAATCATTCCGGACCCCCCCCCTTTCGTTAAAGGAAAATCCTCAGGGGGGGTCCGAAATCCAATTAGGGTTGTTGATCTACACACCCGTTTCCTGGCCGCAGATCTTAGAACACCGTTTATCACTCATTCTGGATCCCCCCCCCTCGGTTAAAGGCAGAACGGACGGGGGGGTCCGGAATCCAATCTGGACCATTGATTTACACGCTCATTCCTGGATCGTCTATATGTGTGCAAGCCTTATCACCGATTCCGAACCCCCCCCTCCGGTTAAAAAAATAACAGTCGGGGGGGTCCAGAATGCTCTGTGCGCTGTAGATCTGGGCTCTGTGATCATGACCATCGAAATGTGCAGGGAGCATAAACTGGGAGCGGAGCACACATGCGCTGGGAGGAAAACTTAGGATAAAATCATTTTATGGGTTTTTCCTCAACTTTTCAAAGAGACACCACCATGGGGCTTCGACCAACTATATTTTAATCATTTGAAACATGGTGCAATCTTGACGTCAAGCTGGTTTTATTGGAATGGAACAATAAAGGAACTAACCTATGTTCTAACCTAGTTTCCTATGACAGTTAACCCAGATTAAACTGTTGGGTTAAGAAATTACTCTACCTTAGGGCTATCTAACCAGGATTAGACAGTCTGGCCAGATTTATTCACTAATCTAACCTAGATACTTTGGCTAAGATTAAACTGTTTAACCAAATCATTCACTACCCTATCAACATCAAATTTAAAAAGAACTTGGCCATGCTTGAAAGGTATGGCCAAGTTACTATTATTGCATGGGGCTTTTATTTCAATTCTTTTATGCCCTCTTTTTATTTTCTTCTTTTTCTTTTTTCTTTTCTTTTTTCTTTTTTTTCTTTTTCTTTTTCTTTTTCTTTTTTCTTTTTTTCTTTTTCTTTTTCTTTTCTTTTTTCTTTTTCTTTTTCTTTTTTCTTTTTCCTTTCAAATTATTTGTAGAATGAAAGATCATCTGTCAACAAAAACACTAGAGACACATAATATCCCAGTCACCAGTTGATTCCCATAACTTATGGGGTGATAACAAAGAGGAACAATCATACCCTCCCTAGAAGTAGGTCACAGGTGATATCTATGAGAGGGAGATATAGTGATGGTTGCAGGAGACAACAAGTCAGAAGGTCTCTAGTTTGATACATGGAGTAGACTATTCAGACATAGATTTATGTACATTAAAGTATACATTCATGTACCAAAGGTGAAGAGGATGAAGTTAGAACCTTCTGGAAAGAAGGGTAATTTTGTGGGATACATAGTGTCTCATATGGAAATTGATAGTGAGCAGAAGGATCCATAGGATAACCATACAAATACCTCTAGTCCAATTGCTCATTCTTAAAAATATTAGTAGAGCCGACCAAGCCAGTGGATATACCTAGAGATGTTGGAGTGACCAGGAAGAGGCGAACATGGCTTCGTGATACTTTGAAGGATGCAGAGGGGCATGTAGCTCCCCATGATACTTTCAAGGAGATAAAATGACCTCATATATTCTCGAGTTATATGACATCGATTAGTCACATCATTGATTACAAACCTTCTAGTTACGAGGAGGAGTAGGTAGCTCCACCAGTGGTGAGGAAAATAGCCCCACCAAGTACCATCTCAGAAGGAGCTAGAGTTTAGAGGGAGTCATCCATTAGGATTCAGTAGGGAGGAATAACCTCCCAAGACAGTTCATAGGAGATCAAACTTCATAGGAAGTCAACAAATGCAAAGGGAAAAGATGGCTATGAAGATTGTACAAACTTAGAGGGAGTAATTTTTCACAGGAAGAGCATGATATCAGAGAGAGTTAGCTAGCTCAGGTGGGAGAGAGACATCTTCCAAGACTGATATGGATGTCATGACTTGAGGATGCCAGACAGAAGATTTAGATGTAGGAGGCTTCTAGGATATGTGAGACCCCATGGTAGGATTCCCTTGTTTCAGTAGACTTTGCTATAGTGACAAAGGAGGTAGCCAGTCAGGAGGACTGGGGTATCAATTTTTCCTCAGTCACACTGGGAGTAACCAGTGAGGAAGACCATAAAATAGAGCTTAATTTAGTGATAGAGGGAGTCAACCTTATATCTCAAGGTGGAGGACCTTGGTCAGATGTACTATTTCTTGGAATTATAGGTGTGGCAAAGACTAGGCGAGATTTTCCTTAAACAATGAAAATGTACAATTGATATTTTTCGCAGGTTCGGTATGATGGACTGTAAGTCCATGGCTACACCTATGGAGAAAAATATGAAGAAGTTGAGGGATTATGCTTCATATTTATATTTGGTGGATCCCATGATGTAAAGGAAGTGGATTGGATCCTTGATGTACCTGGTTAAGACTATGCCGAATGTTTTCTTTGTAGTGAGCACCTTGAGCTAGTTTATGGCAGAGTAGAGACACTAATATTGGGTTGCAACAAAGCATGTGTTGAGGTACCTGCATGGTAAAATTGGATATGCTCTTAGATATGTCTCAATTAGTGAAGTGAGGTTGCAGGGATATATATATTTTGATTGGACAAGGAGTGGAGTAGATATATTGAGCACCTTGGGGTGTTGCTTCATCTTGGGATCAATTACGATTTCAGAAAAGGAATATTCTGTAGCACTCAATACAATAGACATAGAGTATATTTCATGTATTGTTGCAAATCATAAAGTAGTGTGGCTTTAGAATATTCTTGCAAGATTTCGTTTGAGACATGATGTAGAAGGGAGCAATGAAGCTCCAGTAAACATCTATAGATGAGAAAATTGTGGACATTATCACCAATCCTATGTCCAAGGAAATGGACATATG
Organism: Picea mariana; assembly: GCA_032191745.1. Taxonomy (NCBI): domain Eukaryota; kingdom Viridiplantae; phylum Streptophyta; class Pinopsida; order Pinales; family Pinaceae; genus Picea; species Picea mariana. The sequence goes on along the minus strand of JASDQU010737350.1, from coordinate 305,481 downwards.
AGTAGCATCGGGAAGACATTCTCCTCATATGGCCATGTGACTTGGCTAAGGAGAATGGCCTAGGAGCAGTATTTATCCTTGATCATGTGAATTGACAAGGGTTGATAAAGACTTGAGGTGCTCAAGGGACAAGTTTGGCATGATGAAAAATGTCTCCCTCGCTGAGAGGGAGTGTTGATATTTTGGACAACATCGGGTATACATTCTCCTCCAATTTCCATGTGACCTAGATAAGGATAATGTCCCAAGTGTAGTATTTATCCTTTCTCAGGTGACTTGACAAGACCGACAAAGACTCAAGGTGCAGATGCTTCTCTAGAGGTAAGTGTCGGGTAGGAATTCTTCTCCGATGGCCATGTGACTTGGATAAGGAGAATGGCCCAACATTCTCCTCCAATGGCCATGTGACTTGGCTAAGGAGAATGGCCCAACATTTCCCTTCGATGGCCACGTAACGTGGCTAAAGAGAATGTATCAACATTCTCTTTTGATGGCCATGTGGCTTGGATAAGGAGAATGTTCTAGGGAATTTATTTTCTCCATGTATCATCATCTTCCACTTTCTCCTCATATGGCCATGTGACTTGTCTAAGGATAATAACACACTCTACTCCGATGGCCATGTGACTTCACTAAGGAGAATGGCCCTGGTGTAGTCTCTATATTTGCTCATGTGACTTGACAAGGATTGAGAGAGACTTGAGATTCTATGTGGGAGAAATATACATCAACTGGGTGCACTCCAGAGAATATTACATAAACCATTCTCAAGGATAAACTTTTTACGAAAATAATAAATCCAAGAAGTATAAGAAGACCCATATGACCATTAAACAAGCCCCAGGAAGCAATTTAAGACTCAAGAAGAGAAGTTGGCCCTACCACTAAAATAAGGAAAGAAATAAAGTAAAATTCAAGACTCGAGAAGATAAGTCGACCCCACAGGAAAAATAAAGGCACCTAGACAAGTATAAATATAGGCAGAGTCATTTCAATTGTACACACACAACTCTCCTTCTGTAGTACGCAATAACTAGTTGTTAGTTGCAGTTGTGGTATTTCACTATCTCTTTGATTTCTTTTTTTCTTGGTGAGCGTGCCACACTTGGAGAGGTGCTAGACTGGGAGAAGCTCTCTCTTGGTTGTATTTTGGCTATTCTAGTGAGAATCTAGTTCTTGGAGATGCTAGGCTTAGGGAGGAAATTCACTGAATGGTATTTTGTGTTATTGACGATGATGTACTGGTAATATATTGGACTTGATTCTTCTATAATAAAGGTTGTTGGGTTTTCTCCCAAGGTTGATTTTCCCAGGATAAATTCATGTGTTCTTGTGTCTACTATGAATGGTTATTATTTCTAGATCTTGTTATTTCTACTGCATTGTTGTAGTTGATATTTTCATTGTATAGTTATTCTATGATAACTATGGCATGAAAGGAAATTTTGTTTTTGAAATCATAAGGCAATAACTATCATATATGAGAATCTGAAAAATCAATAGGAAAACCATGCACCTTGACTACATACATGGAACACTGCCACTTTATACTTTTTTGAAAGGTTTGAGGAAAACAATTTATCGACAACTCTCAATATCCTAACTTTCAAACCTGGGTTCAACCTAGTAGCTCACATCCAACAATGTGAGAAGGAATGGAAAAAAGAAAGATACCAAAATGAATGAGTATGGCCACACATATTTCTGAACACATTATCCGACATGCCACATAAATTGTATAATATTGAAGTAGCGTCTAGACATACATTTGACTAGAACGTAATCAAAAGTAACTTCATTAAAGACTTCGAGTTGAAATAAGAGGAGGAACTTCTACAAGCAGCAACAAAAGAAATCAAAATTGTTTTGGGAAAATCAAGTCCTAAGAGGAAAAAGGGAAAAGGCATACCAAAATAAAAGCTAAGTAAGATTAAGGAAAATAACGTAACTAATAAATTGGTTACCATAATTAGATATAGAGACATTGTTTGACAAGTACAAGATATACAATCAATTTGAAACATCAAAGCATTGAAATGTGCAAAAATGAGAAGAGAACAAAGACTCTGGTCAAAAAACAAAGATGAATTATAGAAAGAAAGAGAAAAATCAATACCTAATCAAGATCTATGTCATTATCTAAACAAGTGAACTGGTCGAGAAAAAAACTTATAAGTACGAGTCTCAAAGGATAGCTGACCAGGAAAAATATCAATCAAGCAAACTTAGTGATCCAGATTTTATGAGAAGAACGAAATGACTACAAATTATTAACAGGTTCTTCACAAAAAATAACAGAGATACATTAAAAATAATTTTCTATTCAATAAGGAAATAAGTTGAAACTGTAAAATGCAGCGGAAACAAGCTTGCTGGAATGGTGGCGACATGTCTCTGAGAAGAGATGTGATGACTGTGCTCATTCGCAAGAAGATGATTACAATGAGGCTCTAAAGGAATTTTTACAATAAGAAAGAATGAAAAATACCCTAGACATCCAAAAACCTAACCCTAGGATATGAAGCACCAAAATTCATGTGGGCCCCCGTTTGGGTAAGTTAGTACATCAACTTCCCGGGGTCGTAACTTTTGCACACGATCTCCGTTTTAGGTGAATGTTATCTCGTTGGAAAGGTCTTGTTGAGGAGATTCATTTTGGGGGAAATATTGAAGGTAATTCCATATTTCTGCCTATTTTCCCAAAAAACATCATTTAGGGCCTCAAATCGCCTCCAAAAGTTTCAGGACTCGAAAAACTGCTAAAAATAGCAAATTACTAAAATTGCTAGAAAACTATTTTGAGCCAGTTGGAAAAGGTGGGTGGCCATCGATATCCACCTAGATAAATCCTCCCTAATTAGGAATCAATGGTCTCCATTTCATTGATTTCTCCCATCAAATGAGGAAATATTTTTCAAATTTGGCCCCGGGTGAGCCACTTGCCTTGGTACAGGAGCTGCCCTGCTTTGATGACTCGATAAAGATGGATCCTTTGATGTTGAGTTCCCTTGATCTGTGTGTCCACAATATGATCATGGGATGCTATATATATATATATATATATATATATATATAT
>JASDQU010737350.1:274111-295301 GCA_032191745.1 Picea mariana | reverse complement strand
GCAGAGATACTAACCTGCTTTGTTGACATCAGTGTAGAGATTGCACGTATTACGGGGGTCACTCCGAGGTATACCCACAATTATGAGTGGAAGCCTTTGAGTTGATTTCAGGCTCGATACCCTGCCCTTGCGTGTGGATCGGACTGATGACTGTTTCCCCAGGCAGTACTGTTGTCTGTGGTAACCTTAGTGGCCTTTCTCTCTAGGTACTTACCCAAGGTGACTGTGAAGAGGAAAGTTTTCACGGTACCTGGAATTGACGTTGACCAAACTCACTCGGGATCCTTGGAGGGTAAATCCACAATTACTACGTGGAAGCTTGCACCAGGGCGTAAGTCTGTTAAGCAGGTCGTCAACATAACTTTTCCACCTTAGCCCCGCTCCTTCTCATTTCGTTGTTGCGATGTTGGATTTCATCACCAACTAGTGGCTTCAGAGTTAGAAGGTATTGTTTGTTTGGTGATTGCTTCTAGATTTTCTTTACTAGGGTGTGTTGTTTGTCTCGTAGTTGACCTCAGGATTTTTTGTTGGGGATTTTGTTACTCATTTACAATTTCTCCCCCGCGACGTTCATGTAGGATGCAAGGTTTGTCTCTGGAACATCCAGAAGCTTCCGAACCTTTACACACAGCAACACCTGAGGGTACACCTGAGGACTCTCCTCGTCCGGGTGAAATCCCTCTTGTGACTTTACCACACGTGGACATAAGTGACGTCCCGGAAGTCTTTACACCACCTCCAGAAATACCAACTACTAATCCTCTTGCTGAGTATCGAATTCACAATACTGTAGAGGATTATCGCATTCGTCGTGGTGAACGACCCATCGGACGATTCCATCTTTCTGGTGACGATCTTCTCCCTCCTGAATCAGTTGTTGGGCCTTATCACGGTGTAGTAGGCCAAGGTCCTTCTTGGTCAGGAGATTTCCGACGAGTTTTGTTTGGTCCTGGATCTCCTGAGTCTCCTGAGTCAGAAATTACGCCAGCGACTACTACTTATCGTTTTATTTTACCTCCTGAGATGGCTCATCTTGCAAACACTACGAGTGTCCAAACCAGAATGCCGGCAACTACTCTTGCCCCTATTAATACCCAGATAACTCAGACAGTTAATCCAACTTTACCCTTGGGTTACCATGCATTGAATCCTGCGTTGAATGTTCCTCATCCAACACCTCCACAAACTCCTGCTGGTTCTCCAGGTGGTTCTTATTTTCCCGGGCATCCTATTCCTGATTTCATCCCGACACTCCCTCAGTTTCCCACTGGCAATGTTAATCCTAGTGGTACTATACCGACTGTTGCTCCTAATGTCCAAATCCCTGTTGGTGGACAGAGTGGTACGGTTCCTTTTCCCGGAAAAACCATCGTGACTACACAACCTCCGGTTGGCGCACAATTTCCGGGTGGAAATGTCCCTTTGATGGGGGGACCACATTTGCCTTTAGGACAGAACATCCCTCCTGCATTGGCTCAGTATTGGACTCAACTTATGCAAAATGTTCCTCAAAATCCTAGGGGGCAACCAACTGTCCCTACTCAAGGCCAACCTTATCCAGGGGTGACTAATCCTATTTGGGGTTCCGTTCAGTCTACTCAACCCCAGGTCCCTATGCAGACTCAAGGTCAAAATCCTTGGGGTTATTACCCGATTCTACCACCACAGGGGCAACCAGGATCTTCTCTCTGGGGGAAAACGACATATGCACCCACTGGTTTACCCACGGGGCTTCCACCCCAAATTCACCATTACCCTCAGGTGAATTGGCAATTGCCTTTTCTTGCCACTCTTGATTTTCCAGATTCGTCGAGGATTCTTAATGATCCTATTCATCACTCTCCCCAATGGCCTGCTATTCCTGCAAAGCTTCCATTAGACATCCCAAAATTCGATGGGAAGGTGGGAGAGGACCCGAATAATCATGTCATGAATTTCCATTTGTGGTGTTCGTCTAACTCCTTGATGGACGACTCCATTAGATTGCGTCTTTTTCAACGCACCCTTACAGGTGCTGCTGCGAAGTGGTACATTGAATTACCATGGGGTTTCTTTTTAGATTTCAACACTCTTGCCATGGCCTTTCTCACACACTACCAGTTACCGATTCGTTACGATACCGAGACTAAGATTTTCACTTCCTTCAAACAAAGTACAGGCACTCATATCTCTGATCACATCCATGAGTGGCGAAGGAGGAGACGTCTCATTAAACTCGAGCTTCCTGATCAGTTACTGGCTGAGTGGTTTACAAAATCTTTTGTAAACAAAATTTGTAAAGACATTGCTATGGGCGGTGTTGTCACTGAAGAGCAGGCTATCAGTCGTGCTCAATATCTAGATCTCGTTTACTCGCAAACGGGCACTTTGTATGACTTACTAGCTGATTTACCTCGTCCTGGTACGTCCAGCACTTCTACTGCTCCAGTTGCATCAACTACAACCCCGAAATCCAATTCATCTAATGTTCAAAATGCTCCGTCTCCTGCCCCTCTCGCCGGTAAAACCTCTGAAGTGAATGTTGTTCAATCTACACCTACCGGTAAGACCAAATCTAAGAAAGGGAGAGGCAAGAATAAGGAGGGTAAAAACGCTAATCCGAATGAGCAAACCAAAAACCCTCTTGTTGATGATCGGGATAAGCGCAAGCCCCGCTATCCTTGCCTTATGTGTAATGACGATCACTACACGAAGGATTGTCCGAGACGTGCCGAAGTTCATAAGTTTCTTCAATCCACACCAAAACCTTCTACTCCGGCTGTCTTGTCTCAACCCTTCCCGTCTCAACAATAAGCTTCGTTGGTCATCCATGACCAACCCTCTGCTTCTACCTCTACACAATCCTACGTTTTAATGTGCACTGGTGATTTGAAGAAAGACACTGTTACACTCACCACTAGAGCTAAAGACTATACTCCTTCTAAAGAGAAAGTTGACGATACACCTCCTGATTTGGTATCAACCTCTCCACCGAACCCACCTAAAACCGGTCCTCTTCATCTCGAAAGACCGAACCTTGAGATAGTTATACGACCACCCCCCAAAGGTGTCATTAAGAAATCGGCATTCAATCCTCATGCTCATGCGGCTCAGAACTACAATATTGTAGAAGATCTGGCCCAGGCACCTTCAGCGATGTCTGCCCTTGAAGTCCTTCAGTACTGTCTTGCACAACGAAGGGCCCTATTGAAAGCCATAGGTGGAATCGATCCTACAGATGAGAATTTAATAGTCTTTGACTTGACCGAGCATATTCCAAGGTTACCCGCACAACTTGCATTTCAAATCCAATTTGTGGTTGCCGACAAGAGTATTTGTCGGACGGTTGTTGATGAGGGTGCTTCTACATGTGTCATGTCCTTTTCTTGTTGGAAAGCCATTGGTTCTCCACCATGAACCGAATCACTCAACACTTTGCGAGCCTTCAATGGCTCTGGTTTCAAACCTTACGGTGTTCTGCCATCGTTGCCTGTCACTCTTGAAGGTAAGACCATCCAGGTTGAAGTAGAAGTTTTTGATACTCCTCTCGATTATAATCTTCTACTTGGACGAAGTTGGGTCGATTCTATGCGTGCTGTTGTATCAACCCTTTTCCGTGTCCTACGTTTTCCTCACCAGGGAAAAGTGGTGACAGTTGATCAACTTGCCTTCTTTAATACCGATACTCGCAAAGGCAACGTTCCATTCATAGAAAACACCCCATCGGGTTATGAGAATGTTGGCGTCGGTCTTTTAAAAGATTCATCGTTAATGGGTACTTTTCCCATACCACCACCACCCAATATTCCACACCCGTCAGTTGCATCTATTAACATGATCTCTACCGCACCTTGTGAACTTCCAGTGTCTACTGACCCTTGGATAGTCCCTGATCCTGGAGATCATGTTCGTTTCGGCAACGTTATGCCGTTAAGCCCGGTTGAGTCTGCTTACCACGCCATTCAATCGGCAACCCCTACTACTTCTTCTTGTGAGGAGTTGTCTTCTGATCCTTTTCGTGTTGTTTTTCCAACTGACGAGATGATCATGTCCGTCTTGGATGACACCCCTTGGGACAATGGGCATCATCGTTCCATACTGTTCATGGAACAACAGACTCTTGAGAATTACCAGCGGATTTAGACTCCATCGACCGTTGTTGTTGTTACGACTGTTCCTAGATCTCTCCACGATGTGTTTACCGAAGGGAACCTTAGTAACATTTCTCCCACGATACCCATAGATATTTCAGTCAAACCTGGGATAGTCGAGAACGTTCATATTGGAGATTCTTGTTCTCCAGACGAAATTATCGCTTACACTTCCTTGTTTAAAGAATTTCGTGATATCTTTGCATGGAGTTATGAAGAGATGTCGGGTATTGACCCATCCATTGTGGTCCACGAAATTAATACATACCCCGGAGCCAAACCAGTTCGGCAGCGCCTCCGTCCTATTCATCCACGTAAAGCCGCGGCCATTAAACTTGAAGTTGAAAAACTTCTAAAAGCCGGTTTTATTTACCCTGTGGCATTGACAGAGTGGGTTTCTAACCCCGTACCGATCGATAAAAAGGGTGTTAGTATTCGCGTTTGTGTCGATTATCGGGATATAAACAAAGCTTGTCCTAAGGACAATTTTCCAACCCCTTTCGTCGACCAGATCGTCGATGATTGTGCCGACAGCGAAATCTTTTCTCTCATGGATGGATTTTCCGGTTATAATCAAATCAATATCGCTCCTGAGGACCAACACAAAAGAACTTTCATTTTTCCTTGGGGTACTTTTGCCTACCGTAAACTTCCTTTCGGTCTAAAGAACGCTGGTGCTACGTTCCAACGTGCTATGTCTTACACATTTCACGATATTAAGCATATTGTTCAACCTTATTTGGACGATCTACCGGCTCACTCTTTACGTCGTGTCGATCACCCTATGCATCTCCGTGCGATTTTTCTTTGTTGTCGATTCTATCGCATTTGTTTGAATCCACATAAATGTGTTTTTTGCGTCGAATCTGGCTGTCTCCTTGGTTTTATTGTTTCACGACATGGGATCCGGGTAGATCCTATCAAGGTAGAGGTGATTCTCAATCTACCTCCTCCTTCTTCTTTACGTCAGTTGCAAAGTTTGCAGGGGAAAGCAAACTTTCTTCGTCGGTTCATCCCAAATTACGCTGAAATTACTCGGGGTTTCACACGTCTTTTAAAGAAAGATTCAGAGTTTGTCTGGGATAAAGCTGCTAATGATGCCTTCGACGCCTTGAAGTTATCCCTCACCAAAGCTCCTCTTCTCTTCCCTCCGGATTATAGTCGAGATTACTTTCTTTACTTAGCTGCGTCTGAGTATACCATCGGCATGGTTCTTGTTCAAGAGGATGATGCCCACGATGAGCATGTTATATATTACCTAAGTCGAAGTTTAACTTCTACAGAAATTAAATGCCAACATGTTGAAAAACTGGCCTTGGCTGCTGTTCAAGCAGTCCAACGTTTTCGTCATTACATTCTCGCCAGGAAAACTACCGTGATTTCACACTGTAACCCCATGCAACATATATTGACTCGTCAATTGCTGGGGGGCAAGTACTCCAAGTGGATTGTTATTCTCCAGGAGTTCAATTTGGAATTCGATCGCGCCACATCGAAGAAGTCTCTAGTTTTCGCTGAGTTGATTTGTGACTTTCCCCACACTGCAACGGAAAAAGTAGCAGTAGATTCGTTACCTGACGAGTCACTTTTCCTTATCGCTACCAATGATATTTGGTACGGAGATATCATTATCTATCTCCAAACTCAAACTTTCCGGCCTAAGTTGTCCAGTGCTGAATGACGTCGTGTTCGTTATCAAGCACGTAATTATATTATTCTCGGCGATACTCTTTATCGTCGAGGTGTTGATTCTGTGTTTCAACATTGTTTAACCTTTGAAGAAGCCAAGAGAGCTTTGAATGATTGCCACTCGGGAGCATGTGGCGGTCATATGTCTGGGTATGCTACTGCCCAGAAAATCTTGCGTGCAGGGTACTTTTGGCCCTCGTTGTTTAAAGACTGCATCATTGCTGTTCAAAAGTGTCATGCATGCCAGACCTATAATCAGAAGATTCGGTCGCATCCCGCTCCCCTTCACCCTGTACTCTCCGTAGGTCCGTTCGCTAAATGGGGCATTGACTTTATGACATGTCACCCTCACTCGGCCGGGGGGCATGGTTACATTATCGTAGCTGTTGATTATTTCACAAAGTGGGCCGAGGCAATGCCGACATTTGATAATATTGGGAGGACTACAACACTTTTTCTATTCAATCATGTCATCACTCGTTTTGGTGTTCCTCAGGCTATCGTTACCGATCACGGTAGTCATTTTAGAAATAATATGATGTCTGAAATCACAGAGAAGTTGGGCCTTCGGCATGATAGCTCAACTCCCTATTATCCACAGGCTAATGGCCAGGTCGAAGCCATTAACAAAGTTCTTATCACTATGATTCGACGGATGATAGGAATACATAAAACCAGCTGGCACACAATGTTATTTTCGACATTGTGGGCGTATCGGACATCTATTAAGCCTACCACAGGATTCACACCTTTTTGATTAGTTTATGGCATGGAATCCATTCTACCCATAGAATGTGAGATTCCGTCTTTGAAACTAGCTGTAGAACTTTTACCAAATACTTCTGCCGAAGAGGAACGCCTGTTGTATTTGATGCGATTAGATGAGACTCGCCATGATGCTACCTTAGTAATCGAAGCCCAGAAGAAACGTGTTAAGGCACAGTATGACAAGCATGTTAAACCTCATGTCTTCTCTGAAGGAGATCTTGTTCTTTTGTATGAACAAGATAAAGATGTACTAGGAGCTGGGAAATTTGAACCAATGTGGTGCGGGCCTTACATTGTTAGCAAAGTTTTGGCAAAGGGGGCATATGAGCTAGTGGATTATGATGGGGTACCTTTGAGTGAACCCAGAAATGGGTTGTACTTAAAGAAGTACTATGCATGAGTCATTTGTGCATGAAGTACTTGTATTTTTATGTATCATATTGAGTGTGTGTGATTACTTTTAGCTTTGAGTTTGACGTTATTTGGTCTCTACCCTTGCGATTACATTGTGTTTGATTGTCATATGTCGAAGTATTCGCTACCTTATATTGGCTTCGCTGACGGCGCTAGCTGCAGTACTCGAAACCTAGCTTATGCTGCCTAGGCAATCTATGCCCCAACAAACGAGCTTATATCTTTACGAGGTGTATGTCTTGGGCGGGCAACCAACAACATTGCAGAGTATAGCGCCGTGATTGAGTTATTGGTTGATGCTATCTCTCTTGGAATTTGTCGTTTGGTTGTGCGACTTGACTCGCAGCTAGTGGTACTACAGCTAAGTAATGTCTATTCAATTCGAAGTCCTACATTATTAAGAGTTTATTTGCGAATTCGCCTCTTGGAAAGACATTTTGATTATATTGAATATCAACACATTCCGAGAAGTCTTAATACATTAACAGATGCGTTAGCTAATTATGTATTAGACAGGCATTTGAACAATTTATAAATCAAACACATGTACACAAGTGTAAAGTAAGCCGGTAAAAACCATGTATATATATATAACGATCAAAGTTTGTTTGTTACAAAAATGTGTCCGAAGACCAAAAAGATAAAAAATGGAAGCTCATGGCTTCTACATAACGATATCATGACATCAATGATGTTCACGATAGCACACTAAAGTCCTGACTACTCTACAGAGCAAACGACCCATAGAGGCAGGAACTCCCACGGTATGACGCTGATCATTTTGTGGGACCTCATCCAGAGACATATCTGGAATATCATGCATCAAGCCCTCTAAATTTTTCTCCACAGTAAAGTAGTCCACAGCGTGCTGGGGGACTGGAACTACTGCTTCTCCTCACCGCTGAGCAGGAGAACTCCCAGTAGGTCTGTGGGCTCCAACATCTGTGTTATCAATACATTTTGGTGTTAGTATTCGACAAAAGTGACAAAGCCAAAAACATTTAATATCATAAAAATACAAAAACATCTTAAAAATTAAAAAGTTGGTAACCTTCTTACCAATGTTTCCCCACTGTGTATCTTCAGGAAGGATGAGGTCAGGATCACCTCGAAAATCCAGGCCAGCATATGCATAATCCTCAACCATCAGAACCTGGCCTTGGAGCCAATCGAAGAAACGATCGTCATATCTGACAATCGGTCCTGCCACATGCCTAGCCATGAGCTGGCACCATCGCTGCATCCGTGGCTCCCTAGGACCCGGAAAATGCCAGTCTCCCTGAAGCCTGTACACCGGGACTCTCTCGCAGAAGAAGGATACTAACAGTGATCCATAACCAAATTTCTTGAGGTCTCCGCGCCTGCTTTTTGTCAGCTGTTTTTTGAGACTACGCAGTATTGCATCAGCCCAGTTGAAAACCCGAGGCTCAAGACACTCAAGGCCATATTGAAAGTAGCTCTGAAGAGCCATATGAGGAGAAGCACTGCCCGCCATTCGAGCTATGGTCAACATGATGGTACGAAGAGTAATGTCGGTCACTCCCCAGATAGCCACTTTCCCCTTTCGTCTTTCTGCCTCTGGCACACAGTAGTCTCTGCAGTACTCACTCATCTTTCTACCGCCTCTGTGATTACCAGTCAAGCTGACATATGAACCCCTTCTTGATAATCCGGTTAGAAAATAGATATATTCGATATCAATAGTCAATGTATGCATACCCACATGGAAAACCTGTTGGTCCGGATCCCACATTTGGATTAAGTGTTCCAATAAACGTACTTGGGCTCTCATGCCCGGTATCCGAAAGTATTTTAGGAGGCCACAGTTTCTTAAGGCAACGATTGTTTGCGGGTGATTTTTGGCGGCATTATTTTCATCTTCGTGCTCGCGTTCTCTCCACTCAAGTACCATGGTATGACTATTAACCTGCACAATGACCATGGGCAGATAGTCAATATCTTGAATCATAATTTTTTTTTTATTTTTATGGCTAAACGTTGTATAAAATTTTTCATTTTGCGCTGCCCGCAGGTGGATTTAACACACAGTGTGGACTTTCTGCACTGTGGTTAAATCTCACCTGCGGAAATCTAGATTCCCGCAGGCCTCGAAAAGGTTGACTGCGGAAACTTTGTTTTGCGCATAGGGTTTTAGAAAATCCCTCACAATTCAATTTTTAACCATTTAAATCACAAAACTAAACCATGGAAAGATAAAGGATTGAGCACTTAATTGTTTGATCCAAACGGTTTGTGATTTGATGCACCGAAGCTCCCAGAAGTTGACTTTGAAGATTGGAGGTGAAATGGTAATTTTTGCACTAAATTGGTAATTGGAAAAAACAAATGGTGAAAATGGAATGGTAATTTTGATTATATTTACTTTTTACTTTTTGAAAAGTGGGTTTTTCATTATTTTTTCATTATGTTGCCAATTTTAACCTAATTACTAATGTGGAAATGAGTAAATGACTGGCAGGCCCCTAACGAGACGATTATGGATCCAAAAACTTTTGTGTTATGGTGTGAAATTGTTTGTTTTCTATGGTTTTGACTTGAAACCACGAGTGACTTTTATCCATTCTAGCACTTGTAAAAAACTTAGAATGAGATCGAGCGTTGTTTTATCTCTTTTCCGGGCTCGTTATGGTTACACGAAAAAGGAACCCCCCTGGAGTTGACTTTAAGCCCTTTTCACGACTCCCTAAACATGAAAATATTGCCAAGGGACCTTGCTATTTTCACGATCGTTAAAGTATTTGAACTTATGCGTCCTCCGAGCGATAGTTTAACCCTTTTTTGGTCTCGTTGGACTATTGTACAAAAAAGGCACTGAGAGAGTTCTCTTTTAAAGTGTTTTTCCAAACTCTATAATCTTGAAAAACCTTTGAGTTTACTATCTCTGGACTCATTAAACAAACATTGACAGACCCGTGATGGGACCGAACCACTCCTTCTTAGAGTTCGTTAAAAATACTCCGAGGGACTCGTCCGAAGGATGAGCTTATATCAACAAGCATATGTGATCCTCTTCAAGCTTGCGTAAAAATAAAGAGGTACTTGCCAGCAATGGTGGGGGAAAAATTTGGGAAAGGGANAACAAGCACATGTGATCCTCTTCAAGCTTGCGTAAAAATAAAGAGGTACTTGCCAGCAATGGTGGGGGAAAAATTTGGGAAAGGGATATGTTTCGTTTTTGTGTTAATTGGCAGTAAGTGTCGCTCTTGAACATGACACCCCCTATTCATTATTTGAAGCCGGTTTGGGAAATCCATTTGTCTCTCATTCAATTTGATTACAAGGTCTTTCCATGTGTCTTCTTTGAGTCAATGCTGCCAAATCATTGGTCGTGTCATCCATATGTTCAAGAGCTGTCCATTTGAAACCTCTATTGAGTCATCCATCTATAGTTATCTTTTCATTTTTGAGTCGGCCTTCCCTGTGTCCGAAGTCCAATTGTCACATAATCTGTTTCACTTTTAAACTCTGTTACTCATTTCGTGTCATTGATGGGGGATACATCAAGGCCCTCCTTTGACGAGTCTTGTTCCGTCGACATCAGCACATTATCCGGGATTGAGACTTAGAAATTATTCAGTACCTTGGAACTTGCATGCCTCAATGGCAAGTTTCTCGCTTTCGACAGTGGGTTTACATCATTGACCTATGATCGAAAGATTCCATTGATTGTTCGACATCAACTCATTTATTCACAGTTGATGGATTTTACTATAGTACCTTGGGAGTCATTGAAATTAATGGTGATTTCCCTCGCACTTGTTAATGGTATACATCAATGACCGGTAATCAAGTGGTTTCTACCATGTTCAACTTCGACACATGTAATCACATGGTTAGATTCGTACTTTGGGTGATGAGATTGAAGACCCTGGATATTATCCTTATGATCCAGGTTGCGATGGAGTATGTATTATTTTCGACACATAGATCCACTGTGTATGTTTCGTGGCTATGTCGTCTTGATTGAAATTTGTCGCACAGATCCATAGTGTATTCAGGTGGCTATGCTATGTTATGATATGACTACATGGATCCATAGTGTATGATTGGTGGCCATGACCTTTGTTTATGATGTCATCAGTCTATGATCTGAGTATGGGAATGCCTACCTCAGAATTGATACATATGATTTTCTGTTGATGCTTGGATGTTTGCAGGTCTCCGATTAGATGTGCTCTTGGTTCTTGACACACACATGTAGCTTACAAAGTCTATCGACTGTCACTGGTTCCACTCTCAGACTTTGGGGGGCATTCTGTTATCCACATTTTTGGTTATCAAGATGATATTATGATTATTTCATGATGATGGAAGATCAAACTCTTCATTAAGAACATTTTCCTGAAGAAAGTTACACTTGTCATTTTCTCAAAAATCATATTTTGGAAGTAGTACGCAGGCAACATATATACTCTCCTGCGGAAATCCTTAATTTTCGCATGCTGAATTCTTCTTGACTGCGGACTTTCCGCACTGTGTTAATGGTTAGGGTGCGGATATGTTCTAAAGGAAGAAAATGAATAAGTTCTCGATCCTTCTAGAAGAAATCTTCTAGAAGGATGAGTTGGAGTTCGAATGGTTGGAAAATTAATGACTTTCCAGATATCTTGGGATTATTCCCTATCCAAGTAACTAATCAATCTTATCCTATATATTGAGGGGATTGCTCATAGAAAAGGTTACAAGCAAATTAGCAAGAGAATGATTGGAGAACTTGTGCAAGACTTTGTGGAGGATTGAAGCTACAACAGCTAGAGACAACAACAAGGTCATCATATGTGGTTGAACTTCTCCATACATGAGCAAGTGTGTGTGTCAGAGCTAGGAGCCATCGAAAGGAGATCTACGACATCAAGGCTCAGGTTGTATATTTCTCTTTCAATTAATATAATACATGAATATGTCCCTTTCCCATAATGATGATGTCATCTTATTACATGATTCCTTGATCACATGTATAGACTAGATCTTGAATATATTAATGTCTTTGCTATGATTTGTTTGTGTTGTTGTGATTGAATGGCACAAGAGCATCGGAGCAGAGAGAGGAAGAACATATATTAAAGGAGAGCGTTCATAAGGTATGTACACCATCCATTTCTCTTAGTTCATTCAATCATCTAGATCTAGGGAAAGAGTAGTATTTTGTCACGTTTTGTTCCAGATCCAGGTGGATCTGGGGAGATTGGTCTGTGTTTGCACTCACGAATTTACTCTTAAACACTAACCCTATAAGATGAAGTGCCAAAAGTCATGTGGGCCTCATTTGGGTAAGTTAGTACATCAACTTCTCGGGGTCGTAACTTTTTCACATGATCTCTGTTTTAGGTGCATGATAGCCTGTTGGAAAGGTATCGTCAAGGAGATTCATTTTGGGGGAAATGTCGAAGGAAATTCTAATTTTCTTCCCATTTTCCCAAAAAAACATCGTTTAGGGCCTCAAAACAGCTCGAAAAGTTTCAAGACCTGAAAAACTACTAAAAATAGTAAATTACCAAAATTACCGAAAAATTGTTTTGAGCTAGTTGGAAAAGGTGGGTGGCCATCGATATCCACCTGGATCACATAGAATTGATAATACAAGTAACCGATAACTGTCCAAGCAGTGGAAACATGTATTTTAACAACCAAGTCTTAGATGAATCGACAACAAAGAAGAAATCAACACAATCAGATATCACGAATAAAAGAATTTGACCAATTGGGAGGACCGAATCGACCATGTACATCAACTCATAAATGATCAAATCAAGCACATAAATCAATAAAGTGAAGTCAACTTGACCAACCTGTAAGAAGAAGTTAATGACATTAATGCCACATGGGCCAACCCCATCCGTTCAGATGCCACCGTGATAGCAGTCACCTCACATGAACAACCAAACACTCAACATCATGACCAATATGTCTGAATTAATGACGTCATTAGACAAATTAAAAACCTCGCTCCTACTTCTGCCTATAAATTTGGATGAGGTATATGATTTCACCTCTTTTTATTCACACCATAGCATTTATGTAAGCAGAGTCTCGAACCTGAAGTCGCACACTTGACTCAAGAACTATTGCATACTATCATGGCTCAATAAGAAATCTCAAGGATGCCTAGAATGAGGGGATAAGTACCAAATTCTCATAAACAAGGTGCAACTAATCTCGAAGCACGACTTCAAAATATACGCACATCAAGAATGGAAGAAATTGACTGGTCGCGACACTGGAAAAAATTTACCGTTTGGGGAAAGGAAATTGGAGGATGGAAAGAGGAAACAAACTTCCTCGAACATCCAGGCATTCACCACATCCTAGGTGCACCACAAGTCACTGAATTCAATGGTTGGAAAGAAGGGGCCATCAAATTTGTCATTAGTTGGTACCATAATGGATATATATGGTTAAACTACCCAGTCAGAGTCACTGGAGTATTCATCTATAGGATAAATGGAATACCAGATGGGGGTGTACTTGTACCCAAAGCCTCAAATGCCAACGACTGGATCCAGGCACTCACAAGAGGTAAATGAATAATAATTATAAAGGGTTTGTCATAAACAAAGTCATCAACCCCTATTCTAAATGGACCTCTATAATAGTTTCATTATGTTTTGTTGTTGTAGGTCATTCCTTAAATGTTAAAATCACAATGTTGGAACTGATTGGATGAATCTTCGAGTTAGGAGCTCAGTATGACTGGGAATATCACATTGCTAACTTGATACAAAGTAACTTCAAAGGGTTCCAAGGAAATGATAAGTCCATTAGACTCCCATCCTTGCTAATTTGGATAGCCATGATCCAAGTAGGTCCAGTCGAGGAACCTGCATTTACATCAAAACAATCCGACCATGAAAAATTATGCTTCCTTTTCACCAAGAGTCGTCGGGTCATCAAAATCTCTTCCGACTGAAATAATGTTCAAATATTGGGTATATAATGTAAATAATGTCTCCCACAAATGGTGGGTAGAATAAAAGTTTCATCGAGCCCTACCAGAAAGTGCTTACATACAACTAATCCTAGACCATACTAAACTTTGGTGTGGTGTTAGTGGAGGTCTTGATCTTGAGGAGATGGAATATCAGTCGACGAATCTCCAAATATTCTAGGAGATTGACGAAAAAATGGGGGTTTAGACACAGATTCCCCCAGATGTACTAAGTGATAATTTATCCATCCTCACATCGTTAACCATGGGAAACATGAGGAAGAAAGGGAAGCATCCCTATAAACTATTCCATTCATCCAAAATATCGACAATTCATCTAGCTCTCCAAAAAAACAAACTCGACCAAGAGAAAACAACATGAGAAATTACTCAGAGGAAAGAAAGTCATTGACCCCGCCACAATACCAAAGAAATCAACATCATCTGGCAAGAGACATTCAAATTAGATACAACTCTCAAGTTTAGTGACCCCTTAATGAAGGAAAATTTATCTTCCTTCACAAATAGAATAGCCAAAAGAACACGACAACAAGAAAAAGAAAAAGCAATGACTCAAATATTTTGAAGTCAAGTATTGGTCCCAAAATCAAAGAAATGTTGGCAGTCATGGATGCAATGAAGGATGAAGTAAGAAAAACAAATTTGTCTCTTGAAAAATAGGTAGAAACAAGAACACAAAAAAATCATAGGATGGTAGAGAAACAAGAACATAGTACAAGTTGGTCGATGTCAGTTTCCCCATGTTGATAAAAAATTATTCAACCCGGTCCAAGCAAGAAACCTTCACCAAAGAAGAAATGTACAATCATATTAACAATAGACTCATCTCCACCAAAGGCTACACCATTCATTGAATAAAATTTGAAAGAACAAANGAACACAAAAAAATCATAGGATGGTAGAGAAACAAGAACATAGTACAAGTTGGTCGATGTCAGTTTCCCCATGTTGATAAAAAATTATTCAACCCGGTCCAAGCAAGAAACCTTCACCAAAGAAGAAATGTACAATCATATTAACAATAGACTCACCTCCACCAAAGGCTACACCATTCATTGAATAAAATTTGAAAGAACAAAAGATAACAGAACATAAACGAAAGTCTAGGAAAGTTCGTCATCATGTATCATTAGAGGAGACACTCTTTGAACCCAATCCTAATAGTAGTCAACAAGGAAGTGCAACTTAGACAGGGTCATATGATCGCGACTACACCGTACAACCAGGTGCTGGAAAAAGAGACATCATAATTGAATAGGTTATAACCTTCCTATCTCGACCAAAAATGAACAATAAAAAACAAATCAATCAGTCCACTATGAATCACACCTCATAGTAGGAATACCAGAGCATAGAGAAGATGAAACATGTATGAAAACACAGGGACTAGTTGACAACAAAATCAATCATACACAATCTACCCATGTAAATACCATAGGCTCAAATCAAACAATCCTGCCATCAGGAAGCCCTCATAAGACTCAGTCGGATCACCTAGAGAAAAATACCATCACAGAACTAACCAACCTATAAGGCCAAGGAGAAGAGGAGGGTAACAAGAATTTTGTACTCAGAAGAATGTTGAACAAAATCTAGTGGAAATTGGCACCGAAAAAGCCACTGACACCAGAATAGACAAGAAAAAAAACCACCTAGGCAAGGGAAAGAATAAGAAAAATGATAAGCATAGGAAGGGAAACACACCAAAAATAAAACTCTTACAGCAATCAACCCATTCAATTCAACAAAACCTACTATAAAAACAACATTCAAGCTAGTTGTCGCATCATACACGTAGATAATGGAATTGTACGAGGAAGCGTCTATGAAAGAAATAACCAGATGGAATAAAGACACAAAATGTGGTACCTCAATCATGTCTAGAAAAACAAAAGAAAAAAAAGTATTAAAATACGCTACCCTAAGAGAAAAGGAAAAATTGGGCAACGAACAACATGAGAAAGGAGTCGATCCATTAGTCACAATAAAACACTTGGTTGACATAGTCATCAGCACTGGGGCCAACATTCAAGAAAATATTCAATACTTGATGCAAGAGAATAAGGATCTGAAGTAGCAAAGCAACATGAAACTAAGAAGCAATCAAGAAAGGACTAGTTCACCAAACAACCACAATCTTGTGCGAGGAATTTGAGAAATTCAAAGAAGCCCAACAAAATATGGATCAGGAAGATACATAAGCTACAATGTTGCATATGGTAATGAACACAAGGCTAACATATTTCACATTGACCTACAAAAAACTAAGAGTTCATAGAATATTAGTTGAATACTTAAGAAAACTAAGGGATCTGACCACTGATTCTACCAATAAAGAAGCTATAAAAAACCACAATACAATAGAAAAAGCAGCTGAGATAGAATTGGTTAAACAATAAAAGGAATGGTTAATATGTTGGATAGATTTCTATTTTTGACACACTAGCTCATTGGGAGTTAACTGACTAGTTCTATTTTAGACTTTCTATTTTTACCATCACTATTATGCATGCATGCATTCCTAAGGAAAGCTAACTTCTAGATTGATTTTCTTAATTATGGAATGTTATACCCTATATATGAGTGTATTCCACTCATTCATTGTATCATATTGATCATCATCTATGTATCAATCATCAACTCGTTGGAGTAGTATGAATATATTTTCTCATTCTTCCATATTGAATCTCTCTTCCTTTCTTGATAATCTTTGTTTGTATTTTCTTTAGCTAGATCTCTTGTACAGGTTTCGATGAAACATTGACATGGTATCATAGCTACGATGCTTGGATGAAGCCAGACAAGACAAAGAATAAGGAAATCGGAGTTTCGGCGAGAAAATCAGTGTAACATACATAATCATATCCTCTCCCTGCTGAAAGGAGTGACCGTTGCACCCAAACTTATGAATTTTCAAATTTTGGGTTGGTCGCACCATAGACACTAGAAAAGGGAGACCTAGTTTCTCCCAATACACTAGAAAAGAGTGGCCAACTAAAAAATGGTTCCTCTATTTCTTAAGGCAAGGTGTGATTGCCTCTAAAAACATATTTCTTGTTGTAGTTATATCTCCCAAAATATTAATATTTTGAGGAAACAACTTGGGAGATAAGTAAATAGACCCACTCTGCAAGTGGGTTTTCAACCGTTTGGCGAGACTTCTAACCGTTTGCTAAAAAACGAAGCTGGAATATTGCCTCCTGGAACTGATACAATTTTTCCACTTAAAGTGCCCTTTCTACAGTGATTTCTCAGTTTTTTTTTTAGGGTTCTTATAAATAGTGGGAGAGATGGATACGACACCTATTATACAATCAAACTTGGTGGTAATCCTCAAACCATACAATTATTTTTATTGGAATCCCAAGGCAGAATTCCAACTCAAAAGGAAAGGATTGTACAACTTGATGATGGGGACAGAAAAAAAACCTACATCAACAATTGAGAAGATGACATGGGCGAACCGAAAGGATGAAGCCATGGGACTTCTTGAATTTATTTCATTTGATTTATGGTTTCATGTTGCCTCTTGAAAGACTCCAAATGAGATATAGACTACCTTGGAAAGTCTGTTTGGAAAGAAGAATGAGATGAGAGGTCATATGCTTGAGGTAGAGTTGAATACTTTGGATCCTAAAAGTTTTGATAATATACAATATTTATTTACTAAGTTTAAATATTTGATATTGAGCTTAGCATATTGTGGTATTGATAAGTCTATACAAGTGGACCAACTTATTCTAACAATCTTGGCCAAGCTAGGACCAAAATATGTTGTCTATGTTTCCATTTTCCATTCTAGTAGGTATCTTATGGGAAGAAATTGGAAGATGCATACCATGGATCAATTAATTGATTCTCTCACACATGAGCAGGAAAAACTCATTCAAATGGGCCTAATAAAGGATCCTAAAGAACATGCACTCACCATGAATGATGGAAAAGGACAATCCAAACATAAAGGAAAGGGGAAATCACAACATCCAGAGCCAAATAAGGAGGGCTATTCCAAACCCTTCAAGGATTCTTCAGGTTCAAGTTCCAATGATTCTTGAGATTCCAACAAGAAGAAGAAAGGGAAAGAAGTGTACTTACTGCAATAAACCAAATCATGAAGAATCCACATGCATGAAGAAACATATTGATCTTATGGCATAGGCACTTCAACAGAACAACCTTGGAAACTTCATTCTAGAGGGAGTCAAGATGCAAAATGAAGAATATCCTGCTCCTAAGAAAGGTAATAATCATGCACTTGTTGCAATTAATTTCTCATCTAATTCATGGATTATTTATTCTAGTGCATCCCATAATATGGAAAAAAAAGATGGAGTTTTCTCTTCTTTGATTCCATGCTCAAGACCCCATATTATCATGGGGGATGATACTCCAGTAGAAGTAGCAGGATAGGGGAGAATGGAACTCCATAATGGCAGTTTTGAGAATGTTTTACATGTTCCAAATATTTCTATGAATTTGCTCTTAGTTTATCAGATCACTCAGAAAGGTAAAAATGTTGAATTTAAATCAGATTTAGTTTCAGTAATTGACATGCATGAAAATTCCATCATTGCAATTGGTGAGGTGGATAAGTCAAGGTTGTATAAATTCACTAATTTTTCTGATGATGACTCCTCTTTTCTACTTACACATAAGAAGAGTACTTTTCTTGCACCTCCAGTGAAACATGCATTTACTCTTGTGCTTCCATCAGTTCCAGACATCAGAGATGATTGCATACACTTAGATTCTGTACATGGAAATAAACAATTAGTACATCCAGATTAGAAGCCAATGCCGAAGATTCATTAGATTCCCAAGAGGGCACATTTCACACTTCAGGAATCAGGTGTTCTTGTAGGGAATCCATTGAATTTGAAGAGGATTCAATCTCATAATGAGGAGCATTCTCATGTACCTTCAACTTCTGAACCAACATGCCCATGCATTTCTATATGGTTCAATCTTTCGATCCACAGACCTATAGTGAAGCTATGGGAAATACATTATGGAAAGCATCCATGCAGAAGGAGTATGACTCACTCCTAGAGAATCAGACTTGTGATATGGTTCTACTTCCACCAGAAAGGAATATTTTTAGGTGTAGATGGGTCCATAGGATCAAGAGGTACATGACTAAACATGTTGCTAAAGGACTTCATCAGATCCATAAAGATTTTTTTTATCTTCACGAGGAATTTCATTGAGAAAAATTTTCAGGCTTTGTGGGATCGTCTTGGAGTGAAGAACATAGTTCCCTAACAACTGCATTCTCTTCTTTTGATGCATTGTCTTTTGAAGGGGGGGCGGGGGGTTCCCACGTGGTTCTCCCTCTTTCCTCATTTTTATTTAGTGTTCATTAGTTTCATTGTACATGAGTACCTAATATGGCCTAGTAACCGAGACTCATTTTTTACTCCATAGTGATGTTCAGGGGGGTATTGGATAAATTTGTATTTTTGACACACCAGTTCAATGGGGGTTAACTGACTAGTTCTATTTTAGACTTTCTGTTGTTACTATCACTATCATGCATGCATGCATTCCTAAGGAAATATAACTTCTTGATTGGTTTTTTTAATTATGGAATGTTTTTCCCTATATATGAGTGTATTCCACCCATTCATTGTATCATATTGATTATCATATATGTATCAATCATCAACTCATTGGACTAGTGTGAATATATTTTCTCATTCTTCCATATTGAATATCTCTTCATTTGTTGTTAATCTTTGTTTGTACTTGCTTTAGCTAGATCTTTTGTGAAGGTTTCGATGAAACATTGACATAAGAGAGGAATCCAAAGAAGAAATAGCCACATATCAAGCCACCAAACACCTATACCGAGTTAATAAGAAAACAAAGGAAGATGAAGAAAAATTCAACCTAGACTTGATTATGGTACAAGAAGTCTCATTAACTGATAAGTTGGATTTATTGGGAAAATTGAAGTCAGTTGGAATAGAATCACAACATATTATTGAAGAATGGAATATGTTTTCCTACCACCTGTTACATCTCACAACACCCATTATCTATCAGAAAATATTCAAAGGAGTTTCGCAGCTAGAACAGTTGGGGGTCATCGAATTACAAAAGGGACTTCCAATTCTTCAACCCTACAGCTTCTTAGATCAATGCTCTGAAAGTTAGCCATCAATCAAGGAACCCATAGTTAATCATAAAAGGTTTAGAATAATCTCATATACATGTCGAAGCCACTCCTCTACCTTCTAATATACATCTTCATGCATGGGAATCCCCCCAAGAAACATGTTCCCAGACAATACATCCAACAAGAAAGGCATCAACAAAGAAACTCATCTTTGGAAGGTCCTCATAGAAATATTATATTCTTTCTCTCTTCTCTCTCTATCATTTTGTAATAACCTCAATAAGGCCATAACATATTTTTATTTTATTGTGTTAGACTCCCCTCTTGCTCGGGACAAGCAAGGAATTGAGGAGGGGGGAGATGTTGTAAGGGATAGTCGGCCCGACCGACTAGACCCGTCAGTTGACTAGCCAATTTGACTGCAGTAGTTAGTTAGAAATTCATTTGAATAGTCAGTTAGAGTTGACTGACTATATAGTTAAGGAATGTAACTGACTTGTAATTATATATCACACATATATATACATTATCATGTCATGGAAAGATAGAAGAGGTTTTTCTGGATTGATATATAATAAAAGATATTGATGGCTCTCCCCCATTTGTGTATGTTCTTTTATATGTATTTGTGCTCTTGTATATAATGTTGTAGTGTGTAATTATATGTATAAGGATCTGATGTAAACCTTCTCATACTTTCCCTTAGACTACAACAATTCTTGAATGCTCCTGCAATCAGTTTCAAACAGGTCAGTTCAACATTTTCACTATACTTTTTTCCAGGACTCTTCAGATTGTGAATTTTATACAAAATAGAGGAGACATACATAATTACCTCACATAAAAATTTTAGATGTTGTTTTTCTCTACATTTGGAGATATTCTCTGTGGAAGTTAGGGTCTCTGAATTTTCTTAAGGTTAGATTCAAACAGGTCATTTTAGAATTTTCACTATCACTTATTTTATGGGACTCTTTAGACTGTGAAATGTTTACATAACTGAGGATACATACAAAAGTACCTCAAGTAAAAATTCTATATGTTGTTTCTTTGTACTTCCTAAGATCTGATCTATGGAAGTGTTGAAAAGGATAAGTCAACTGA
>JASDQU010737350.1:242762-273964 GCA_032191745.1 Picea mariana | reverse complement strand
TAAATAATGCCTTTAACATTTATCTTGTAGTAATACATTTAACCAATAAATACACAATCACATAAATGAAATAGTGAAACAATGATTTTTCATGAGGAAACCCAAAAGGGAAAAACCTCTTCTTCTTATGAATGAAAGGCAAGCTCCAAATGCTCTTTACATTCTTATTTTATCTGAGCTACAACCCATATGAGGATACTACCTTTGTTTCTTCAACATCTACTGAATGGAAGCTACAACTCCCAGATGTACAAGAACCAACTTGTACAGGAGACTTTTACAGTCTCCCCTTGCTCCTCCCTACCACCATGAAATCATTCTCTGTCACTAAGAACCTGCAAACCAACTCTTTATCTTCTCTAGAAAAGGATTCAACATTCAAGTCCTCTCTGTTTAAATAATCATATCAGAATCCATTCTTCTACCCTTGATCTCTATTATATCTTGATCATTTCTTCTGATTGTCCCTGCATGATTTTATTTCAGATTTATCTTCATTTACAGAAATGAATTTTACCTTAGAGCTACGACTATACCATTGATTCCATTCACTCACACCTCATCTCACCAAATTTCACTTATATCTACCCAGTACATTCAGAGCATACACTCGAACCCTTAGGCTTTGAAAATTCAGTTACAATAACTGAATAACTACCTTACAAAAATTATTATTGGTCAAGGCATTAAGAAGAACAATATCCACATGATCGGTTTAAATAATTAACCAACACCGTTTGATGAACATGCATTTGTTTTGAATTTTCAACATAGAATATCCTTCGAGTGCTTCGACAAACCACTTGTGCTAACCGATATGTCCATTGGCCCTGACCACAGGTTAATCAAAATGCATTTCACATTTCGGCAATTCGAAAATCCTGTGTTGAAGAGTCTTGACACTTCAAGTTATGAAACCCTGAAATAAAGCTTAGCTTTGTGCTAGCTCCTCCCTCTCACATGACCATCGGTGCTAACCACTGCCTACAACAAAAGGGTATTTCAGCATTTCGCATTTCAACATTTCGACATTTCTTTTGATGAAGTGTTTCAATACTCCAAGTCACGAACCCCAAAATTTTCAGCGTTTTTCATTTCGGCGTTTCGACATTTTAAAATTCCTGTGGTGAAGTGTTTCGACACTCCAACTCCCGGTATCAGAAACCTACACCAAAAGGTGTTTTTCACATTTTGACATTTTGGCATTTCAGCATTCCTATGGTGAAGTGTTTCAACACTTCCAACTCCCGGTATCCAAAAATCTGAAATGGAGTCAGATCAATGGTCCGGTATTTCGGCATTCCATGTTTCAGCGTTTTAGCCTTTAATATTTTAGCATTTCGGATTTTTGCATTTCGGCATTTCACGAGTTCGAATGCTATTGCATTTCCTTGCTTTGATTTCAGATTTCCTAATATCCACTTTTCTCTGATCGATGGTCCCACAGCCTTTCCTGATTAGACGGTCCTGATCTCATCGGGACTTTGCACTCCGATCGACAACCCACAACCTTTTATGATTAGACAGTCCTGATCCCATTGGGACTTTACGTTTCTTAATTTTGCATATTGCGATGTCGAAGGTTCTCTCAACTTTCAACCTCCTAATTCACGAATTCTGAAGGAACTCTCAGCGAACCATCGTGCAGCTTCAATCTCATTGAGACTTCGTGTTTCACGATTTCGCATATCGCGATGTCGAAGGTTCTCTCAACTTGCAACCTCTGAATTCCCGAATTTCTAAGGAACTCTTAGTGAACCACCGTGCACCTTGAAGTTTGAAATTAATGACAAAACTTGTGCAAACTAACCAACATGAAGCTAGGGTTTTTGAATGGTCCTGAGATCACTTTCAAATAGTTCATCTTGGATTTTGCACTATAACTTGTTTTCTAGGACTCTTCAGATTGTGAAAATTTCAGAGAATAGAGGAGATGTACATAAGGACCTCAAATAAATATTTCAAAATCATGTTTTTCAAATTGGATATGTGGCATGTTGTACAAGTTCATTCTTGGGAAGAGGGCCAAAGAATAAAGCTTTGGGAAAGTTACCATTTGGAAATTCAAATTTTGGTCAAACCTAGTAACGGTAGAAGTAGTGAAGATGTCAGAAAATGAAACACACTTCCACACTAATCCTAGAAGAAGAGAAGAAGAATTTAATAAAGAACGTAAATGAAACAAGAAATCACATAGTACATTGAGATTTTACCATGGAACCCTTAACCAGGAGAAACCAAAATTCCTTTGAGTGTTATGCTCTTTTTTTGTCTTATTCAATCAGAATAAAAGGTTACATTCCTAATCTTGGTCCACACCTAAGACACAATTGACATCGCACCCTTTTTCCTATGCAAGAACAACCCTGTAGCCAAATTGACTTACACATGCATGACCAACAACCTATGATTTACCATGCATTTGCATTAAAAACAATTTCATCCTCACATTATCCTTTACAGCCTTACAACATGCCTCTTTATAGGATTTACAACAGGGAAAACCCTAAATATTGGTGCCAAAAAATGATTACAAATTTGTGGCATAGCATTGGCCAAAAATCTCGCAAATCCTGATATTTTGTTACAGTCGACTTCCAAGTCGGGTTACCAATCAACCTTCATTTTGTCTCTAGTCAGTGTTTCATGCCCACACTTTGACCTCTTGTTAGTTGACTTGTTTTTGATATCTTTGACTTTGAATTTTCCCAAGTGACTTCATCAACCTTCGACTTGTTTTCAATCCACCCTGACCTTCGATCATTAATTGATATACCTCGACACAACTTTCACCGCAAATAATATACCAACCCAACATTCTCCCACTTATTGTCTTCTTTACTAAAACAACATATTCCTGAACTTTCATTCAGATATCCAATGCAACAATTCCCATTGCCTCTCTGCACCAAGAGAAATTCACGACACTCACAAACTTGGTCAATGAGTCTATTATGTTTTCCAACATGTCTAGTTTCTCTAGTAGCACCTTGTTACTTTCCACCATATCTCTCACTAAATGGGATTCTACATCAATGTTCTTAGTCTTTCAATGATAAGCAAGGTTCTTTGCTAGAAATATTTTTCTTTGACTATCATAACTCACCTTCATAACTCTCTTCTCAAACTCGATTACTGAACACAACCTTTGAAGCCATACCTCTTCTTTGCTTTCATGAGTGGCCACCATGTATTCAAATTCTATTGTTGACAAGGCTATGATCGCATGTCACTTACTCATCCATCTTATTGATCCATCGAACATCTTGAAGACATATCCAATGTTCAACCTCCATCGATCCATATATCCATCCCAGTCGGCATAAAAAATCCATGTGCATCCACTTTACCACTGTCACCTTCAGGTCTTCCTTGGTATCATATAACATAGTCCTTTGTGCCACACAAATACCTGAATACCCTCTTGATAATTGTCGAGTTCTCCTTTCCAGGTGTCTACATGTACCTTCTCAACACTGCCATTGTATGGGAAATGTTTGGTTGAGTGCAGACCATCACATACATTAGAATACCAACAACACTTGCATAGGGAACATGTGCCATGCCCTCTATTTCTTCCTGTGTCTTTGGACACTGTTCAATAGAAATCCTTGCTCCCATAGGAATTGGCACCCTCACTGGTTTTCAATCCTACATGTTGAATCATTTCATAACGGTTTCAATATACTTCATCTGATTCAACCATATTTTTCTAGCTACTCGCTCTATATTAATCTCCATTCCCAGAATGAAGTTAGCTTCACCGAGATCCTTCATGTCAAACTTCTAGGATAGTTTCTTATTCATCTCCTTTATTGTATCCATGTTGTTTCCAACCAACAACATGTCATCAACACACAAAGATACATATATGAAACACCCACCTTATTCCTTGGAATATATGCAATGATCATCTTTGCTTCTAACAAATCCCAAACTAAGGATGTAAGTGTCAATATTTTGGCACCACATCCTTAGCGATTGCTTTAGACCATAAAGGGATATTTTGAGTTTGCACACCAACTCTTGCTTTTCCTTTACTACACATCCTTCAAGTTGTTTCATGTAGATTTCTTCTTCCAGGTCCCCATGTAGGAACATTCTCTTCACATCCATCCGTTCTATATTCAGATCGAATACTGCAGCTAGAGACATTAGTACTCTAATAGAATTTAATTTTTCAACAAGGGGAAAAAATATCACTGAATTCAACTCCTTCTACTTTGGAATAACCTTTCACTACCAGTCAAACTTTGAACTTGTCGACTTGTCCTGCAACATTCATCTTCTTCTTGAATGCCCACTTGCTACCAATGATATTTCTTTCACAAGGAAACTTGAATAAATCCCATGTCTCATTCTTGTACAAGGATTCCATCTCTTCGACCATGGAGTCCTTCCAGAGTTTACCTTCTGCTGAGTTGACTACCTCACCGACCAACTAATTGGGATCATCGTCGACAATAGTTAGCATGAATATAGAATGAAAGTCGGGTGGACTATACCTCTCAACTAGTTTCTTTACTCGTTTTGACCTCCTTACCACCATTTTCAGTTATTCAACCTCTTCCTCAGATTTAGTGGACTCGTCTGAATCATCTTCTTCATTCCTCAGTTCAAATCACACAGTATCAGGATTATTCTCAGTTTGAAAAAATTCCCTAGGCTCAGATTTACCTTCGAATTCTCTGAAGAACACATCTCAATTGTACACTATTCTCCTTGATGGAGGATCCAAGAGCTTATATCCTTTCATCCCTTCTTTATCTCCGATGAAAATAAATTTGACTGCCTTCTTTTCCATCTTGCTCCTCTTTTCCTTGGGAACATGCATTAATGCATCACAGCCAAATACTTCGATATGTGCCACCAAAAGATTCTTACCATACCATACCTTATTTGGAGTCATGTTGATTAACGTCAAATAAGGATTCATATTCACCATATATATTGTAGTGTTGACTGCCTCCACCCAGAATTCATGTGCGTGCCTAGCACCATTGAGCATGCTCCTTGGCTTATCCATCAATGTTTTGTTCATTCTCTTGGCAACTCCATTTTTCTGTGAGGTATATGGTGTGGTATTTTGGCGTGATATGTCACACTGCTTACAAAACTGATAAAATTATTTTCCATATAATTCACCACCATTGTAAATCCTTAACACTTTAATCCTCTTCTCTGTCTCATTTTCCACAAGAGCTTTAAACTCCTTAAATCTCTTAAAAACCTCTTCTTTATTTCTCAGGAAATATATCCATGTCTTCCTAGAAAAATCATATATGAAGGAGAAATAATATATGGATCCACCAAGTGAAGGAACTATAACCAAGCCAAACACATCACTATGCACTAGTTATATAATCCCATTTTCCCTTGTTTCTCCAGATGGGAACCTCACTCAGCTTTGTTTTCCATATATGCAATTTTCACAAAAGTTGACTTCTAAACCACATTCAAGAAAACCTTCAACCATACCTTTTATTTTCACATCTCAAAGTCCTTTCTCTCCAATGTGTCCCATCCTCTTGTTCCATAACCTGGTCGGGTCGATAACTATTGGGATAACTTAGACTCTAACAAAGAACATAATAGGATGATACACTTCTCCTCATCAATGATATTAATATCCACATATGATAACTGGATTAACATGGTATTAAATGCATTTAAATTCTTAGTCACTGAACTTCCATCACTCATCCTCTGAAGATACAATTTCTTTCTGAGAAACAACTTATTTACCAGATATTTCGACTAGGATAAGATTCCTAGCTTGTCCCAGAATTTCTTGGCCAAATATTCACCTGTTACATTCAACATCACCGAATCTCCAAGACAAAGATGAATCACACTTATTTCTCTTCTTTTGAGTTTCTCCCATTCTTTCGTCGACATTCCTTTCGGTTGGGTACCTGGATAGATCGTTGTTCATTGTTCTCAATCCATAAGAAGATATTCCATTTTAAGCTTCCAAAGCTCAAAATTATGGCCATTGAATTTTTCTACCTCTATTTTGGAACCACTCGCCATTCTTTACCATGATTTTTAACAAAAATTATTACTTACGACTCTTACTGTACCTAGGGTTTAGTTCTCATATTCAAGACTAGAAAACCAAGATCTAATAATATTGCCAAAGAATAGCACTACTCTGATCACTCACTTGTCAGGGAAAACTGAAGCTATGATACCACATGTTAGGAAATGAAAGACACTTCCACACTAATCCTAGTAGAAGAGAAGAATAATTTAATAAAGAACATAAATGAAACAAGAAATCACACAGTACGGTGATATTTTACCCTGGAACTCTTAACCGGGAGAAACCAACATTCCTTTGAGTGTTCTTCTCTCTTGTTGTCTTATTCAATCATAATAAAAGGTTACATGCCTAACCTTGGTCCACACCTAATACACAATTCACATCATACCCTATTTCCTGTGCAAGAACAACCCTGTAGCCAAATCGACTTACGTATGCATGACCAACAACCTATGATTTACCATGCATTAGAATTACAACATTTTGCATTCTCGCATTATCCTTTACGGACTTAAAACATGGCTCTTTATAGGATTTACAACAGGAAAAAATCGAAATATTGGCACCCAAAAATGGTTGCAAATCCGTGCATATCATTGGATACAAATCTCGCAAATCCTGATATTTTGTTACCATTGAATTCTAAATTGGGTTATTAGTCGACTACCAGTCATCCTTCATTCGGTCTCTAGTCAGTCATCTCATGCTCGCACTTCGATCTCTTGTCGGTTGAATTTTCATCAATATCTTCAACTTTGAATTTTCCCAGTCAACGTCCTTGACCTTCGACTTTATGTCGATCCACCTCGACCTTCGACCATCAGTCGATATACCTCAACTCGAATTTCACCACAAAGAATATAACAACCCAACATAGGAGATTTGATGAAGGTAGAAGCAATGGGTATAATTAGGGAAGGAAGAAGCAACGAGAAGACTCGATGAAGGAAGAAGTAGCAATAAAACTCAATGAATTTTGTTGCAACTCACACAAAGATATTGGTGTCTCTTGTTAAGTTGGTGCTTAGCAGTGTGGATTGGTGTCTCTTTCTAAGTTGGTTATGTTAAGCCCTAATATTGGCTCATTAGCCCTTGATTGGGGCATATTATATTAGCAATGTTATTTTATTTATGTCGGCTTTAGGCCATTAGTTGTAATTATACCTCCTAGTCTCCTATATATACAAAGGAGACATTTTCATTTTGAATCATCTTGTACTTGAACATTTAAGTGGGGTAAAAGGAGGTTTCCCCCTCAAAGAGGATTATTATATGAAATTATCTCTTTTTCAAGGCGTTGAGTACTTTTTCTAAGGTTTTTCTATGCTATATTGATATTTGGTTCTTAACTTATGGTATCAGAGCTCAAGGTCTTGGGGTTTCGCTGCTACATCTGAGACACCTTGGAATTTTCACTATAAATTTTTTTATACAATGTTTCATAAGGAACTGCTTGGAGTATAGTTATTATATGGATCAAGGTACGTTGGGTTCAAAATTCATCTCCCGAGGCCTTATACATGCGTAGATACATCCTATACAAGATAGGGTTCTGGAATAATCATGAACTGAGTCATTGCGGAATTTTCGCTATAAAACATTTTTTGTAACGTTTCAGACCCTGAACTATAGAGGATATTTACATAAATTAGTAAGGTATCTCTGGTAAAACGTTTATCTTCTGGGTCATCTTAAATTTGTATATACACCCTGTGTAAGATAGGGTATCTGACTAGTCCTATTAACTAGTCTCAAGAAGGTGTTCCAGGTAAAAAAATCATAACGTCTTCCTAGAGTATCCAAATTGAGTGGCACTAGTTTCATTGGATCGTGGACAGTCTGTAGTATTTCTGGTGTGAGTTTCAGAATTTTATATCAATTATTTTGTGTGGGGCATGCTATACAAGTGAGATCTCCTGGAAAGGCCAAAAATCGACATGTTGTGGGAAAGTTACCGTAAATTCCACTTGGCACATCCAATTTTGATCAGACTTGTGGAATTGCAGAGAAGAAATATCACATAAATACATAAAAGAAAGTTTCATACCCAGAAGGGCCAAAACTTGGGAGATACTACAGAAGAAATATTGTCTAGTAGAACCACCTCAAAATCAAGGTTCAAAAGTGATACTTGGCCAACATGCCACGAAAAAGGGGAACTTCTACACCAAATAAGCCTCCAGAAAATCCTACTTGGACTCTTGATGAAGGTGAAGAAATGTGTAGGGAAATAAATGAACTACAAAATAAGATGGATTCAATGGAATCTATGTTGGATACTAAGATGGATGGTTTAAAAGGGGAGATCATGGAAGTATTGAAAAATTTCGTAACAGAGAAGACACCTGAAAGTGAAAATGCATCCCATGAAATTCATGATGAGGACACAAGGAAGGTGAATCAAGATTGGAGAAACTCCAACTTTGGTTTGAAGACCAACCACGTTCCTAATATTGATATCAGGAAGTTTGATGGCAAGGATCCAATCACATGGATACTTTAGATGGAGCAATTCTTTGATCTCCATAATGTGCCACATACACAAAAGGTACAAATTGCTTCTTTATATTTATAACCTAATCAATTTGTATGGTATCTATGGTTTTTTTCTCGCAAATCACTCGTTACTTGGACAATTTTCATGGAAGAAATGATAGCACACTATGAGGATACAAGGAGCAATACCTTCTTTAGCCAATTTATAAATCTCAAGCAAAAGGGTTCAGTTACCGAGCACATTGAGAGCTTCCAAAGATTGAATATAAAGGTAACCGATATTCTAGATGAGCACTTGATTGATATATTCATAGGAACTTTAAAGGATCACATTCAACATGAGGTTCGCCTTTGGGAACCCAAATCATTGGAGAATGCATTTAAGGTGGCAAGAAATGTTGAAAGTAAAAAAATGGCTATGGCTACTAGAAGGACCAATCCTAACATCTATAGAGAGAACAATGCTCCTTCTTCTAAAACACCTCAACCTACAAGGTTTACACCTCAACAATTAGAGGAAAGAAAAGAAAAAGGTTTATGCTTTAATTGTGACATCAAGTATAGTAAGGGACATAAGTGTGGTGAGAAGAAATTATTCTACATAGATTGTGAAGAGGAAGAGGAACAAGAAGAAGAACCATCTCAAGATGAAAACGTAGAAGCAATTTCGTCTGAAGAGTTGACTCCCACAATATCATGTAATGCATTGGCTGGAATTAGCACTCCTCAAAACCTCAATATCTAAGGATACATCAAAAAGAAAAAGGTAATAGTCCTAATTGATTCTGGCAGTACTCATAATTTCATTCACTATAAATTAGTCAAAGATCTCAATTGCTTTGTATATCCAGCGCCAGAGTTTCAAGTAATGATTGTAGATGGAGAAACTATCAATTTCTCAGGAAAATGCAATAAGATCAATCTTACTATGGGGGAATATGTAATGAATAGTCCAATAATTGCTATACCCATGGGTGGTGCAGATGTTGTACTAGGAATCCAATGGTTACAATCATTAGGAACAATGGCTTTTAATTTTCAATAACTTTTCATGAAATTTTCATTGGAAGGAAAAGAAATTGAGTTAAGAGGTATCAAAGGGAAACTCGGTAAGGTGATAATCTCTAACGGCATGACAAAATTATTGAAAAAGAGGCATCACGACATTATTGCACAATTATGCTCACTAGATGTTCAAACATCTAAGCCATCTATTCCTCAAGATATCCAAAGGATCCTTGATAAGCATTCCAAAGTATTTGAAGATATTCCCAAAGGTCTTCCACCCACTCAAAATGATGATCATGAAATTCACTTCATTTCTGGGAGTGTTCCTCCTAACATCAGGCCATATAGATACCCTTATGCCCAGAAGAGTGAAATTGAGCGCATAGTTGAAGAAATGTTAGAGGCTGGCATTATTAGACCTAGCCAAAGTTCTTACTCTGCACCAGTGGTAATGGTATTGAAGAAAGATATCTCATGGAATATGTGTCAAGATTATAGAGAGCTCAACAAGATCACTATTAAAGATAAGTTTCCCATTCCTATCATTGATGAATTGTTAGATGAACTACATGGAGAAATCTATTTCACAAAATTGGATCTCTGATCAAGGTATCATTAGATCAGAATGAAGGAAGAATATATCCAAAAAACAACATTCCGAACTCATGAAGGCCATTATGAATTTTTGGTCATGCCTTTTGGCCTTACAAATGCACCTTCCACATTCCAAGGGTTGATGAATTCCATTTTCAAGCCCTTCCTTCGAAAATTTGTGTTAGTATTTTTTGATGATATACTAATCTATAGCAAGTGTTGGGAGGATCATGTGCGACAAGGTGCTACAACTACTAAAGGAGCAACAACTATATGCCAAACCATCCAAATGTTTCTTGGGAGTAAAGGAGGTACAGTATTGGGGTCATATTGTATCTCATGAAGGTGTCATGGTAGACCCTAACAAGATTAAGGCCATGATGGACTGAAGGATTCCCAAAACATTAAATAATCTTAGAGGATTTTTGGGTTTGAAAGGTTACTATCACAAGTTTGTTCAGCACCATGGAAGAATAGCAACACCTTTAATGACCCTAACTAAGAAGGATGCATTTTCATGGACTCCAGAGGAAACTAAAGATTTTGAACAACTTAAAGAGGTGACGTGGAAAGCTCTTATCTTGACCACTCCAAACTTCACAAAAACCTTTATTATGGAATGTGATGCCTCGGGAAATGGAATTGGTGTTGTCCTAGTGCAAGAAGGAAGGCCCCTGGATTTTGAAAGTCAACCACTCAAGGGAAAGGACTTACACAAACCCATTTATGAGAAAGAAATGATGGCAATACTACATACATTGAAGAAATGGTGTCCTTACCTAATAGGTAGGAACTTCAAGGTCAAAATAGATCATGATAGTCTTAAATACTTCTTGGAACAAAGACTATCTTCAGAAGAATAACAAAAATGGGTAACCAAGATATTGGTTTATGATTTTGAAATCCTCTATAAAAAGGGGAAACAAAATGTTGTGGAAGATGCACTCTCAAGAAAGGATGAAGATGTTGAGGCCTTTCTTTGTGCTATCTCGATCATCCAACCCGATTGGATAATAAAAGCAAGGTGTTGGCGATGGAAGTCACTCCTAGATTGCTTGCAGGAGCAGAGCCCAACGCCCATCAGTTTTATGTCACGATAGTTTGTAATGGGTATAAAAAGGAGTGATCGAATGGAAGTAAAATTGGACGATGTGGTTCTAACTCCGAAACTAGGCCAAGAATGCATGGGCAGGTAAGGTCTTGCATGAAATTTAGATAGTGAGGTGTAGTAAGGGTGAGTAGGGGGAAGACATATATCAGAGAGATGTGAAGGTCTGTAGTAAACATCAGGTTTCTAACAGACTGTAGAAGAAAGCATCCAAACACAAGATCTTCTTGCGCTCAAACACAGAAAACCAAAGAATACAATAATGCATAAATAAATCCTTTATCATGACATAATTGCAATGATCCGGATGAATCATTCGTTCACGAAATCTCTTAGCATGAGACGAAAATTAGATGAAGTAAGAAAGACTGTCTGTCATAAAGAAAGAAATATCATATACAGATGCATAACCAGAGAACTAGAGTATATGCTAAAACTTTACAATCAGGAGCTCTTCCCTACCATCGATGCCTACAAAAATGGCAGAAATGCCTACATATACTTTTCCCCTATTTCGCTCAGCAGAGGCATCCCAGGACCTTCAATGTATGGTGTCTCCTCAATCAAATCTGGCCTGCGTTCTCCTGTCACACACCACCTTAATTCTGCATGGCTTGTGCTAGCGGGTAGCTGAGCCCTTAAATACTGAATTAGCGTGTGTAGGCTCCCCTGGAAAGTTGAAGACTCGGCGTGGCTTTTATGAAAAGAACCAGTACAGAGGACCATCTTCGGTAGAATTTTAGCTGGGACCTCCATACTCTGCAATAAATGAGTGAAGTGAGGTTTCACCCACCCTCTTCTCTTCTTCATTCAATTCCAGTGGGTATCGGGATCTCGATTACATCGAACCAAATTTTGAAAAACATAGTGTCCGCCTTCTGAGACTTGACTCGGCACTTTTGGCCCCCCTTTTGTACATCCCTTTCTACTTTCTCGAATGACCATGGGCTGCGACCCTACACCTATTTTCCAGATTTCTATCAACGCTTCGGGGTTCATGGATGTGAAAGGAGCAGGAATTTTCCCTTTCAAAGTCGTGATGGGTGAAATGCCGGGAGGGCCTAATGGTCGCCATGTGTTCCGCACAAAAATGAATGGTTGATAATGCTTATGTCACTTTGGGACTCGAGTGGCCCAATGCTGAACATTAGTGCCCCTCCTCCAGGCTTGTTCCTTTATGACCAGGTGCCAAAACCACGGGCCCGATTCTAGGCGCTATCGGCATTTCGGGGTTCAAGGTTTTGAAATATGGAAAGGCAAGGAGCGCTTACTGCTAAAACTCTCGAACGTCAACATGGCACAGATGCGTGCCACGTGTCCTTGAGATGAATGGTTGGGGTAGCTTCACTATTACAAAAGGGGTTTTCCCCCTTCATAGGCTCTCTTGATAAGACCTGGGGATAAGACCATAGGCTCGGTGCCAAAGGTGCTTTCGACGTTTCGCCAATCAGCGATTTAAACTATAATGAATAGATGGCTCCTTGACTTCCGAAACGTCGATCCCTGATATGCCAACTGGCTACCACTTGTCCCAATTTTATCGGATGACCCAAGTCTGATTTGAAATATTGGTGCTCCCTCTAGTTCTAAACCTTGGGCAACTCGGTAGCTCCGAAAACCTGATGACTGTTGATCTGATTTGTAAATAGATCTTGGATGCTGCCAACGCTATTTTTCCCACTCGCTTGACTTTCTACCAGAAAAAAGGGTTTCTCCCATGATGCGCTTGGGTGCTTCCTGTGTAACCTACAGACCTGGGTACTTTTGTGCCTAAGACAAAAATAATCACTAACATTAGGCTCCATGGGGGATAGATTCATCCATGTGATGCTCTAAGAATTCCTTCTGCAGCTTCAGTGCCTTGCTATTGGGCTATGGAGTCACTTATTAAGCTGAAAACATGCACAAAGAAAGAAAACAAAGAACTAAAGGACAATATTTACAAATAAGGGAGTCATCTGAGGCTCAAATAAAACATTTCTTCAGAAAATGCCCATTCATTGGGCTGCTGAAAAACCTCTTCACCCTCTAGATCTTGCAACCCATACGTGTTGTTGGAGAAAACCTCAAAGATCTTGAAGGGGCCAGTCCAGAAGGCATCAAACTTGCTATGTTTGCCTTTATCCTACCTGGGGGCGTCCCACTTAAGTACCAAGTCCCCGATCTTGAACTCTTTCTTCCTGACATTCCTGTCGAAAGCCTGTTTGATCTTTTCCTGGTGATTATGAGTTGCGGTCCTCCCCTATTCTCTGATCTGTTGCAACTCTACTGTCTGATGAATCCTTCTGATCATATGATTTGTTTCTCCCTCATAGTCTTGAAAGAATTTCACCACAGGTAAGGCGAGCTGAGTAGGAAAAACCGCCTCTACTTTGTAGACTGGTTGAAAAGGCGAAGTGCCTAGAGATTTCTTCATTGTCACATGATCAACCCACAGAGAAAACTTCAACTTTGAATCCCAGGCCCTTTTGTTGTCTTCCAATAGTCTTTTGATGATCCTTATTAGGCTTTTGTTGGAGGACTCTGCTAAACCATTTCCCAGGGGATAGTAGGGGGTGAAGTGAATTAGTGGGAAATGGAACTGCTCACAAAACTTAATTAGAGGCTTAGACTTAAAAGAAGAAGCATTATCGGTTACGATCCTACTGGGACAACCAAATCTAGCTATGATATCCTCCAAGAAGCTGATAATTACTTTGTGTGATACGCTTCTGGTGGGGACAACTTCTATCCACTTGGTGAAATAAAACATTGCAGTCAAGATCCATCTATGCTGACCACTTGAGGGAGGATGAATTTCCCCAATGAAGTCCAATCCCGACTACTGAAAAGGTGCTGAAGATACTATAGGCTTCAATGGCAACGGTTTGAGCTGTTGTTTTCCTGAGAACCTTTGGCACTTGATGCAAGCTCTGCTTTCTCTGTAGACATCCAGGAATAAAGTGTGACAGTAATACCCAGCTCAGAGTATCTTGTGAGCTGTGGTCTTCCAGAAATGATGACCTCTGCAAAGGACACTGTGAAAATCAAACATAACCTTCTGGGCCTCTTGCGGGTCCAAGCATCTCAAAAATACCCCTAGAGGGTCTTTCCAGTACAAGATTTGGTCAATGAGGCAATATCTTACCGCCTTGATATTTAAAGCTCTCGCTTTGCTTTTACCCATTCCATTGGGGGCTTTAACTCCCACAGGAAGTATAGAATGTCATGATACCAGGTGCAATCTGCCAGCGATAAGACATCTTGAGAGCGTTGGTTGGACATCTCAACTTGCTGAGTTCCTGAGCAAGTGTTGATGAAACTAACTCCCAAGGCTTCGCAGTTGGATTCAACCAGTAGCTTGGCTAAACCTTGCCCCTTAACCAACTTGGTGGGCTTTATCTCTAAGTCAAATTCTAGGATTTTAGCGATCCATCAGCCTCTTCTCCCATCTACGTTGGGCTGCACAAGGATGTCTTTCATAGAAGCTAAAGGGACGTATGCAGTTACCTTTGAATGCAAGACGTAAACTCTGAAATCTTTGAGAGCTTTCACTAAGGCATAGGCCTGTTTCTCCATGATTTCATACCTGATCTCAGCATCTCTTAATGCCCTGCTGAAGAAGGCAATGTCTTTCTCTCACCCTTCCTTATTTTTCTGCAACAAGACTGCCACTACTGTATCAAAAGAAGCAAAAGAGAAAATTAGGAACTCTTTGGAATAGTCAAGACTGATTAGCAAAGGTGCCTCCGTCAATGCCCTTTTTATTTGGATAAAAGATTCCCTGGGTTTAGCAGCCCATTTTACTTCATTTCCTTTCCTGAGCATGGCTGTGATATGTTTCACCAACTCAACAAAATTTGAGATGAATCTTCTCAAGAAATTGATCTTTCCCAGAAAGTCCTGAACTTCCTTCTTAGACATAGGAAGTGACAGGGTTTGAATCACCTCTACCCTGCTAGGATCAATTCTTACTCCCTCTGTTGATACTATATGGCCTAATAACTTCCCCTCCTTCATAGCAAATAGGGACTTCTTGGGATTTAGGGAAAGACCAAATCTCCGACACTTCGAGAAAACTCTCCTTAAGTGGCAGCGGTGCTCCTTATCAGACCTGGAGAAGACCGTGATGTCATCTAGGTAGATCACTAGAAACTGGTCTTTTTCTCCAATGAAGGCTATATCCATGGCTGGCTGAAATGTTTCTCCTGCATTCATTAGCCCAAATGGCATTTTGGCATACATGAATGTGCCCCAAGGAGTGGTGAAGGTTGTCTTCTCCCTGTCTTCAGGCATGACCGATATCTGATTATAGCTGAAAAACCCATCAATCATAGATATCCTGGATGCACCAGTTACCCTCTGCAGTATGTGTTCCATCTTAGGTAGGGGGTAATTGTCTTTCTTTGAGTTTCTGTTTAGATTCCTGAAATCGACACAAAGCCTGATGTCTCCACTTTTCTTTTTTACCGGAACCAAATTGGCCACCTATTTGGAATATCTCAAGGGGATGATGATCTGGGCATCTAACAACTTCTTTACTTCTTTCTCCATGACAGGAAGGAACATGGGATTTATCTGCCATAGCTTCTGCCTGAATGGCTTAGCTTCTTCCTTCAACGGGATCTTGTGTTCAATGACGTATGTGTCATAAGTTTTAAGGTCTTCATATGTCCATGCGAACACATCAACAAACTCTCTTAGCAACCTAATATATTCGGCCCATTGTTCTCCAGTCAAACTGCTTGACAATTTGAAAAACTTAGGCTCCTCCCGTGTGCCGATGTTGCATTCAGTTGTATCAGCATTTTCATTTGAGACCCCGCCCTTTACTGCCACGTCATTCCCATCGAATAGCCTTTCTAAAGGGACTAGTCCTCTCAGGATGTGATTGCTAAGCAGCTGGATAATCTGGTGGTTAGCAATTTTATTTAAAAACCTCTCAGGGTTAGGGTCACCTTCAAGATCGGGATCCTGATCAATGTGCACTGCAGAAAATTCATCAACAGATTGAAGGAACCTTTCGATTTCCAAATCATCCTCGAATACCTTCCAATACTTGACGTTGCCGGGTATGGAGGGCCTATATCTTATTTCAACATCATTTTTTACCATAGGCGGCAGAGGAACCTTGAGCATACTAGCTGAGACAGCTAAAGAATTGGCCAAAGTATTTTCTCCCCTCGGAATGAAAGAAATGTTAAAAGCCAGGAAGAAATTATCAATCAGGTCCCATACTTCATTCCTATATATTCTTAGCTAGGGACTATTAGCACGATAAGCATTTCTGACCATCTGAATAATCAACTCAGCATCTCCAAATATTGCCATTTCTTTAATTCCCATTTCCTTTGCGGCACTCATACCCAGAACAAGAGCTTCATATTCTGCCACATTGTTGGTG
Source organism: Picea mariana (assembly GCA_032191745.1). NCBI lineage: Eukaryota > Viridiplantae > Streptophyta > Pinopsida > Pinales > Pinaceae > Picea > Picea mariana. The sequence goes on along the minus strand of JASDQU010737350.1, from coordinate 257,329 downwards.
ATTTCGAATTCCAGCTTGTATGACAGGGATATGGCCTCTTGACAAGGTGATATGAAAACTACCCCATCACCAACACCTTCGCTAGAAGAAGCTCCGTCGAAAAACATCTTCCACACAAAAGGGGTTGGAGGGGGAATCAAATAATCAAGACTGGGATGCTTTCTGACTTGGAAAGGGTCTTCAGGAGCATCAGTGAGATGCAATAAACTAGACCCCAGGTCGGTGTCAAGTGCAAATATGGGGTGATTGGTGGGATTTGCTTCATCACTAATAATGTAGGCCAACTAAGCTTCTCTATATAACCTCCTTTGTTCCCCTCCAAAGACTGGAATGGTGGCATATGTGAGATCCATCTGCAATATTCCCCCAAGCTTTTTAATCCAAGATCTAGACAACAACATGCCAAATTTGGGGGGAATGTCAGCTACCAAAATATCCATGACCACACTCTTCATGGGTAGATGAAACAAAGAAACCACCAGGTATTTGATGAATCCTAGACATTGCACTCTTCTTGAATCGAAAGAGTACAAATCATGATAAGTTTTTGTCACCTCCAGTCCCAGTTCTTCCATTACTATTTTGGGCATAAGGTTATGGGAAGCCCCTGAATCCATGAGGCAATTATGCAACACTTTATCGTGTATGTTCAGGGAGGTGTAGAAGGGAGGGGATGAATCATCTCTGTCTTCTACCATGGGACCTAGGATGACAATTGGTTTCTCATCTTGAAGGTTCACTAAGTCAGAGGGAGGCTGGGGGAACTCAGATTGCAACAACTTGGAGAGGGATCTTTTGAAGTCCTCATTTTTAACCATCTTTGAGAGGTGAACGCGAATTCTGATCTTTTGAATTTCATGCTCAAAATTAAAGGAGGAAATCGACCTAGGAGCTTCCCTTACCTCAGAGATAGGTTCTTTGACCACCGACGAAGCATTCTGAGCTTTATTTTCTTTAGTAGTGATTGTTGCAGACTTAGTAGGCCTTTCTTCCATGAGGGACTGGTCTTGGCTATCAAAGTCTCCTTCTTTCTTTCTTGACCTGAGGTTGTATCTGTTAGAGGTGTGACCAGCCTTTTCTCCTTTACCCAACTCATGGATTTGAATGTTCATCAAGGATTCTTCATATGCAGACTGTGTTAAATGGAGAAAAGGAGGAGCTTCTTCAATACAGTGGATTTCGGGGCCAAACTCGTCTATCTGCTCTCTTTCCTCATGATCAACTAGGTTTTTCTGGAGGGGGGTTTGAATCCTCTGATCATCCCTGTCCCTGCTCCTTTGTTCCCTAGGAAAAACCTGTGGAACATTGTTATTAGGCTTCCTGAAACCCCTACTATCTTCATTTTTGGGATTTTTGTAGATGGGTTTCCCTTCTACTTCCCACCTCTCCATTCTGGCAGAAAGTGATTTTAGTGCTCTAGTTGTCTCATCTGTCTGATGGGGAAGGGGAGAGGAACTGGATCAGGAAGCTTCAGGCATGTTCTTGGACATATTTCTATCACCGGTGTTCCTTAGTCGATTCATAGCCAATACGTTAGATTCTACCTCCGCGACTGCATCTTGCATGTGGGCCAACATAGCAGCTCTTCTCTCCCTTAGCAATAGGTAGAAATCAGGATCAAAAGCACTGGAGTAAGTGATCTTAGCCGAGGATTCATAGGGTTTGATCTCAGTAGGTATTCTATTGTACATTTTATTAAATCTCTTAGATAAGTCAGAGACAGACTCTCCTTATTTTCTCCTCAAAGACCCAAATTCTATCATGTAACACATGACGTCTTTTTTATCTCCCCACTATCTTAAAAAGGCATTATCCAAAGCTTCGATCCCATCAATATATCCAGGAGGCAGGGCCTTAAACCATTTTCTAGCCTCGCCTTGAAGACTATGGACACAAATCTTCATCCATACGTCTGCATGCATGATGTTATTATCATCTGTGAAACTGTAAAAGGATTCTAGGTGTTCTTCTGTAGTTATGTCCCCCTCACCAGTAAACTTGGGCAGCTGTTTGAGGTAACCATCTGCTGGGAGGGCGTTGGGAGGCTGCGGTAGCACGAGGGGAGCATACCTAGCGACTATAATGGCCTCCATTCTGGTCACAGGTGGATTTTCTCCTACCATAGGGATATTAGGTGGAGGAGAAATTTGAGGAGAAGGAGCTCGCGAAGGGGATGCTGGTAATGAGTCCTGAAGTGGAGTGGGAAACAAGAGGGGATTTAATGAGAAGGCTAGCGAGCTTAAATCAACAGGTGCTCCTCTTTGCACAGGAGTAGTAATGGTAACAAAGGGTGGAGAAGTAAAGATAGGATTGGGGAAATTTTCTGCAGTCCTGGGCCTACGCCAAGGTAAGCCTCAGAGGAGAGGGGAGTGACAAGGATTTCTCCCTCCAATCCTAGACTGGGAGGGGAAAACTCAGTAGGAACACTCCCAAAATTCAGGAAATGGGAAACCCCTAAAGGAGGTCTACTAGGAAACTGAGGAGGAGAAAATGGAGTTCTTATAGAAGGAAATGGCAGATTACCTGGTTCAGCGGTGATAACTTCTCCTTCAGAGGCTTTTCCTTTCCTGAGAACCACCTCCAGATCAGTTTCAAACGTAGCTAGAGGTAGTTGTGAATGAGACCGCGTGTGTCTGCCTCTAAAAGCCATAATTACCACGGCAGGTTCATCACAGTGGAGTCGTCACGATGGAGTCGCCAGGTGCACAGTAGCGATCTTCAAAGGCTCTGATACCCGATGCACCTTTGGAATCATAGGTTCAATGTCATTCAATCCTGGGAAAAATTTTCAACTTCATCCACGACAACGGTGCCAGAAATGTTGGCGACGAAAGTCACTCCTGGATTGCTTGCAGGAGCAGAGCTCGACGCCCATCAGTTTTATGTCATGATAGTTTGTAATGGGTATAAAAAGGAGTGATCGAATGGAAGTAAACTAGGACGATGTGGTTCTAACTCTGAAACTAGGCCAAGAATGCATGGGCCGGTGAGGTCTTGCATGAGCTTCAGACAGTGAGGTGTAGTAAGGGTGAGTAGGGGGAAGAATTATATCAGAGAGATGCGAAGGTCTATAGTAAACATAAGGTTTCTAATAGACTGTAGAAGAAAGCATCCAAACACAAGATCTTCTTGTGCTCAAACATATAAAACCAGAGAATACAATAATGCATAAATAAATCCTTTATCATGACATAATTGCAATGATCCGCATGAATTATTTGTTCACGAACTCTCTTAGAATGAGATGAAAATTAGACGAAGTAAGAAAGACTGTTTGTCATAAAGTAAGAAATCTCATATGCAGATGCATAACCAGAGAACTAGAGTCTGTGCTAAAACTTTACAATCGGGAGCTCTACTCTACCATCGATGCCTACAAAAATGGCAGAAATGGCTACATATAATTTTCCCCCATTTCGCCCAGCAGAGGCATCCCAAGACCTTCAATGTATGGCATCTCCTCAATCAAATTTGGCCTGCATTCTCCTGTCACACACCACCTTAATTCTGCATGGCTCATGCCATGGGGTAGCTGAGCCCTTAAATACTGAATTAGCGTGTGCAGGCTCCCCTGGTGAGTTGAAGACTCGGCGTTTCTTTTATGAAAAGAACCAATATAGAGGACCATATTGGGTAGAATTTTAGCTGGGACCTCCATACTCTACAATAAATGAGTGAGGCGAGGTTTCACCCACCCTCTTCTCTTCTTCATTCAATTACAGCGGGTACTAGGCTCTCGATTACGTCGAACCAGCTTCTGAAAAACATAGTGCCCACCTTCTAAGACTCAACTTAGCACTTTTGGCCCCCTTTTTGTACAACCCGTTCTACTTTCTCGAATGACCATGGGCCGTGACACTACGCCTATTTTCCAGAGTGTTGTCAGCGCTTCTAGGTTCGCGGATGTGAAAGGAGCAGGACTTTTCCCTTTTAAAGTCGCAATGGGCGAAATGCCAGGAGGGCCTAACGGTTGCCACACGTTCCCCACAAAAATGAACGGCTGAGACTACTTATGGTGCTTTGGGACTCGAGTGGCCCAATGCTGAACATTAGTGCCCCTCCTCCAGGCTTGTTCCTTTATGACCAGGCACCAAAACCACATGCCCGATTCTGGGTGCTATCGGCATTTCGGGGTTCGGGGTTTCGAAATACAGAAAGGCAAGGAGCACATATGTCTCAAACTCTCGAATGTTGACATGGCACGGATGCATGCCGCATGTCCTTGAGATGAATGGTCGGGGTAGCTTCGCTATTACAAAAGGGGTTGTCCCCCTTCACAGGCTCGCTTGATAAGACCTGGGGCTAAGACCGTAGGCTCGGCGCCAAAGGATCTTTTGGTGTTTCGTCGATCGACGATTTCAACTGCAATGAATGGACGACTCCTTGACTTCCGAAACACCGATCCCCGATACGTCGAATGGCTGCCACCTGTCCCAATTTTATCAGACGACCCAATTCTGATTTGAACTATTGGTGCTCCCTCTAGTGCTAAACCTCGGGCAACTCGGTAGCTCCAAAAACCCGATGACCGTCGATCTTCTTTGTAAATAGATCTTGGATGCTGCCAACGATATTTTTCCTGCTCGCTTGACTTGCTAGCGGAAAAAAGGGTTTCTCCCACGCTGCGCTTGGGCGCTTCCTATGCAACCTGCAAACCTGGGTACTTTTGTGCCTAAGACAAAAATAATCGCTAACACAAGGGATGAATGGAAGAATGACGAAAAAGTGTGGACTCTCATTCAAAGGTTGCAGCAGGATTCCAGTGCATTAGATACATTTACATGGAAAAATGATTCACTATGGTACAAAGATCGCTTATATTTCTGTAAGAACTCCCAACTCAAACAAAAGGTATTATTGGAATTGCACACCTCTCTAGTAGGAGGGCACTCAGGATTTTTGAAAACCTACCATAGAGTCAAGAAGGATTTTTTTTGGGATGGCCTTAAAACCGATGTTCAAAGGTTTATGGAAGAATGTTTGGTTTTCCAACAAAATAAGGTGGAAACAATTAAGACCCCATGAGTTTTACAACCATTATCCATCCCAAGTCAGTACTGGGAGAAGGTTTCCATGGATTTCATCACAGGGTTACCAAAGTCTGAAGGAAAGAGTGCCGTCATGGTGATTGTTGATAGACTGACTAAGTACACACACTTTTGTGCACTCTCTCATCCCTTCAAAGATAGTACAGTTGCCACCGTATAAATGGAGATAGTTCAAAAGCTACATGGCAGCCCAAAGATTATTGTAAGTGATAGAGATCCCATCTTCACTGGACATTTTTGGACAGAATTATTTTCTTGTTTGGGTACTCAATTGGCTCATAGCTCATCCTATCATCCTCAATCTAATGGACAAACCGAGATAGTGAAAAAATGTCTGGAAGGCTACCTTCGTTTCTTTGTCTCTGATAAGCAAACACAATGGTTCAAATGGTTACCCTTGGCAGAATGGTGGTATAACACTTCCTTTCATACTGCAACAAAAATGACACCATTTATGGCACTTTATGGATACTACCCTCCTTCCATCACTTCTTCTCTAAAAGAAAAATCTAAGGTTCAAGCAGTGGAAGATAACATCAAGAATCAATAACAAGTTCTCCAAATCTTAAAGGACAACCTGACCATGGCACAAAATCACATAAAACAACAAGCAGATCAAGATCATAGTGAAAGAAGTTTTGAAGTAGGGGATTGGGTATTTTTAAGAATACAACCATACAAACAAATGCTCCTCAAGCAAGCCAAGAAGGATAATAAATTATCACCAAAGTACTATGGCCCTTATAAGGTGTTGCAAAAGATTGGTACTATGGCATACAAATTGGAGCTACCTGCATCTTCACGAGTACACCCAGTTTTCCATGTTTCATGTTAAAAGGAGGTTATAGGCGACAGGATCCCATTTCAATCTATATTGCCAAAACTTGACGAGGAAGGAAAAATCATATTGGAGCCTAAAGCCATCACTGACACAAGAATTCTCCAGCTTAGGAATAGATCCATTTCAGAGTATCTCATTAAATGGAAGAAACTACCGGTTGTTGGGAAGATGAGCCTTTTGCACAGAAGCATCCAGAGTTACTCAAGCGTTGCGGACAACACTTGTCTCAAGGAGAGGGGAATGTTAAGCCCTAATATTGTCTCATTACCCCTTAATTGGGGCATATTATATTAGTAATGTTATTTTATTTATGCCGACTTTAGGCCATTAGTTGTAATTATACCTCCTAGTCTCCTATATATACCAAGGAGACATTTTCATTTTGAATCATCTTTTACTCGAACATTTAAGTGGGGTAAAAGGAGGTTTCCCCCTCGAAGAGGATTATTATCTGAAATTATCTCTTTTTCAAGGCGTTGAGTACTTTTTCTGAGGTTTTTCTATGCTATATTGATATTTGGTTCTTAACAGGTTCTTAGCAGTGTGGATTGGTGTCTCTAGTATATTGGTGTCTACGAATATTTGTAAGAGTAGGTTGGTACTATTAAAACAAAGATATTTGTGTCACTTGCTAAGTTGGTGCCTTGAGGTGGGGATTGGTGTCTCTTGTAGATTGGTTTCTATGAAGATATGTAAGAGTATGTTTGTGCCTACCAAGATTTGTACCAATGGGGATTGATGTCTCTAGTGGGGTCATGCCTACATATAATTATAGGGAGAAGTTTTGTGGTTTTCTCCAAAAATGGTTTCCATGTAAATCTTGTGTTCCATGTTCTGCAGTTAATAGGTCTCAAATGTGATTCTTTTCTTATGGTTGATGAATTTTTTAAAAAAGTGAAAAAATTCCTTATATTGATTCACACCCCCCTCTTAGTATAAGAGTGTGCTCAATAATTGGTTTTAGAGAGGGTTCCTTCGAAAACAATCTAACCACTAGAAGGGAGATATTGGGAGCACACATGGAAATGGAAAATGATACTTCGGAAAACGAATACAAAGGGAAATAAATGATGGATTTAGAATAGGAACAAAATGTCGAAACATATGCAGAATTAGATTTTGAAGAATAAATCATTTGCGCCTTAAGAGAAATAAATAAGCTTAAAAAAACATAATTCAAAAAAAAAAAGCAGTTGTGTAAATATGAAGAGGAGGACCGTGATGCAAAAGAAAAAAAGTCATAAAGCCTTGAATAAACACATAATACTATTATCATCCTAAAGATTCAACTAGAATAGGCAAAAAGAACGAGAGAAGTGGTGAGAATCCAACTGACGAAAAAGGAAGAAAATTGTAAGAAGCTAGAATCTGAAATTGTTTCCTTAAGAAAATAATTGGAGAAGTCAACTACTTTGTTGAATAGAGGCTTGAAGTTTAAAAAGAGCACTGAAATATTACAACATTTTTTTTACATGTAATTAATCAATGATCACAAATTAACCATGCAACATAGTAATAAAGTACTCACATAATATATTGTTATGATTAAATCTTAACCACAATATTAACTAACACATGATTGGATAACATAAGATAATGATGACATATGCACATCCATAAAATGAAAAGATATAAATCTATTTAAAAATGAAAATAAATTTGTTCTACAACCAACAATATGTCTCTAGTTACCTACTGGATGATGTGGTATAAAAATTGGTCCTCTCAGCATATCCCTTATGTTGCAGTTCAGATAAAAAATAAATGTGTTAACCCACAAATCCTCAATGTTTAGATGCAGTTCATATCTGAGTAGTTCCATAAATGTATCCTTGTACTCAGGAACTGATATTCCTCCATGTTGTAAAGATTTGAATTCATTTAGTTGTATTTAAATGAGCTCTTCCAACAGGTAGCGTTCTCGAAAATTTTGATGTTAGTGGTAGCATTAGACAGGTATTTACACACAAATTTATGTGTCTAGATGTGTGGAAATCGTCCAAAGACTTCTACTCTTGAATTTACTTTAGTTAAAGGAATTATTAAAGTAAATTTCTTTTATTAATTAATGATGTAATTAATTAGTTGAGTCATTTAAGAAACATTCTAAAAGTACTTAGCATGTAGGCATTTAATCTAAATTGCAAGTGAGTGTGAGAAGTAATCTCAATCGTAGATCACTTTGGAGATTAGAAATAGATTATAACTCATTATTATAAAATCAAGGCTAGGAGAAGGAGGAAGACACAATTCACACAGATAGAAAAAGAGGACATTTGCTAGTGTGGAGTCTCCAAGGTCACACTCAGAAGTAGAGAAGGACCTCTACTCGAGTGTTTGGATCACGAAGGATGGTGATTCAAGAGGACCAAGGATTACACTTGATAGGAGTTGTGTTGAGAGAGTTGACACATAGAGTATTGGATCATGAAGGATTGCGGTTCAATATATTGGATAGGTGAAGAAGGAATTTCATCTAGAGATCATACATGTCAAGGAGAAGAGGGAATATAGGCATACACAGGTGGGTTTCAGTGAAAGGAAGCCACAAGAGTGTGTTGGATTGTATAGATCTTTCCATATAAATTTTCCATAGAAATTTGTGGGTCATAGTGGAGACAATCACATAAGAGTAATTCGTGGATACCTCGAAAATCATACCAAAACTGGTCGTACAATAGGTCAAACCTTTCTAGGTTAGTCTGCAGTTGTATTTCTCTTAGTGGGCCATTATACCTATTACACGAGCCCTGATTTTAGCATAAAAAAATCATTCTCAGCACTGGTTTTCCTTTCGTGGTGTTTCTAGGGGTATCTACCCAAAAATATTGGTTTTTATGTGTGGATGATTTGGTTTCCTAGTTTATGCTTCCGCTGCATGATATTGAGTTGAATATTTCAATAGTGTATTTTTTTGTGAGTTGATAATTTGATTGAAGTAAGGAAATCACTAGATAAAAAAGTACCTAGGTGTTTGTGTAAGAATTTCAACATGGTATCATAGGCCATGCTTTGAACAAAAGCCATATCGGTACAAGGCTAGTTTTCCAGCAACAAGTTATTTTCAAGGAAATTTATCAATTATTAGGGATAACAGAGACACCGTTGAGAGTTGAACACATATTGGATGGAGCATCCAACTTCCTATATTTGAAAGTAAGAGTTACTTTGGAATTGAAGGAGCATGAACTTTGGGAGCTAGTGGATAAAGTAGTTACTCCACTAGAAAATCTAACAACTTTAGATGATCACAACAAGAAGGATATCAAAGCATAAATATTCCTCCTAGATTCTATGAAGGATCATCTAATCCCTCAGTTAAATGAGAACAAGACAACCAAAGAGATGTTCAATGCCTTGTTAATTTTATTCCATAGAGAGAACATGAATAGGAATATGGCCTTAAGGAATAAACTCAAATTGGTTCAAACGTATAGATCAAATAATGTTACCAACTATCTCATGAGGATCACACAGGTGCGTGATAAACTTGCATCCATAGGGGAGAAAAAAGAGGGTGCAAAGCTCATGAGCATGGCATTGAATGGTGTTTCTAAGTCATGGGAACCATTTTTCAAAGGAATTTGTGTTCAAGATAATATCCCATATTGGCATATACTTTGGGATGATTACATCCAGGAAGAGAGTCGGGAGGAGTCTAAAGGAAACAAGTAGGATGGTAGTGAAGACAACTTAGCCCTTATCATTAATACAAGGAAGGGAAAAGGAAATATTTCTAGTAAGAAGGGTAACTATGATGAAGGATCATCACATACAGGGAAGAAGAAGGACTTGAGTAAAATGAAGTGCTTCTCATGTCATAAGAAAGCGAATTATGCATCTCAGTTTCCAAAGAAGAAGAAGAAGAAGGGTAATGAAAGATGTAGATAACAACATCAATAGAGACACAACTTGATGAGTTTGTAGAAACGTTTGAGAAGGATTAATCAATGATTTCTTTCCTTTCTACTAGCACAACAATAAGGAGAGCTTGTTTCTTGGATAATGGTGCATCTCGTCATGTGACAAAGGCATGTGAGATATTTAGCAATATGATGGTGAAGGATTCAAAGGTTCATGTGGATGTTGGTGATGTTGCTAGGTATGCAGTGAAGGGAGAGGGAATAGTTATGTTCCATATTGATTTAGGAAGTTCATTAGATGCCCATGATGTGCTTTACATACTAGGTTTGAACAAAAATTATCTTTCAATCTCATTTATGGAGAAAAATGTTTTTTTCGTCAATTTTTTAGAAAGGGAAGGTACTCATATGTCCAGAGAAATCTAGCCTCGACAACGTAGTGGTCATTAAGGTTAGAGAGGGAACCTTATACAGGTTGTAGGGTAATCATGTTGAGGCTTTGGTACACAATAGTGACAACCTATGTGAGTTGTGGCACAAGAGATTGGGACACCTACACTATAGGGAATTTTTTTATTCTAAGGGATATTGTTATAGGTCTTTCTGAGTTCAGTATTGAGTAGCAAGGAGTGTGCAAAGGGTGTGTACATGGCAAGAATTCCAAGGATTCTTTTCCAAGAAGAAAGAGTAGGCTCAAGGGGATATTGGATCTTATCCATTCATATGTTAGTGGGCCGATGCCAGTAGCATTATTACAAGGCTCATCATACTATGTGACATTTATTGATGATTTTTCTAGGAAAACCTGGATCTTCTTTATGAAGACCAAGGATGAGGTCTTCAGTCGGTTTGGAGTGTTCAAGGATCTGGTAAAGAACCAAAAAATGATGAAGATTAAGGTATTTAGGTTAGATAATGGGGGAGAGTAAACCAATAATGGCTTCAAGCATTTTTGCAAGGAGGTAGGGATCAGGAGGGAGATAACAATATCATACAACCCTTAGTGGAATGGGGTTGCAGAGAGAAAGAATAAGTCCATCATTGGTTCTTCCAAGGATATGATACATGATCAGAAGTTTCCATGTTTTTGTGGGCATAGGCATGTAAGAAAACGATGTATGTGCAGAACAAGATTCCTCACAGGATATTGGGTGACAAGACTCTGGAGGAGGTATTCTCAAGGGTGAAACGATAGATAGGACATTTGAGAATATTTGGTTGTCTAGTTTACATCCATGTGCTAGTGGATATGAGGAAAAATCTATAATCTTCAGGACAAAGGGGTATATTGTGGGGTATAATGAGACCTTAAAGGATTACATGATCTTCATTCCAATGCAAAGGATGACAATTGTGAGTAGAGAGGTGAAGTTTGAGGAGAAATTAACATCTAGGAGTACTCATGAGTCATCAACAATAACACAGGACAAGGAGTAGTAGGCTCTAAAGGATGAGCATTAGTCAGTGGTTCATACTTTGGGTGGAGATGAGTTTTCCCCTTACAACCCTATCAAGAGACCCAAGTGGCTAGTACAAACATTGAGGGATGTTGGTCAGGATCCTAGGAGTGTGTTTAGAGAGAACCCTTCGAAGACAATTCTGAACTATATAGCACTTATGAGTAGCATCGTTGATGATGAGCCTTCCAGTTTTCAGGAAGCAACAAATCAACAGGTATGGCATGATTCCACGGTAGAGGAGTACACCTATATTATGAGGAATGATGTTTGGGACATAGTGCCAAGACCAGGGGGAAGTTAGTTGTGAGTTTCAGGTGGCTCTACAATATCAATCATGTTGCATATGGTACCATAGAGAAGTTCAAGGTGAGGTTTGTGGCAAGAGGTTTCTCCCAGAAATATGGAGTGGACTAAAAGGATACATTTTCTTTAGTCACCAGGTATGCTTCTATTCGATTTGTTATTTATATTTCTTTAGTTATGCAGTGGACGATGCACCATATGGATGTGAAAACAACATTCCTCAATGGGATAATTAAGGAGGAAGTATACATAGAGGGACCTCAATGATTTTAGGTACATGGGAGGGAGTCTCATGTATGGAGGCTTAATAAATCATTGTACGAACTCAAACAAGCACCCAGGGCATGGTATTTCAGGATCGAGTGATACTTGTAGAGTATGGGCTTAACCAAGATTGAGGTAGATCCTAACTTGTACTTCATACATTTTGGAGAGGATCCTCTCATCTTGGTTCTATACGTTGATGATTTATTTCTCACAAGTGCAGAGGAGCTTATTGCAGGGTCAAAAGAATATTTGGCTAGTGAGTTTGAGATGAAGGACATTGGCTTGATACATTATTTCTTTGGGTTAGAGGTATGGAAGGTATCAAGAGAGATATGCCTTGAACAAGGGAACTATGCAGTAGATATATTGAGGAGATTTAGGATGGAGGAACATAAACCGATGGCTACACCTATGATTACCAATCTGAAGAAGATTGACACTTCGAATTCAGAGTTGGTGGATCTCAAGATATATAAGAAGTTAGTAGGGTCCTTGATTTATTTGGTCAACACCAGACCATATATAGTTTTGCTATGAAAACCTTGATTTACTTCATGGTAGAGCCAAGGAAGGTGCATTAGATCACAACAAATCATGTGCTCAAGTACTTGAGAGGTAAAATGGAGTATGGATTGAGATATATTGGAGGAGATGGACTAGATTTGCAAGGATATACAGACTCGGATTGGACATGAACTGAAGTAGACATAAAGAGCACCTTGGGGTGCTTCTTCAGCTTTGGATCAACAATGGTTAATTGGTTTAGTAGGAAGAAATATTCTATAGCATTGATTTCAATAGAGGCAGAGTATATGGAAGTGAGAATGGCTAGTCATGAAGTAATTTGGCTTTGCAAATTTCTTAGATGTTTATTTGGTCAGAAGTTGGAGCCTATGGTGATATACTTCGATAATCAGAGTTGTATCAAACTCTATGAGAATTCAATATTCCATGATAGGTCCAAGGATATTGAGATTAGATATCATTTCATTTGGGATAGGATTCAGGAGGGAGTAGTGAGGCTTTAGTATATTTCCATCGATGAGCAGGTTTCATATATTCTGACCAAGCCCTTGGAGAAAGGGAGATTCCATTCTTAAGAGGTAGACTTGGAGTGGTGCAGAATACCTTCCTCACTAAGAGGGAGTGTTGATGTTAGTGGTAGCATCAGACATGTATTTCCACATTGGTTTATGTGTCTATATGTGTGGAAATCGTCCAAATCCTTCTACTCTTGAATTTACTTTAGTTAAAGGAATTATTAAAGTAAATTGTTTTCATTAATTAATTATGTAATTAATTAGTTGAGTTATTTAAGAAACATGCTAAAAGTACTTAACATGCAACATGAAATCTAAATTTCAAGTGAGTGTGAGAAGTAATCTCTACTATAGATCACTTTGGAGCTTAGAAATACATTATAACTCATGATTATAAAAGAAAGGCTTGTAGAATGAGGAAGACATAATTCACACATATAGAAAAGGAGGATCTTTGGTAGTGTGGAATCTCCAAGGTCACACTCAGGTGTAGAGAAATACCTCTACTCGAGGGCTTGGATCATGAATGATGGTGATTCAAGAGGACCAAGGATTACACTTTATAGGAGTTGTGTTGAGATATTTGACACATAGAGTATTGGATCACACAGGATTGTGGTTCAATATCTTGGATAGGTGAATAAGAAATTTCATGCACAGATCATACATGTCAAGGAGAAGAGAGAGCATAGGCATACACAGGTGGGTTTCAGTCAAAGGAAGCCACATGAGAGTGTTGGATTGTACAAAGATTTCCATATAGGTTTTTCATACACATCTATGGGTCAGAGTGGAGACAGTCACGGGTATTCGTGGGTCATCAAAGAGAAATTAGCAGATACCTAGAAAAGCATGCCAAAACTGGTCGTACAGTAGGTCAAACCTTTCTAGGTTAGTCTGCAATTGTATTTCTCTTAGTGGGCCATTATCCCTATTATGAGAGCCTTGATTTTAGCATAGTAAAATCAGTCTTGGCATTGGTTTTCCCTCCAAGGTTTTTCCATGGGTGTCTACCCAAAAATATTGGTGCTTATGTGTGCATGATTTCGTTTCCTAGTTTATGCTTCTACTACATGATATTGAGTTGAATATTTCAGCAGTGTATTTTTTTTTTGTGAGGTGCTAATCTGATCACAGTAAGGAAATCACTAGATAACAAAGTACCTAGGTTATGGAGTAAAAATTTAAACATAAACAAATCTTCAAAAATCTCAAACGAAATCTCATATATGTCCATCCCCAACTGTGGTAGAAGTGTCTTGCACCACAACAAGGTACTTACCTTCAGTTGGAAGATACCCATGTGGACCTTCAGATGGAATGAAAGATACCAGATATATAAAATATGCAGAACATAAATGAAATGCTAGAAATGACAGAATAACAGTAAAATATCCAGCATAATCTTCACAATACACAGAAATGATATACGAAATAGCAACAAAAATAGCACTTTGAATCAGATAGCAATGTTCACAGGCCTCTTCGAGGGGGCAACCTCCAGTTGAGCAGCGCTCTGTTACAATAATATCCAAGCTAGGGTTTTTCATACCCTTGACCCTTATTTATACTAAATATGTCTATTAAGAGAAGCATCTAGAGGAAGATCCTTCTAGAAGCGGAAGCTTCTATTAGGTCTTCTTACATCCGCCTTATTCTATTTTATTGAAAGGTATTATTAATATTGACCTTTATTACATCTGAATACATTGATCTACCTATGTGTGGGTTAGGACCTTAACATG